>SJYA01002331.1:917405-996932 GCA_006410615.1 Neotragus moschatus
TAATAATATGTCACCACTGATATGTACATCACAATTAGTTTCTGTAAAATGTATCAAATTTTCAATCTTTAATAAAACTTTGTTTTTTTTAATTCCTGATGAATAAATACCAAAAAATAAAATAAAATAAAATAATGCAGCAGCTAGTTAAGGTGTAAGGCTGCGGATATTGTGTCTCTCTCCCCCTTGGCATTATTATTATTATTTTTTGCTTTACTTTCACAGATTGGTGGTAATGAGTGATTGCTTAAAGCAATATACATCCACTTTTTTTGTTGTTGTTGGTTTATTGGTTTTGTTAAAACTGTCTCCAAAGTTTTCACTGAAACATTTTGAATCACATCAATACTGTGACGTGTACTATGAATAGAAGAGATGGCCAAGTTCTGGCCAGCACTGAAAGTTGACACGGGGGGAGGAAGGGGGCCCCTGATGGAGTAAGAATAAACAGGCACTAGTCCGACACGATGTCAGTAAGAGTAAGAGAGAGAGAGAGTGAGAGCAACGCCCGTTAAAATGGGGAATGTGGTTTTGTAGGGTCTGAATTTTTTTCTGTTTTCTTTTTTTTTTTGTAAATGGCAAAAAAATTTAATCTCATCTATAGTCCTCCTTAGGAAAATCTAATGTAACCAAATTCCCAAATCCCATTCTGAGGCTCTCCATGTCAAAAGTTTCAATCTCTCGCTCTTGCCTTTCCAATAGGTACTTGATTCTCTCGCTGCGTTCCTTCTGAAGGGCAGCCAGCTCTTCTTCAATCTGAAATAAGCACAATGAGCAGTTCTTAATGGAAAGGAGCTCCTAACAGGCATACATACACACAGAGATGCACACAAATGACACACACACACATGGGAACCAAGCATTAAACTAGTCTGGGGCAGGCTGGGAGAGTCCTGTAATAGATGCTGTGTGTCTCATCCGTCATATTTAAAAGTTGCTCACAAGAATAAAAATGTCTGGGGCCACCTGGGGCTGGCACTGCCCTGCTAGCAAGTCAAGCAGCTGGGCTGATTTAGGTCAGTGTCCTGTCTCAGCAGGAGATGGTTCAGGAGAAGCTAAAAGACACTCAAGCACAATTAGATTATGTAGCTTTCCCAGAGAGAGTCAAAAGCCCCCTGGGTCATTAGCAATTTAGTTCTAGATCAGGAGCTGGGAAAACAGTCTTTCTCGTTGACCTCTGGGAACTACCAGAAGAAACCCCAATAACTGGTTAAGCAAATACACACTTAACGGCTTTGAGATGCTTTATGGCATCTTTTCTACTTCATATTCCTCGTAACATCTAAAAGCAATAAATATTTAAAAATCTGATAACATTAGGTATAGCAATATCAGTCTCTCTTCATTTTCATTTTTTTTTAAACAGCTCTGCTGGTGATTTCTTTTGGTTTAGAACAGCTGAGAACAAAATCCAGGTCTGCATTTGGCTTCATTGGGCCATTTAGCAGCCATGCTATCACTTATAGTATCTTTCGTATGTCAAATCAGCTACCTAGTTACCTGTATCAGCCTCAGACTGTGAAGGCGGAGGGTTTCTGAGCAGAGTAATAGACAGAATTTAGGCTATGGGATCAGATTTATGCATGTAATCTAAGCCTTTTGAGCCTCAGCATTCTGCCTGTGGAACGGGGACTGTGCCTACCTCTCAGGCACTAGGAGGGTCAAAGCAGGTGCATAGGGAACAGCACCTTGTTAACCCCTGGTTACACAAACAAGGGTCACGCCCAACCTCCATCCAGTGGTACAGGACCCCTTTGCAACACGCTCATACCTTCTGTTCAAGATGTGCTCTGCGCAGAGACACCCTCTGCTCTAGCTTCTGGAGCTCACGTTCATGTTGTGCCTCTGTTTGCATCTTGATTTTGCTCTGGTAGGCATTGAGCAGCTCCATTTCCTGCTGGAGCTGTAGCCTCAAGGCCTGGCATTCTGCTTCTTGAGCCTCATCTAGCCGTAACTGTGGGCACAGAAGACACATACTGTGATTGGCTCCTAGCTTACAGTGCATGGTGACTACGGGAGGATGCTTCTTTGTCTGGATTGAATTGGGCCCCTCAGGAAAACAGACGCCCTGGCTACATTCAGAGTTACAAATCAAAGATAGCACATTCAGCCTGATGGGCTACAAGTTCTAAAAACACTTCCTTTTTTAAAAAAACATTCTTAAGAAAGCAAAAACATCTTTTCTTAAGGAAATCTGGCTTTCTTAAAATTACACTAGCCAGGAAAGTGCCACACTCCAGAGATTAAGCCTATGGGCTTTCAGAGCCAGACTCCTGAGCTAGAATTTCAGCCTCACTATTCAATGAGGTGTGTCACCTTAGTAAGTTACTTAACTTCTCCAAGTCTCTCTTTTTTTTTTCCCATCTCAAGCAAGTAACAATAATATTTCTTGCTTTCTAAGATTTGTATGAGGATTAAATGAAAAAATTCATATAAAATTCTAGGCATCGTTCTTGATGTCTATGTCTACCAAAGGATCAGTGAACAGCAGCTGCTATCATTATTTTGACTAACCATTTCCATATTTAGATATCTTTAAGCCCCAAACCATCATACATTTAGATATCCTTAGGTCTAAGAAGAAGAAGAAAAAAGAGTCCTATCTCCATAACATTTGAGGAGTATACCACAGTACCATTATGTTCTAGCAAGTAAAGTTGGTCCCTATAATGTTGGCTATACTTTATCCTGCTGGCCAGTCATTGAAAACTCAAGTGGTTCAAAATCTCTTCCCCATAGAAGGTAGCCTGGATAATCTCAAGGGGCATATTCCAGTTTGAAGTAGTGAAATCTAGATAAAGTTTCCCTTGCTCCCTGCAGCACCTACACTTTGTATTATTTATTCACCAGGATTCTGATCCTGTGTGGGGAATAGGCCAAGGCAACCAGCAGAAACACCAACCTTTCAATAAGTACAGTCGAAAATTTAGGGCCACTAGCAGGACTGTGTTTAGGGATGATGGCCCTCCTGCCCCACCAGATTTAGTTTGGTCTAGATCTAGCAGGTCCTCAGTTCAGCTGGGAACTATAAGATTAGAATCGTTGAATTAGACAGTTCTGTCTACCCTGAGTATATTGGCATGTTTCCATACAGACTGCTCAGCCAAGATATTTACTTTCTACCTTAAACTGCTTTCCCTATTCTGTACAATTTATGACAAGTAACAACATTTCTTAATCTCTTGACTGAGTTATGGCTTTTTGAAATGTTATTAGAATAGTTTTATAAAGCTATTTTTATAGTGTCTTCTTTTGTACTTTTGGAGAAATGTACTCTGTCAAAGGAACACAAAATAAATAATGGAGTTATATTTCCAAAGTACTTTCTAATAATTAATCCTAACCAGTTTTCACTCAAACCCACTAGAGAGGATGCCACTCTTCTCATTTTCCCAACGACAAGTGAAGGGAGAAGAGAGACTAGACACAAAGAATGGTCACTCTGTAGCAGCAACAGCTCAGGTAGAGCCCAAAGGGTTTACTGGCTTCCAGTGAGGTTGTTCTTGATTCCCTCTTGATATGGGAGGCTTCTTACCAATAAAGGGAATGAAGACTATTATTTTCTACCTGGTTTGGTTAACTGTCATGAGTACTGGCCAGAGTCTCATTCTCTGGACAATTCAGACCACTGAATTACCTCTGTCTTCTTTTATTTCTGGCATTCCATTATTAATGTCAGTAACTATGTTACTCTTAACCAGCTCTGACTCTAAAAAAGTGTCAGTCTAGAAATCAGAGGATATTCCAGTTATTTGATATTCATCAACCCAAAGTTGCACATACCAAATCCATTAAGAAGTTTTATAAAAGTATAGGTAAATATCAGGTATGTTCCCTCTACTGGGTTAAATTCAAGAAAGGGATGTGATAGAAGCAGCACAATGTAGTAGTGGCCAGGTATACAGGTTTACAGCATCCCCCCAAATGGGTTCAAATTGCAGTTCCACCACTAATTAGCTACTTACCAGTAAATGACCCTCTAAGTCAAGAGTGGGTACACTATAGCCCAAAGGGCAAATTTGGCTTGCTGCCTATTTCTGTAAATGAAGTTTTCCTGGAACAGACACACTCATTCACGGCTGGACTATCTATGACTGCTTTTGTATGACAAAGGCAGAGTTGAGTAGTTGTGACAGAGACTCTGTGATCCACAAAAGCCTAAAACATTTACCATCTGCCCTTTTACAGAAAAAGTTTGTTAATCCTTACCCTAAGCAAGTAACAACTTCAATAAACCTCCATTTCCTCACAGGTAAAACAGGGTTTAAAAAAAGTAACTACTTCAAAGGTTAGAGGGAATTCACAAAAATTAGATAACACAAAATACAACAGTGCCTGGCACATGGTAAGTGGGTAGTAAAGGAAGCTCTAATTATCATCTGTACTTTCATCTCCTCCCTGTCACAGAAGGAAGGGTTATTTCTCTTCTTTTATTCAAGGGCAATCATGAACCTATATTCCTGACCCTGTTCTCTCTCATCTTATGTAACAAACATCCATTGAGCACTTGTTGGATGCTAGGCATTGTAGCAGATGCTGAGAATTACAAATAGGAACAAAACCCAATCTTTATTGGAATTCCACCAATCTTTATGTCCCCACCACTAATTCTCTCCTTCTTACCTTTAACCCCTATATGCACTCCTTGCCCTGATCTTACATCTCATCTCTGATCATCCTGAAGGGGCGCTTACCTTACCTGTCCTCCCAGCAATATTTGATACTGTGGGCTGCCCCTTCCTTTCTGGCTCCTATCCTGTCTTCTGAGACACTGCACTCTCTTCGTTTTTCCTTTCTTTCTCTCCTTTTCCAGTTATTCTCTACCCCTCACTGGGTCATTAAATGTGGGTACTCCTTAGGGCTTTGTCAGTCTTCTTCCTCTAACCTCCCTTCCTAAGGAGTCTCATCTATTTCAAAGGTTTCAATTACCATCTTTCTGCAAATGATTCCCTTAACCACACCTCTATTTCAGACTTCGTTTCTGAGATCCAGGCTAGCTTACCCACTCTATACGAGATATCTTCATCTGGATGGTTCCCAGGCCCTCAAGCTCAACATGACTAATACAAACACACACACACACACACACACACACACACACACACATACTGGTTGCACTATGTAGCATGCAGGATCTTAGTTCCCTGACCAGGGATTGAACCCTCACCCTCTGCAGTGGAAGTGCAGAGTCTTAACCACTGGACTGCCAGGGAAGTCCCTCAACATGACTATTACGTTGGTGCAAAAGTAACTGTGGTTTTGCATTGCATTTGATATTGAAATACATTCTTAAATAAATGTGGTTATGTTATACATTTTAATTCACATTTCTTGATTTATGGTTTTTGCTAATGAATTATTACTGTTTATTTTATATGTACTTTAGATTATGGAAATGATGTTAGACAAAAATCAAATTCAAGTGATTTTCTTATTTGAGTGTAAAATGGGTCATAAAACAGTGGAGACAACTCACAACATCAACAACATATTTGGCCCAGGAACTGCTAATGAACATACAGTGCAGTGGTCACTCAAGAAGTTTTGCAAAGGAAACAAGAGCCTTGAAGATGAGAAGCACAGAGGCAGCCATCAGAAGTTGATAATGACCAACTGAGAGGATCATCAAAGCTGATCTTAAACCACATGAGAAGTTGCCCAAGAACTCAGTGTTGACTGTTCTATGGTCACTCAGCATTTAAAGCCAATTGGAAAAGGAGAAAAAACTTGGTAAGTGGGTGCCTCGTAAGCTGACCAAAAAAAAAATCATTGAAGTGACATCTTCTCTTATTCTGTGCAAGTGATGACAATTTCTTGACTGAATTGAGATGTGCAATGAAAAGTGGATTTTATACAACCACCAGTGATGACAAGGTCAGTGGATGGACTGAAAAGCAAAAGCACTTCTCAAAGCCAAACTTGTACCAAAAAAGGTCAAAGTGAGTGTTTGGTGGTCTGCTATCACTTGATTTTTCTGGTTGCACTATGTAGCATGCAGGATCTTAGTTCCCTGACTGAGGATTGAACCCTCGCCATCTGCAGTGGAAGTGCAGCTTTCTGAATCCTGGTGAAACCATTACATCTGAGAAGTACACTCAACAAACTGATAAGATGCACCAAAAAACTGCAACTTGTGCAGCCAGTATTGGTCAACAGAAAGGGTCTAATTCTTCTCCACAACAATGCTCAAGGGCACGTTGCACAACCAATGCTTCAAAAGTTCAATGAACTGGGCTACGAAGTTTTGCTTCATCTGCCATATTCACCTGACCTCTCGCCAACCAACTTCCACTTCTTCAAGCATCTAGACAACTTTTTGTAGGGAAAATGCTTCCACAAACAGGAGGAGGCAGAAAATGCTTTCCAAAAGTTTGCTGAATTCTGAAGCACAGAAGACTTTTATGCTACAAGAATAAATAAACTTATTTCTTATTGGTAAAAATGTGTTGATTATAATGGTTCCTATTTTGAATAATAAAGGTGTGTTTGAGCCTGGTTATAATGATTTAAAATTTAGGATCTGAAACTGCACCAACCTATACTTTTGCACCAACCTAATAATACTAACTAATCATTGTTTCCTTCCCACTTTCCCAGTTTCCTATTCATTTTGTGACCATATAGATAAATGGAATCATCATCTACCATTTTATTCAAACCAGAGACTGGGTGTCACTCTTAATATCTCAACTCTCCACATTCAGTCTGTTACTAAATGCTTCTAGTTCCACCTCCTGCCTCGCTCTCAAACTGCTTCCTCCTGTTCCCACTCTAGTCTGGCCACCATTCCTTCACATCCAGTTAAAGGCAGCAACTTTATACAAGCTCTCCTTATACCTGCACTTGCTATCTCCCAAGCCATTCTCCACATTTCACTGAGTTATCATTTAAAAATGTAAATCTGACATCAGTCTCCTCCGTAATGCTCTTTAATGGCTTCCCAATGTTTTTGGGATAAGATCAAAATTCTTAAGAAAGCTTACTAGCCTATACATGATCTAGTCTTATTCTTGTGTTAGTTGCCTCCTAGTTCTCTATATTCCAAATACAATGGACTTTGAGTTTTTTAAAAGTGACACTGTCTTTCCCATCTTTACAAATGCATAATAATTTCTTTTGCCTAGAATGTGCTCCCTACCCCTCAGCTTAAATAATCACTTTGTCTGAGAGCCCTTTCCTGACTCTCTAGACTAGCTTCGCTCTGCGGGCACACTGCGTTTGTTCTGCTGTTACATGTAGACTTTTCCAACATCTGTTTTCATCACTCTTTCATAAATTCCATGAGGACATTATCAACCTCTGTTTTTTTCACCACATTATTTCTGGATGTCAGGGGCACAGCAGAGGCATTCAATAAATACTTATTAGATGAATGGATGAATGAATTACACTGGTTTCTATCCTCAACTAAGGACATGTTTAAGCCTTTCCAATGAATAGAAGTCCCCCTTTAACTGTTTCTTCCTTTAGCTAGAGCTCTATTTCACCTTTCCTTCACTGACAAGAATCTGGGAAGAGTAGTCTCACAGTTTTTACCTCATTCTATATTCCCTTTTCCCATTTCCAGCACTCCACTGTCTGTGACAAGAAATGGACAAAACCACTGCTGGGCCCACCTGGTCTCTCTGAAACACGTGAATTTATCAACTAGAAACCTTATTCTGGCTTCTGTGACACTCCTTTTGGCCCCCTTCCACAATGCTGGTACTCATCCTCTTTGGCCTAACTTCTGCTTTGCCCTCAGATGTTGGTGCCCACGGCTCTCTTCTGAGTCCTCTTCCTCTTTAAACACAATCTTCTACCCCTTGGAGGTCTCAGGTATTCCCAACAGCTACAACTGCCCCCATATAATAATGACTGTTTTTTTTTTTTAAAAGCTGTGTCTCATGGCATCAGAGACTTTAGTTTCCCAATCAGGAACTGAACCTGTGCCCCCTGCATTAGAAGCACAGTCTTATCCACTGGATGGCCAGGGAAGTCTTTTAAATTTAAAAAACTTTAAATCAAAAAACTTTTTGGCCATGCTGGATGGCATGTGGCATCTTAGTTCCTCGTCTAGGTATCAAACTCAACCAGGGATCAAACCTGAGCCCCCTGCATTTGAAATGCAGAATCTTAACTGCTGGACCACCAGGGAAGTCAACAATGATTAACTTTTTGATGTTAATTCTGACACCCTTTTGAACTGAAGATTCCCATCTCTGTACCTTTCCACCTAGATACCCACAGAGCTCAGTTAACAGGTCAAGTATCTTCAAGGCACCCAAACTCATTTTTCCTTTTGATTTTCTATCTTAGTAAAATGATGACCCATTCCTCTGTTATCAAACCTACCTCTCAGATTGGTCCCTAAGTTCTCTCTATTCTACCTCCTAAATATTTCTCAAATCCTCCTCAATACCTCCATTATGTTCTTAGTTCAGGGCTTCATTTTTTCCCCCTGGACTATTACAATAGCTTTCTATCAGGTCTCATTACCTGCATTTGCCACATTTACGGCCAGTATCTTTCTACAGCCCACATCGGATCCTGTCACTTTCCTTCTTTAGATAGGTTTCAGCAGCTCTCTCTCTTTTGGCCACACTGCACGCATGTAGGATCTTGGTCCCCTAACCATGCCCCCTGCAGTGGAAGTGCAGTCTTAACCACTGGGCATGTCCTTTTAGCAGCTCTCCATTGTTGATAGAGCGTCCACACTCCTGGCTTTTGAGGCTCTGACCCCTGGCTATCCACCAGCTGCCTGACA
Source organism: Neotragus moschatus (assembly GCA_006410615.1). Lineage (NCBI taxonomy): Eukaryota > Metazoa > Chordata > Mammalia > Artiodactyla > Bovidae > Neotragus > Neotragus moschatus. The sequence goes on from SJYA01002331.1 coordinate 926,152, forward strand.
TCCTCCTACCACCAACTACTCATCGTTTCTCAAATGCACCATCCTCTTTCAGGCCCTGGAATCTTTACATATACTGTATTGTCTGCCAGGAGTAATTTTTCCATTTCTGCTCATTTGACCAACTATTACTCAAATTTAAGAATCATCTCCCTGTGAAACCTTCACTGAATTACTGGGCAAATTCCCATCCCTGGCTCACTAAGATCTAAGTTGTGATTTCTCCATTTTGGGCTCCCACAATCCTCCTCCTTGAACTTTTGGGCCCATACCAAAGTTCTTTCACTCCCCAAATGCACACTTTCTATCTTTGAGCCTCTGTCTATGTAGGCCCTTTTCCATGTAACCTGTTTGCATCAGTAAATTCCTTCATGCTTCTTGGCTCCTGATGAGACGCTTTTCCTAGACCAGATTAGTTGTTCCTACTTACCCTCCCATAGATCCCGGCACCTCCCAGTTCAAAGCACTTTTATGTTTTATTTTCATTGCTTAATTATCTGACCTTCTTACTTGACTGACAGATGTGTGAGGACAGGGACCACTATCATCTCAGTTCATCACTCTTATCTCTGAGCCCAGCAGAGTGCTGAGCATAGGTGCTTAATAAGATTTTACCAAATGAATGTGTCTGTGTGTCTCATTCATTTGTGCCTGACATTAGCTGTGAAATCTTTGGTGAATGAAATTATGATATTACATGTGGTATCTATCGCACTGTGCCCTCAAAGAACCTATGTGCCACAGGTCACATTTAGTGCATTATTCCTTGAATTCCATCAACACTCCAGCAAGTATCCGCACTGGCTTGGCTTTATTCAGCGTCGTCATTTTCTTCAGTTCTTTGGGTGGAAAAATACCAATATCTTAAATGTGCACAAGAATCATCCTGGGACCAAAAGGCTGGATCTTGAATTTTCTTGATTCCTAAAGCTCTTGAAGCTGTGGCACTGAACCTAAATCACTTACCGCTTGAGAGGCCATCATTTCATTTATACTCTGTTCATACTGCTCTGCCAAAATGGCAAGTTTTCTTGTCTGCTCATCTTTCAGTGTCTTTAAGATTGTTTTGTGCTCATTCTTTGGAGTAACTTCCAACTGGTGATTCTTGAGTGCTTTATACTGTTTGGTCTGTACTTTGCAAGTGTCCTGAAACTGTTTTTTAATTTGCATTTCCATGGCCTGTATAGAAAAAGTGACAAAAGGAAAAGAAAGACACATCAGTAAACACAGAAAGTCTTCCATTCTCATCATACAGTATAGGTTCTGGGACCAACTGTCTTTTGGTGCAATGACCGATACTGCTAGCCAATGATAATGAAAATATGATACATAAGTCACAGACAGGAGTTAACTCTACCAATACTTTTGGTTTTATTGTCTGAATAGAAGTTGTTTTGAATTTACAAATAGATTTAAAAAATGAATTTTTATAAAATCACAACTTGAAGAAGATTGTGGAATACTGTGAAGCTTAGTTTGTTAAAAGCTTGTTCATTATTTCAGTGGTTTCCTAATCAAAAATTTCAGTGTCTTCTATTGCTTGTTGCCTCACCTCTTTTTAATTGTTTTCCCCCATTTCTAAGTAAGAAAGGGGATGGCAACATATAAGTCATCTCTAACTGCTCTGTGTCTCCTTGACAAATCAATAAAGGACAATACTGGATTATACTTCACACCACAACCCATTCCCACTACTTGCATATAGCAACATCAAATATGCATTTTGGCAAAGATAAGGTTGAGTTTTTAATTGTAAGTTCAAAAGGCATTCCATTATGTTGCTTGATAGTCACATGTATACTTCATGAACACGTGGAGGAATTTGGAAGACAAGGATCACTAATTAGACAAGTTGGCATCTGGCTAGAAAGAGGCATGGCCAGTGTGGTTGAGGCTGACCTTGTATCTTTGAAAATACTGACAATGACTTCCTTGACATATAGCAATGTGGCTTAGTGCACATAGCTTGTTAATGAGTAGTCGGCTAAAATTCTCTGGAGGTAGTGAGGGCTAAAGGAGCTCCACATTTCTAATGTAGGTAAAATAAATGCTTGGTATGTCACTGCTGATTCCTATGCCTGGGACAGATGTCACTAATAAATTATACTCTTTGTTACTAAGTGTGGATATGGCCTTAGAGTCTTTCTCAATAGAGAAGCACTCAAGGTAACTAACACCAATAATATGACTGGCATGACTGATAAAATTTATCTGCTATATTTTGTCAGGTAACTTTCTCATTTCCTGGGATAAGAACCACGGACTGCTGTTATTTTATGTGTTATAATTTTAAAGAGAGAATGTCATGAAGGGGGTCAAAGAGGTTGTACATAATGGATACAAAGAAAAAATGGAGGTATCACACGGCCCAGAAACATCCCTTTAGGAGTCTGTTATACTCAGACTCTTGTGCTTATGGTTCAGTAGCCGAGGGGCCCTGAAAAGTGCAATTTTATGAAGTTGCCCAGATGACTCTGACAGTCATCTATGTGCAGGAACCACTGATACAGCCTAGCTGTGTTTTGGAACACAAACCAGGGAATTTCTTCTCACCTTTAAGTTTTTTGGCTGTTGCCGAAGTTCCATGACATGCTTTCTGTGCAGTTCCCTCTCTCGCCTCTTATTGTACTCCAGCTGGTTTTCCAGTTCAGTCTGGTGCTGTAGCCGGATCAGATCCATGCGGAGTTTCTGTAACGTGTGCAGCTGCCTGTACTCAAGCTCTCGGGTGGACTCATCGTGCCGGATCAGCATGGCATGCTCCATCTCCTTCTGTGTCCTCTTTTTATTTAGTTCCTGCATTTAGCAACAAAAAGTACATGGAGAGAGATGAATGGAGATGAACTGGAGGAAAGTCACCACTCAGTAAGGGATGGCAAGGAAACAGCACCATTAACTGTCTCTTAATTGCCCATTAGTGTTTGGCAGCATGACTTAATAAGACTAGATGAACAATCCCTGGAGACTGAGATTCTGTATGCGGTTCCATCATTTACAACTTGGGCATCTTCAGAGCCACCACAACTATTCTACCTGTAAAATGGGATTAATTCTGCCTGACCCCTTCTTACCTCACAGAGCTGCGGAGAGCCTTAATTAGGTGATGTGTTATGCAGGGGTCTAAATAAATGTTTATTTAGTTAGGCTGGCTGGCTGCCCATTTATATCATGTGAGGAACCTTTTAAACCAAAAGATGTCTGAGTCTCATAACCTGAAATTCTGAGAATTGAGTGGAGTGTGACCCTGACATCAATAGTTTTAAGAGTTATCTGCTACTGTTTAGTTGCTAAGTTGTGTCCAATACTTTGTGACCCCACGGACTGTAGCCTGCCAGGCTCTTCTCTCTGTCCATAGAATTTCACAGGCAAGAATACTGCAGTGAGTTGCTATTTCCTTCTCCAATGGATCTTCCTGACCCAGGGACTGAACCCATGTCTGCTTGGCAGGTGGATTCTTTACCACTGAGTCAAAAGGGAAGCCCCTAAGAGTTCTCTGCTGCTGCTGCTAAGTCGCTTCAGTTGTGTCCGACTCTGTGCGACGCCATAGACGGCAGCCCACCAGGCTCCCTTGTCCCTGGGACTCTCCAGGCAAGAATACTGGAGTGGGTTGCCATTTCCTCCTCCAGTGCATGAAAATGAAAAGTAACAGGTAGATCTAATATGCAGTCAGAGGTGAGAATTGCTCTATTAAATTGATCATGTCTGCAATGTTCCTAGTTTTGGGGGAAATACCCTGCTTTTGCATGTATCAAAAGTAGGCCAATTATCTATTTTTCAAAATCTCAGAGATAGCGCTCACTGGGAAAAAGCAGATGAGATTTCTCCCCACTCATCTTTTCCATTACAGTCTGTTTGGTCATTTCTAGAGCTGATCATTCTATTCTTCCCAGTTTTACTCATGTCTTTCTCTTTTGTTGAAGGGGAAAAGAAAGGAAACTAGAATTTTTAAAAAAAAAGGGAGGAGGAAGTAGGGTGAAACTTTTTTATTCACCAATTCAAGAATATTTCCTGAATGGCAGTGTATCAAAGCTGTGAAACATGTTCTCTGGGTATATAAAAATATTTACTAAGCCATGACTGGGTGGCCAACTTGCTAACACCCTGACAGGGAAATGTAATAGACACTTATGAAAGTATATGCTCAGGTCACAGCACACTGAATTGGTCTATCTTCTCTCCTGGGAATTTGGATTCAGGGACAGTTAATCTCTGTGTGTGTGGTTAGAATTGAGGGGCATATTAAGAACTACATATGTGGTAGCCACCTGCTGCTATAAGGGCTTAGGATTAGATAAAGCTGAGTTCCAGTGCAAGAAGAATGATAAACAGAGAAGAAAGAAGGGCAGGAAATATACCGATACCCAAGTTCCTGACTGGTTCTAAGCTCACCTTTTAGGTCCAGCTATATTATTGCTACTGGGCTTTATGAAACATTCCTATCTTTCTGTAGAAAATACCCTGGTTTTGGTTTTAGCCAGCTCAAATAAATTTCAGTAAGACACAAACAAAAGAAGCTTGATTAATACAGGGACATAAATTTTATGTTTATTTTTTTTTTCAAAAGTGCAAGGTTGGAAGTGGTAAGATACAAAAGAGATGAAGATTATTTGTTAGAAGATTTCCCAAAAAAAAAGTTATCACCACTAGTTAAGAAGAGCAAGGCAAGCAGAAAGCCCTTGAGTTGAACTTTATATCAGAACAATAGGGTGCCTCTTTTTTCCAATGGTATCCACTATGGAGAAAATGCAAGATCATTTTCATAGATATATTATTAATATTTGTGCCCTGGCATGGTTGAGAAATATCTTGTGTGTTTGGGCCTTCCATCCACTTGAAAAGAAGTCCTTTAAACAGCACAGTATCTGTTACTAGAGCAAAGTTGCTAATCATTCATTTACTTATTTAACAGATATTTGTTGAGCATTTCCTATGTGTTGGACACTGTTTTAGGCACTAAGAAGGGTCCAGTGAACAAGCAGTTCCCCTCATGGGCTTATTTTCTAGTGGGGAAATACCTGGAGTATAAATGCTATTTACATTTGTTACAAACAATAAAAGTTCATCTCCAGAGCATCTCCCCATATCCTCTCCCACGTTTTTCTTTTTCTTTATTTTCCTTCCTTACCTGGACCATCAAATGTCTTTTTAAAAATCACTAACTGGCCCCTCCTGCTGCTGCTGCTAAGTCACATCAGTCGTGTCCAACTCTGTGGGACCCCATAGACAGCAGCCCACCAGGCTCCCGTCCCTGGGATTCTCCAGGCAAGAACACCGGAGTGGGTTGCCATTTCCCTCTCCAGTGCATGAAAGTAAAAAGTGAAAGTGAAGTCGCTCAGTCGTGTCTGACTCTTCACGACCCCCTGGCTCCTCCGTCCATGGGATTTTCCAGGCAACCGGCCCCTAGGTGGCACCAAAGGATGGTGAGGGCCTCTCAGAGACTAAGGCCAAGGAAAGCTTTTTGGATGGCTAAAGATTCTGTTCGTAGAACACTATCATCTTCACTCTTTGATTACCAGGAGCCCCAGTACTGGGCATTTATACATTTCACACATTTTCCTAAATGGAGAAGTTCAAACTGAGTCTGAGCTGTGCAGAGCTCAGAAATTCACAGAGGGAAAAAAGATACAAAGCAAACAGCACTTTCAGAAGAAAACAAATGCTTCTCTGTTTAATGGAATTCTTCAGGATGTTGTCCTTGGAATACCTGCATCAGAATCACCTGGACTTGATAACATGCCACCCAGGTAATTCTGATATATACTAAAGTTTGAGTATCAGTGGAAAAATAATTCAGGGTATGAGTCAGTTTTAGCTTTTCCGCTGACTCATTATGTGTGGCATTTGGTAAGACTTCAAATCTATATTTTGGTTTCCTCAGGTGTAAAGTGAGGATAATAGCACCTATTGTGAACTACCAGTCTTGTGAAGTTGAAAGGAAAGACCATAAGAAGATGCTTCAGAATATATATAATATGCCATTACTATTTTTCTACATTTAGAAGTGAATATCTGGCATACAATAACAAATCTAGATACTATAAACTATTTAAAAGGTGAGAGAAAAATAATACTGAAATGGTTTTTTCTATTACAATTGTAATAGAAATTACCTTTAATTCATATGTCTGAGTTGCAGAGATGTTAAGCTGCCTATAACATTTTACACTATGGGAAAAAAACATTATTCAGGTTATTATAAGCCCATTGCTGTTACCTACATAATAATGTGTAGTGTGCTCTCAATTATTAAAAGTGATTTTATATACCTTCCTCAATCCTAGCTGTAATCCTTATGCAGTGGTAAGACTGTTGGGATTTAACCATTTTTATATATGATAGTAAGGCTTTTGGGAATGGAAAGGCTAACATAAGGTTACATAATTTCTATAAAGTAGAACTGAAGCTAAAACTCAGGTTTTTAGCTTTTCAACATTTTCCACTAAAAATGTCCCAAAGAATGCTTACATTTTTCTGTTTTATGCTGTTTCAGTCTGGAATACAATATTCTGAAGAATCCCTCTGCTCTAGCTAGACATGTTGCAATGGTTGCTTAGTCTGTACAAAGGATAAAATATATATAGTAGGGCCACATTCTAGCTTATATAAATTCAATAAAGTTAGTTGAGCAAAAACACAAAAACAAATTTCATGGTAGAGGTGATTCTGTGCACTCCATGTACATACGCCTTGGAGGGAGTATAAGATGAGAGGCAGGCAGCTCCCTTTACCCCAGCCCATATCACATACATTGAGCATCACACCAGGCTGGATGTGAGCTTAGGGGTGAAACATACATACAACATATGGCCATGACAGTACACCATGGCCACAAAACACATTTCTGTACACATTATTTGAACCTATCTCCTCTGAGATGTGGATCTAGGGTGTATCCCCCAAACAAACCTTCCCCAATCAGGATCCAAGCATTCTATTTAAGTTTCAATGGACATACTATTGACTTCTTTAAAAGCATCTGATCTGACTCAAAAATTTCTGTGTTCATGCCCACTGACACTGAGTAAGAATGAGAATTCAAAATATAAGTGGGGATGTTGTTAGCCTATGACATTTAATATTTTCTTAGCTTCAGTTCTTAGCATAACTGGTTAGGAAACAATGAGCACTGATGTGTAGTGACAATAAAAGAGGCTCAACTCAGCCTATGGTGATCTTTTTAAATGTTTTCATTAATAAAAAGGAATGCTGGGGACTTCCCTGGACGTCCAGTGGTTAAGACTCCACACTTTCACTGCAGGGCACATGGGTTTGATCTCTAATTGGGGAACTAAGATCTTGCATGCTGTGTGGCCAGGCTAAAAAAAAATTTAGTCTACAAAAAAAAAAAAGTGTTGGGCGGGGGAGGATTGCTAATTTTCAGTTTTGGCAAAGGTAGAGGAAAACAAGTACTTTTTCTTGGTGGGAGTTATAAATCCTTAGAGGGCAATTTGACAATATCTATTAAAAATGCAGGTATATACACTCTGACCTAAAAATTCTCCTCCTGAGACTATTATATCCTACAAAATACTTGCTTACACGTAAAAAGTGATATTGCACAACTCCAGCAAAATACCCAGAGAAGTGCCTCATTAAATAAATTATTCTATAGCCATACCAAAAAATACTATTGATGATTAAAAAGAATGAAGCAGAGTTATATGTTTTAGATAGTAAATGAAAAATAATACAAAAGGAAAAGAGCTATGAAACAGTAAACTGGATATTTTTGTAGGTTCAGTATCCATTTTCCCTTCTTTTTGTGAACAGACTCCTCTTTTTGCTTCAGAAACTACTCCACCCTATGTGGAAATCAGAGAGGCTACTGAGTAAGTGAATAAGCACATTACCCAATCAAGTGCTATCTCTTTCTCTCCTAGGAATTTGAGTCTTAAGCAGAAATGATATAAAGATGAAACATGGTTGGAGGAGGTACATCCAAATGGCAGTGTCTTGAGGAATGTCAATTAGCTCTTGCCCACTAGGTCACGAAGTTGCTTTCCCAGCTTGATTCTTCATCTTTTCCAGCTTGGGTCTTTAGCTCTGTCATCTACCCCATATCCTTCCAATAAATTCTTTTCCATGCTAAGTCAGTCAGTTTGTTTCTATTGCTTGCAAATCAAATAAACACACTGGTACTAACATAATCTTATTTTTGTAAGATTTAAGTTATATATAATATATAAGTTGTATATATATATATACACACACATATGCATATCTGAAAAAACTCTGGTAATATATCTGCCAAATTATTGGTGACTGTCTCAGGGTAGAAAATGGGTGGGATAGGATTATCAGCACTTTCACAACTCAGTGTTTTTCTGCATTTGTCATTTTTCAATGTTCTTTTATAAATAGAAGACAAAAACCTGAACATTTTCACTAAGGTGGCTCCAGAATAAGACTAAACAAAGGAAAACCTACACTTTTCAGAAATAAACCCTTGTAGAGTTATTCTTCACCCAGTTGGTTAGAATCTGATACCAATGAATATAGTTTCTATCATTTGGAGGTATAATTATCTTCTATAGTTTTTATTGGCACTGCTGCTGCTGCTGCTGCTAAGTCGCTTCAGTCGTGTCCGACCCTGTGCGACCCCATAGACGGCAGCCCACCAGGCTCCCCTGTCCCTGGGATTCTCCAGGCAAGAACACTGGAGTGGGTTGCCGTTTCCTTCTCCAGTGCGTGAAAGTGAAAGTGAAGTCGCTCAGTCGTGCCTGACTTAGCGACCCCATGGACTGCAGCCTACCAGGCTCCTCCGTTTTTCCAGGCAAGAGTAGTGGAGTAGGGTGCCATTGCCTTCTCCCTAACTGACCCTTAATTTCAGACTTCTTCCAAATATGTGACACTAGAACAAAAATAATAACTGCAAATGGAAAGAATCCCAAATACCTTGTTTCTAACTGGCTATTGGACTTTTTGATTTGAATTTTTTAGCCTTCTAACAAACTCAACACATGTAATATTGAATTAACCAGTTTCTTACCAATACCTCTCTCTAAGCTTCTCTGTTTCTGCCCAAATCTACATTTCCCCAGCTCTTAAATTCCAGAAATAACTTTGACTGTACCCTCATCTCTTTCTCATATCCTTTTGTATACCAAGTCCAGCTTATTTTATACTTCAAAATGTTTCAAACCCATCTCTCTTTTGCCAGCTAACACCCTATCTGTGTCTATAGCTTATTCCTACCACCAGATTTCTTTGCTTCTCGTTTCTTCCCTCTAAATTTAATGTTTCTCAACCTTCCCGCCCCCGCCCCCCCCCCCCATTATTTCCATCAGGGGCCTTTTTAGCCTCCACCCTTCCCTGATTATCCTCACCACTGAAATGCTAATAACAAACATGTACTGTATATCTTTTTATGTACTGTAGCCCTTCAGAAGGCCACAAGTCACTATAATATCTAACACCCCCTCCTCCACAAGAACTCCCTTTTTACTCCCCGGGGGGTAATACTGCTCCCACTGACCATGCACATGCTAATCAATCTGTGCATCAACACCAAACTGGGCTAATCTCTGTAAAGTAGAATGTTAGCCATATCACTCACTGCCTGGCTCAAAAATGTTCAGCTTCTCCCTCTTCCAATAAGATGAGATAACACAGATAAACAGCCTAAGCCTGGCCCATGATTATGTGTTCAATAAATTTTAGTTTGCTCTTTTTCTTCCCATTTGAATACTGCTCTCCAAAAAGCTTACACCAATTCACATTCTCATTAAATGTGCCTGAAGGGCTTGTTTCCCTCCTGCAGCCTAACACTGGGTTTTTAATCTGACTTTGATAATTTTACCAATGTGCTAGCTCACTTGAGGGCTTCTTGTATTACTCCAGGTCACAGTGATTTCCTACAGAACTTTGTCTCTGGAACCAATTCNCGTTTTTCCAGGCAAGAGTAGTGGAGTAGGGTGCCATTGCCTTCTCCCTAACTGACCCTTAATTTCAGACTTCTTCCAAATATGTGACACTAGAACAAAAATAATAACTGCAAATGGAAAGAATCCCAAATACCTTGTTTCTAACTGGCTATTGGACTTTTTGATTTGAATTTTTTAGCCTTCTAACAAACTCAACACATGTAATATTGAATTAACCAGTTTCTTACCAATACCTCTCTCTAAGCTTCTCTGTTTCTGCCCAAATCTACATTTCCCCAGCTCTTAAATTCCAGAAATAACTTTGACTGTACCCTCATCTCTTTCTCATATCCTTTTGTATACCAAGTCCAGCTTATTTTATACTTCAAAATGTTTCAAACCCATCTCTCTTTTGCCAGCTAACACCCTATCTGTGTCTATAGCTTATTCCTACCACCAGATTTCTTTGCTTCTCGTTTCTTCCCTCTAAATTTAATGTTTCTCAACCTTCCCGCCCCCGCCCCCCCCCCCCATTATTTCCATCAGGGGCCTTTTTAGCCTCCACCCTTCCCTGATTATCCTCACCACTGAAATGCTAATAACAAACATGTACTGTATATCTTTTTATGTACTGTAGCCCTTCAGAAGGCCACAAGTCACTATAATATCTAACACCCCCTCCTCCACAAGAACTCCCTTTTTACTCCCCGGGGGGTAATACTGCTCCCACTGACCATGCACATGCTAATCAATCTGTGCATCACCACCAAACTGGGCTAATCTCTGTAAAGTAGAATGTTAGCCATATCACTCACTGCCTGGCTCAAAAATGTTCAGCTTCTCCCTCTTCCAATAAGATGAGATAACACAGATAAACAGCCTAAGCCTGGCCCATGATTATGTGTTCAATAAATTTTAGTTTGCTCTTTTTCTTCCCATTTGAATACTGCTCTCCAAAAAGCTTACACCAATTCACATTCTCATTAAATGTGCCTGAAGGGCTTGTTTCCCTCCTGCAGCCTAACACTGGGTTTTTAATCTGACTTTGATAATTTTACCAATGTGCTAGCTCACTTGAGGGCTTCTTGTATTACTCCAGGTCACAGTGATTTCCTACAGAACTTTGTCTCTGGAACCAATTCACATTCTGTATTCCTCATCTCGGTGAATAACATCATATTTGTCTAATTTCCCAAATTAGAAACTCTGCATTCATTTTTTGACTCTTATTTCTGAAATTCTCACAGCATTTGGTTTGAATTACTGTCAGTTCTGCTTTAGAAATGTCACTCAGATCTAATCTATACCCTCACTGCTTCTTCCAGGTAGAACTAGAGAATAGGCATTCTTACTGACCTCACTGTATTTTGCCTTATACCACTCTAGGCAAAATACCACTCTTATTCTTATACCACTCATTCTTCAAAACAAAGAAAAACTCTCACTGTCATTTCTCTGCTTAAAATTCTCTCATTTTGACTTACTTCACTCAATATTGTAAAGCAATTATCCTTCAATTAAAAAAAAAAAAAACAACCCACCTCTCATACCCATGCAACTGACTTCAGGCTGAAATCTAAAAGCCTTGCCTTAAGAATCAAGGCCCTCCATTCTGCTTCCAACTGTTCCTGCTCTAACACTCCACTCCACACACCCAGAACACACAACTCCTCTTCAATCACAGACTCTTCCAAGGCCTTTCATGACGATATGCCTGTCAGAATTTATTTATGTCTGCTATGGTAGACAACATATTACACTGTGATTAGTGTGTTACGTGTCTGTTTCTCGTGTCTTCAGAGAAAGCTGAAGGTAGGGAGGATAGCGTTTCAATTGCCCTGGCATCTCCAGCACAGTAAGTAAGAAGGCACTCTGTAAGTGCTGGATGACTGAATGAATTACCTTAACTGTTAGAGCACCATTCTGTTCTTTTAAGTGTTTCATAGAGAGTCACAAAAACTCAAGTCTTTGACAAACAAGCTAAAAGCAAAAATTCTCTATTCTACTTCTTTTGATTCTCCACTGCATGAATTTGGCTTATAATAGGTGTTCAAGAAAATTCTATTTGGAAAAAGTTGATTCCTTGTTCTGTAAATAGGCTTTCTCTGATCAATGGTAAACTCATTCCCTTTCACTTTTGTCTGCTTTGTGTCAGGCATCACACTGAAGTCTGTATAGGTTAAGTATATAGGTATGGACAAACACAATCATGATCCTCACAAAGCTTACTGTCTTCATAAGTTAATGACGATAGTTATGGACAAAATACATACCTCCCGAATATTCTGCTGCTCCACTTCATGCCGCTTGATCATTATTTTCCGCTTGAAGAAACGACAGTTTTTGTCATAGTACAGTCTCTGCTGAGTGAGAAGGTGGGCTTCCTCTTCAGCCTGTGTGTGCTGCAAGTTCTCTTTATGCTTAGATATCCGCTCCTGCTTTTCCTTCTTGGGTGTGCTATGGTCCTCATTCATCTCCTTCACAAAACCAAAACCCCCCCCCCCAAAAAAAAAAAAGAAAGAAAGCCAAGCTCATCAGGCAAAAGGAACTATAATAGCTTATTGCAATGTAGATTACATTATTTTTGAAAGTAATTGAGAATGTAAGGTCAGAAAGGCTTGGTGTTGCAAATAAACACTCCACCCTGCCATACGTCCCTCTCCCTTTTATTTTCAATCAGTTGAGAGGGAGACATGTTAGCTTTCATGTCTCTGTCCTCTCACGCTCAGAAATCATGGGTTCACTCATTTAACCAATATATGATTGCTGAGTTCTTATCATGCAACAGGTGCTGTGCAAGGCAAAGGATATAACGGTGAGCAAACAAACAGTAGCTGCCATCATGGGGCTTTATAGTCTAGAATCAAAAATAAATCAAAGAACCACAGAAATTAAGTGAAGATTACTGTGATAACTACTGTGTACTTGAAGTACTTGGTTTGAAGAGTGTTTAATAAAAAATATTTGACCTTGGTAACAACTAAGCTGAAATTTCAAAAATCTGTAGGAGTTAACCAGTGAAAAAGGACAGGGAAGAATTACTCTGGGCAGAGGAAACAGCATGTGCAAAACTGTTAGGGCAGGTTAATTGAAACATGGTGCAGTTAAGGAACTGAGAGAAGGTCAGGGCAGGTGATACAGTGTGACATGAGATGAAGCTGGACAGGTAAGCAGGACCACTGGACGTCTTATACAGGTCAAGTTAAGGATACTGAGCCTTAGCACAGGAGAAATGGATTTTATATATATGTGGGGGTGTCATAATGAGATGCATTTCAAAAAAGATGACTCTGGCTGCCATGTGGAAAACAGAATGAAGGAGGCAAGAGCATGTCCATGGAGACAGCTAGGAAGCGATCACAAAGTCCAGATGAAATATAATTATAGCTTGGACAAAGGAGGTGGTGACAAGATGGAGAGCAGTATGCAGATGTCACAGATGGGAGGTAATGCTGCAAATGTCAGTAGTTTGAATTTCAGGAAAAAGCATTCTTCTTTTGGTATTAGAGGGTAAATAATAAACCACCTATATTTCCAAAAGAACAAAATACATAATTGTTTTAGATCATGTGGGTGAAGGGAAGAAAGCAGTAAATCAGAACAGTTAAGAAGATGTTAGTCTATGGGGAAAGTAAGAAGATCACTTTTAGAGAAAGTATTGGGCATCCTTTGTTCATACTGTTCACACCTACAAGCTGGACCTTTAATATCTGGTTAACTATTCAGTTGAAATCTTTTATTTATACCTATTTTACTTATGTTTTGTGGTGAGGATGTCACACACTGTTTAGATTGTTTTTGCACTTAGCTAAGAAGTCTTTGTAAATCTACTTTCAATTTTCCTGTTCCAGTGAAATCTCAAGTGAAATGTTAGAATCAACAAGAACAAGAGTTACTTCCATCATGGAGTAAGCTGGGATCACAACAGGAACGCTGGTGGACTCATTTCTAGATGCTGTGACTTCACTACTAGGTTTGGCATTAACCACTATATTGCACATCCAAACTGAAATATGATCATAAAAATTCATTTCAAAATCAAGAATAAATTATTTCTGGATCATCCATCATTCTGGATTACCTAGACCCCAGTTATCTATCAACAGTAGGGATAATGGAGATTGTTCTGTCATCTCAAGGATGATACCTTTTATTTTTTTAGGATGATACCTTTTATATTAATATTTAAGCATAGATGACATTTTCTTTTTCTAAAGATTTTTTTTTGATGTGGACTATTTTTAGAGTCTTTATTGAATCTGTTACAATATTGCTTTTTTTTTTTTAATATTTTGGTTTTTTGACCTGGAAGTATGTGGGATCTTAGCTTTCCTACCAGGGATAGAACCCCCTACACTAAAAGGCAAAGTCTTAACCACTGGACCACCAGGGAAGTCAACAGTCTGAACTAAGTTTTACTTCATAAGGAGTAATACTAACTTTGCATAGAGAAAGTCTTATTATAGAGGCTGTCTTAAATTGAGTGTAGGTTTGTTTTCCTTCATGAGAATGTGAAGGACTTGTATGCTTAGGCCTGTGGTCTTTAGCACTCATAAATCTGAGTATGGCAAACCCAAAATAGCTCTATGCCTGAGGACTGAGTGGGGACTCTCGAATGCTATTCTGCGGGAGCATCTTCTAAAGATGGAGTTCATACAAAGCTCCAAATACCTTTGGTACAGATGCTCAAAATGGTGGCTGCAGCCATAAAGTATGGCTTCCGGAGCATAAGAAAGCACATGGAGCTGTAAGTAAAAATCTATCTGCAGTTGAGAAAATTCCAAAATTCGTTACTGAAAAATCGAGGTTATCTCTGTGATCTAGTAACATCTATTAGGATATAATAATCCAGATCAAGAAATAAGTAAGAGAAAACAGAAATAAGAAATAAGTAAGAGAAAACCTTGGTTGGGCTATTTCTCTCCATAGCCTGGTTTTCCAGACCTTAAAGTCTCAGAGACGATTCTCATTCTGGCAGTGCAGGTCAGATAGAAATTTCTGTCAGTTCCAACAATTAACAGTGACCCTTCTGGGCAGAGCAAATCCCAAGGCACTTGCTTTTAGTTATTGATTAAAAAAGAACAAACAAAAAAAAAATTGAAGAAGAACCTAGCTAACTCTCATACTGTTAACTTGGAATATGTGTCCAAGTGACTGATTTCATATACTAAATCAAGTCCCATCTGACTTCTGTTAAGCCTTAATACACTAGTAGTCCACAGGTGAGAAATCCTAAGTCTTATGAGAAGGAATGTCTATGGAACTGCAGGCAATTCAGCTGTAAGTCCTGGTAAAAGGAGAAGTGAAGTCACTCTAGCTTCCAGTTCAAACTGTAGTTTCTCAGAGGAACTCTCTAAGTCTACTAGAGGTCTTCAACCAAATACTAAAGAATCAATCACTCAGTGATCAAATATTTCACATGTACCAGGCACAGGGAAGTAATGACACAAAGGAAAAAGATATATGGTCTTTGCTCTTACTGCTTACTGGCTAGTAGGGTAAAATAGCTCAAATAATCATATATCTATATATAGATACATATAAAATAGAAAATTAGTGTTACAACACCAGAGGTACCTATCTTGGTCAAGGCAGTCAAGGGAAGGTTTTCCTGGGGAAGTGAAATTTAAGTGATGGTACTAATAAACAATCCTTTGTTTTACAAGGAGGTTGGAAAGGGATTGGGAGTGGGGATGGGGATGGGGAGAGCACTTGGTAGAAGAAAGAGTGTGAGCGAAGACTGTGGAGATGGGCAGAGCTAGATACATTTGAGGACCCAAAGGTGACCACTATGGCAGGAGTAGTGCTGAGTTGGGATGGGTAAGAGGTGAAGGGAAAGTTGATGTGAGGTAAGAAGGGAGGCTGGCAGCTGACCACATAGACACTTCTAGTATTTTGATCAATGAGCAAATACAAATGAAAGAGCAATGAGAAGTCAATAAATATTATAATCATGAAGTGATATGATGAAACTTATGGTTTGAAAAGATCACTGGCTGACATGTGGAGAATAAACCAGAAGTAGGCAAGAATGGTTTAGAGGGTTTCTGAAGTGTTCCTGGAAAGCACCATGAATTAGGAATGAACATTTCAAACTTCACCCCAGATCCACGGAATCAGAACATCTAGTAGTGAGTCAGCAATCTGTTTTAATAATCACTTCAGGTGATTACATTAGAAAGTTTGAGCATTAATGGGCTATGATATTGTTCACAATGTAAGATGAACTGATTTTAAGTCTAGCCATTCTAATGGCAACTTGCTGACTGCAAAATAATGGTATGCTTACCTCTTTTATTTTTTCCTTACAAATCCTATACTGCTTCTTCTGACTTTCTAAGAAAGTTGTCAAGTCTTTCTTTTGCTGGGCCAAGATCTGTTGCTGGAACTTCTTCTCATCTGCTGCAGCTACCTTTGCCTGATAAAATAACAAATCTAATATAGGATGAATTGTTCTTAACACAGAATTCAGCTGTCTATTCTCCAACGCATTCACAGAGTCCAAAAGTACCGAACAGTATAATTTTTTTGAACACATAATTCATAAAACACAGAAAAGGAAATACCTGTTTTGATTCTCTTGTATCTTAAACAAACTAAAAATTTTTTAAACTTTTACCACCAAAAAATATATTCCCAATTATGGGAAAAACATGAAGGTAAACTGTAAATGTGTTTTATTGGCTGCTGCTAAGTCGCTTCAGTTGTGTCTGACTCTGTGTGACCCCATAGATGGAAGCCCAACAGGCTCCCTCATCCCTGGGATTCTTCAGGCAAGAACACTGGAGTGGGTTGCCATTTCCTTCTCTAATGCGTGAAAGTGAAAAGTGAAAGTGAAGTCGCTCAGTCATGTCTGACTAGTAGCGACCCCATGGACTGCAGCCCACCAGGCTCCTCCGTCCATGGGATTTTCCAGGCAAGAGTACTGGAGTGGGGTACCATTGTTTTATTGGACACATATATAAAATAAATGGGATGAAAGGTGGACCAAGGATTATAATAAAAACTCTTCATTATATTGTTGGTGGCAGAAGGGCTAAATTATAAAATAGATAAATAACCATGACTGGCCAGTTTCTTCTTTTCCCCCCAAGAATTTAACTCTCTAATTGGTTATTTCAACCATTAGATATGTGAATGAGGTCATCTTTAGTATAATAGGCAAAAAGTAATGACTTTTTGTTTTCTGAAGGATCTGCTATAATCCACAATAGTTGGGTATCAGGACATTCTGAGGACTCCTATATGGATAGAAAATAGACTAGTCTTTGGCCATATAAGCCTGAATGCGTCCAATCTCATCTGATCTTGGAAGCTAAGCAGGGTCGGGCCTGGTTAGTACTTGGAAGGGAAAAAATAGACCAAATAAAAGATAACCCAACCAATACTGGCTCCTGAAAGTGACCAAATCTAAGCTTAAGGGAACCATAGGTGAAGCACATGTGTAGGATGGTATACTTAGAGAATAGAGGGGGGAAGTATGCTTCTTGGTTCTTTCTATGAATCTTTCACTTTTATCTTCTATTATTAACAGTTTTTCCATTATGAACAATTTTTTCCACATATTTACCAAATCTAATTCCCAAGAAAGACTGACTGGTTTATTTAATCAATATTACCCCTGTTTGGGCAGAGGTTTTCATGACACACTGCATCTAGATTGGTGGCTGTTTGGGGGAATGATCCTACAATTCTGATGTTTCCTCCCATGTAGAAAGAGAGAGAGAGAGCTAGTGAGCCTGATTACTGAAGCACCCCTGACACCCTGTCCCCAGGCACTCCATCCCCAGGGAGCACAAATTCACCCCACTTTCCCACACTATGTAACTATATAAGTCTTATCGGGGTGGGAAAGGCAACTGGTTTAGTACTGCCAGTCCCTGGGTGGGTGAGTCTGTTTAATTTTGTTTGGGATTGTTAGGCCCATTTCCCTTCAGATATAAATCACTTCTCTAACATTTATTGGTAATAAAGTGATATTTTGACTATCTGAATTACCCTCCTGCCTTTAAAAAATATATATATATTTATTTATTTGGCTGTGCCAGGTCTTAGTTGTAGCATGCAGGACCTTCAGTCGCAGCATGTGAGATCTAGTTCCCTGACCAGGGATTGAACCTGGGTCTGTTGCATTGGGAGCATGGAGTCTTAGTCACTGGACCACGAAGGTAGTCCCCCATCTTGTCTGTTTTAAAAATTAGTTTAGAACCTGGATAGTGAAGAAAGATGTTCCTAGAAGACCCAACAGTAGCCAGATCAACTATTTGCTGCATTGGTAAGGTGCCCATTTGTAGGCCAATGACCACTAAATGGGACTATTTATAGAGCAATTTCCTTTTGAAGAGGACTGTGGGTGAGGCAGGCACAGTAACAGACACGAAAGGTGCAAGTTTCCATAGGATAGAAGCATCTTGTTTCTTATTTGTATCATACCTCCATCAGGGAACTGATGCTCAGAATACAACTGAATAGGCAAGGATGCGATATATACTTTCAGTTATTATTTGAACTTATAATGACAAATTTAAGTGGCCTCATAAAACCTGGATCCCTCCTCCCCAAAGCAACCCTGTTCCTCCATCACCAAAAAGCACATCACTCCTGCCTCCTGCTCACGGGATGTGGCTGACTGGGACAGGCTTGGCTTGGCTGTGGCACAAGGGCATGAGTGTGTATACTGACCTCCTTTTCTATGATAGCCACTTGCTTCTTGGCCAGCTTCTCCAGCTCGATGGACGAGTTGTTGGCATGCGTCTCCACCTCTTTCTGTAGCTTGAGGCGGTGCTCGTCCATCTCAGCCTTCAACTTGTTCTCCAGGGCGATCAGCTGCTTCTGGTGCTGGCGCCGCATCCGCTTATAACCTGACATCTGTTCCCGCAACTCGTTCTCCTGCTCATGCTCATGGATCTGTCGTGTAACCTGATTTGGGTTGGGGAACAGAAGTCAGGTTACCAGATTCATGGAAGAGGAACGTTCAGGCAAAGCAGAAAAACCCTCTGGTAGAATTTTATTTATCATCATCAGCATCAGTTCAGTTACTATTTCCTGAACACTCACATGTTCCAGGCACTGTGTTGGGTCATCTCTAATTCTACAAACCATCTCATTCACTTGTTCATTCTATTGTTACCATCAATAGTTATTGAAGTATTGTTACCATCACCATTTTATAGATGAAGAAACTGAGACTTAAGGAAATTAATGTATCCATTCAGCCAAAAATATTCACATATTTTTGATATATCACAATATATATCCTCATGGTCATATAGCTAATAAAGATTAGAGCTGGGATGCAGACCCATTTCTAAACGATTTCAGAAACAGCACATGCTATTTCCACTACACCAGGATCTTTCAACCTCAGCACTACTGACAATAAGCCAGATAATTCTTGGTTTTGAGAGGCTATCTTGTGTGTTGTAGGATGTTTAGCAGCATTCCTGGCTGACCCAACAGATGCCAGTAGCACATCCCAAGTCAAGACAATATTTAAAAATGTCTGTAGACATTGCCAAATGTCCCCTGGTGGGCATCTCTCTCTGGTTGGGAGGCACTGCACTATAGCATACTGCTTATTTGTTTCTTTTTAAAGATCACAGTTTTAACACAGTTTGAATGAGATTTATTTTTGATTCTTAATAAGAACTGAGTGAGAGTGAGAACA
Organism: Neotragus moschatus; assembly: GCA_006410615.1. Lineage (NCBI taxonomy): Eukaryota > Metazoa > Chordata > Mammalia > Artiodactyla > Bovidae > Neotragus > Neotragus moschatus. Next base: position 945,676 of record SJYA01002331.1, read on the forward strand.
AGCTCTTTCCTTTTAAATCATCTATCTCCTTCCTCCCCTTCCCCACAAAAGAGATATTAACAATTACAAACACTCACTTGCTCTCTGAGAAAAGATTCCTATAATTTTGGGATGGCTACTTTTCTTAGTAATTTTTCCTTAACCATTCTCAAGTGACTATCCAACAAACTGAAGATTGCAAGTGTAAATTTCAGTATCTCTTGTTTCTTTTAAACCTTTTCTGATTTTCCAGTCCTTTCTTCAATTTACAATCCCTCATTACTGTCTTGTTAAGAGTCTCTGGTTACTTCCTTCTAATCTTCCCTAGTTTAGTAGAAAGTCTTAATTACATAATTATAACTTTAATTTTGTTTTACACTATATAATTCAGTCATTCCAATCTACTACTATAAGACACTTCTCCCCAGCCTAACCCGCAGACAAGTTTTACTGGAAATTTTCATGCTGCTCTTAATTCTCTCTACTGTTTTCATTTAATGGGTCAAAGTACATTTTGTACAAAGGACAGTTTGTTTCTTTGCTCTTTTTAGAAGGTGCCCCTGCATTCTTGACTGAGTCCTTACTATCAAGAGAGTGCTGTTCTGTAACTGGATAGCATTATCAAAGTACATCATTAAACAGAAGGCGAACTCTGAAATCTTTCCAGTTGAATCTAACACTAGGTTTCTCACATTCATTTTTCTTTTCTAAAGGACAACACTCTTTAAGAATAAAGAATAAGAGTGGAAGATGTTTCAAAACCAAAAAACAAACAAAAAACAGGATAGCATCACCAAAGAGGCACCTGACACTTTAGAGAAAAAATCTGTTTTGCCATCATTATTTTTTTTAACATGTATTTACTTCATGATAAAAGGAAGAATTAGCTTGAAATATATGTATATGTTTCACTTTTTTCGTCTTTCTGAAGTTCAATTATAGAGGAAAAAAATTCCAATCAACTGAAAGGATACCATTTAGTTCTTTTCACATTCACTTCTTTTTCAGACAAATATGGCAGTAAAGTGTCTGTTTTGGAGTGATGAGTTTGAGACATGTTTCACACATAAATTTATTTTTTTCTTATTTGATCATCCCTTCCTTAATCAGAGTCTCAAAGATGAGGCATGGCACACTCTACATACAGCCATCATGACACATTTAAATTTGCCAGTACATTGTTTGACTGGCTTGTGGTCAATAAATTAATCTCAGGATAGCCACTTCCCTAAACCAGGCAGCCTCAAGATAAAATGGAAATGAGTTGTATCAAGAACATTTTCTATCCTAATTGGTGGGTGAGTCCCTGTGAAGAGGGTGGTCCTATCACATACCAGATCATATAAGCACGTGGCAGAGACAAATTACAAGCTCACCATGTTATCATTGTACATCACTGAATGTTAGGGGAGACATTTTGCTTGTAAATGTGAATGCATCCCGTAATTTGGATAATCACTTTCTTAAACTCCTAATATCACCTTTCATTTGTTACAACCATAATTTCTAAATTTCAAAGTAATTGTCTTTTCAGGTACATTTAGAGTTACTGAATTTTAGAGTTCCATGGTCAAGCTAGATAGATGAATTTAAATAAAAGTATAATGATATTTCATTTATCAAGTATAACATGAAATACATTAAAATATATTATTATAGTTATGTATTCAGTATGTTTTAAGTTTATACTTTGTGCTTTATGAATATACTATCTGGTCAACAATGAAAAATAGCTCATAATTTTAATCATGCTTTATGGTTTACACAATGCGCTTTCACATGTAATTTATTTCTTTAATTTTCATAAAGCCTGGGATTTGAACTAAGGTCCCAGGCTCTTGAATTGACTGAGGAAATTCATAACACCAGGCAGAGAAGAAATGAAACTTTCTGTTATGAAGTAATGCAGGGAACCAAACACCCAAAAGAATGGGAGCTGGAGAGAATGGTAAGTCTAAACTACAAACTGAATAACTCTGAAGTTTTGAAAAAGTTATCAAAATCCAATTGACTGGTTTTTACAATGATAGCCTCAAAAATGTGATCAACGAAAAATGGGTAGTATCGTCTTACAACACTAAATAGGTTTCTGGGAGATAAATCTCATTCCATCCCTCCCTAAATAACTGATCTTGGGCAAATTACATAAATTTTTGAAGTCTAACAATAATATCTTCATTTGTAAAGGGGAACTACTGCGATGATGAAATAACACTTGTGCCTAGCAAGGTGTCTGGCACATAGGAGACGTTGAATATATGTAGGTTTCCTTCTTCTGCCAAACTAACAGTAATTTTTTTTCCCTTCAGCATTTCTGGTGATGGAGACATAGTATAGCAGTGGATCCAAATCTGCTGTGTGACACAGAGAGCTCAACCCAGTCTCTCTGACAACTCAGAGGGTTGGGATAGGGTGGGGGGTGGCAGGAAGGTTCAGGAGGGAGGGGAAATATGTATACCTGTGGATGATGCATGTTGATGCATGGAAGAAACCAGCACAATAATGTAAAGGAATTATCTTCCAATAAAAAATTTAAAAAAAAGAAGTGGATCCAAGAGAAAGGACAAATTTAACAATAAAATTGTACCTGTATCCAGGTTGTGGATTATAAGTATATATAATTTCTGACTCTGAATTAGCTATTTCATATATCTGGAATAACATGTAAAAATAAAAAACCATAAATGAAGACTGAACTTTTTTTCAGGAAATTTCTGTAGCCATTGCATTCTACCCTACTTATTCCAGCAAAATTTGGCCCTAAAACAAACTACTTCATCCTAAGTGTACTTTATGCCTATCCCAAGTACAGAACATTGCACTAGGAGGCTAATAAACAACTTACTAAAGATAAAAAAGGAGTATGGTGGCTGATAATGTTACCCTCTTAAGAGATCAAGGACAACTTACAAGACTAATTATGTGGAAGAATCAAAATAACAATAAAATAAATAAATAATAAAACTGGCCACCTCAGCACCTAGAACAAATGAACTTTATAGCAAGTTCTTAAAAAGAATAGAATGAGTCACATACTGACATCAGAAATTTGTCATTCCACTCTTTATAACACCTAGGGAAAAAAAATGTTTCAAATTCATACTAAAGTAATGACTGATCACAGGCAATTCTGCCTTATACAGAAAAACTGACATAAGGAGCTTTGAAATGCACACTTATAAATTCAAATTCTCCTGTAATAAGAGGACTGGAAGAGACTTCATTCATTCATTCATTCAACACTTTTATTGAAAGACTATGGTCATGTGAGTTGGGCAGTAGCACAAGTGAAAAATAGTATCAGCAATGATCTTAGTGAGATTAAAAAACCAAGAAAAAGGAAAAGAGATGTGCAATATTTTGATAAGCAGCCTCTGGTATATTTATGCTGAGGTTCTAGTATTTTTATGCTTGTCTATCAAACTCTTTCAGGTATATAATTTCACAATCAGCTCAATGATTAGGCTGCATTTTTAAAAATCAATGGAAGATTTCATTTTTATATGAGCTTTTCTATTGAATCTGGTAAAACCAAAGTAAAAGAATCTGTATTTGAATGGATAGAACAATCATCATTTTTTATCACATGCTTTCCTGGAGATTAGAAATTAAGAGTTTCATGCCCCTCTCCCTCATGTGCATTCTAACATAAATCCACACATGTATCAAGACCACTGCATTCTAGTTAGAATTCCTTTACAAGGCCAGACAGAGGCTGAACTATCTTACAGAATGACCTTGGTGCTCTTTATAGTAACATCTACTTGGGAACTGCCAGGGACCCAGGACACTATGAAATTATAAGAAATGACATCAGATATAACAACAGCTGAAAACACATTTATGGGTCACTAATCTAATTAAAATATTAGGGCCTCCATTCACCAATAATAAAAACTCAAGGAAAGCACATCTCAAGAGTCCAAGAAGTCAGATGAGTAATTCTGAAGAACTATAAAAATAACTCTTTTCTTCAGACAACAAATTAGCCCAGTATGAACTTTCTTACAGAAAAAGAAAAAGAAAGGATAAAATAAAAGAGATTCTATGAAATGCTTTTCTTTCTAATTTTTCAAAATAAGGTCAATAACTTCTGCTCTTAAATTACATATATATATGTGTGNTGAAGAACTATAAAAATAACTCTTTTCTTCAGACAACAAATTAGCCCAGTATGAACTTTCTTACAGAAAAAGAAAAAGAAAGGATAAAATAAAAGAGATTCTATGAAATGCTTTTCTTTCTAATTTTTCAAAATAAGGTCAATAACTTCTGCTCTTAAATTACATATATATATGTGTGTGTGTGTGTGCACACACACACACATATACGTGTAAAGTTTCCTTAGAGTTTACTCTGGCATCAAGGTCCTTTGTTACAAACGTAATTGTGCAACAGTCCATGATAATGTAACAAAAAAATCTCAGTTTTAAGGTGCCAAAATAATAAAAATATCTAGTAGTAAAAGCCTGTAGATCCCTGGCTTAATATATTTGTCAACAGCCTCATTCAAAAGCACAATGAAATGCTAAGGGGAAAAACAGCAGAGCTAGGCCTCTTACAAATTTATGTAGAAGAGGTAGGCTGATAAAAGAAATTTGAGGAATTGCAATTATTTTTTTTTTATCAGTTTGCAAGCCTGTTTAAAACAGACATCACTCATTTATCTAGTAACTGAAAAACTAATTTCTAAATTCTTTTTCTTTTTGCTGTTCACTTTTAGATCACTCTGTGGCTTGCTAACACTTCTGCTAGAATGTTATAAAGAAAGAGTAAGACCAAAATAAATAAATCAGTATAGTATTTCTACTAACTATGAGAAGTGAAGTTTCAACAGTGACTTGATTATTTAAACCCCAGTCATTCATTTTTCCATGATCTTGTTCTTACTTTTATGTCATTTTAAGGAATTTTAGACTTTCTCATTTGAGTAGGGATCCACAAAAAATAATAAGGTGTGAGATAAGTTTAAAAAAATTAGATACTTCCTTTTGATGTCCCAGTATCCTGATCTATATATTCCTATTGGAATTAGCCTTTAAAATAACATAATGGATAGTGTAACTGTAGTAATCGATAATACACATTAAAATATCTATACCAACAGTTAAATTGTCCAAAATGGGACATGGAACAACACAACACCACACTACTTTTCCCTTCATTAATTTTTTTCTCCCTAAAAACCATTCAATACAAATACTGCTGAACTCTAATAAACTTACATCAATCCCACTCTGACTCCCAAATGATCACATTTGCAGAAGATTTTATACACAAACCAACTTATTTTGTGACTACAGAAACAGCCTATCAGCCACTCTGTTTTTAACTTAATGCAGGTGCAGGGGCCTTCTAGCAAATCAAAAGTCCATCAGATAGACTGATCCCAGCTGTTCTCTGAATGGGCACTGGGAAGTCTGCAGGATTCAGAAGGGTTCCTAAGGACTCTGCCTGTGGCCCAGAGATGGCCTAGTAGGGAAGTAGCTTTCATCATCCACAGAGAGGGAGACTGATGGCTGATGTACACACAGAGTAGCCCTGGGTGAGTCCACAAATGCAAGCGTGAGATCATTCTGGCATGGCAACAGTGATCTTCCTGGGCAGCAGGAGAGGTCATGAATATATGATGTGGGAAGGAGGGTGTGGCAAGTTGACAGAAGAAGAGAACCTGTCCCAGAGAGGGAAAACCCCCTGGGTACAATGTCTATTTCAAATATTCAACACCTGCTTATGGAGCCCTGAATCTCAAGGGCTGTTCATTTCTCTCATTTCAACATGCACGAGCCTGGATAAAGGTACAAGTCTCACAAGAGTCAGTGGTAAGTAGTCATATTCCAAACACACCATATTTCTTATTTTATCAGGTATCATGGTATGAAGGTATTCTTTAATAATTTCATGATACTTTAGACTCAAACCATGTTTTATAGTTGGCTTAAACAATCATTAGCAAATATAGAGTGGNTCACAAGAGTCAGTGGTAAGTAGTCATATTCCAAACACACCATATTTCTTATTTTATCAGGTATCATGGTATGAAGGTATTCTTTAATAATTTCATGATACTTTAGACTCAAACCATGTTTTATAGTTGGCTTAAACAATCATTAGCAAATATAGAGTGGACATTTTAAGATCTCCATTACACAGTACAGCATGCATTTAAAATGGAAATTGTTCACTGAAGAGAATGCAAGAAACTTTGATACAAAGGAACTTATACGCAGGCTTATTTATAAGCAGCCTAAATTAAATTGCTTGCTTTTAGACAGCAGCAGGCATAGCAATATGTAGGTGCTTTAACTTCCATTTTCCTTATATTTTAGGTTTTTCAAAATTATCCATTATCAATCCCAAAGATAAATGAAGCCTATTAAAACACTTGAGAATTAAAAGTGGAAATCAGATTTTAAAAATAGGACAAGAAAAAAAATTATCATTTCTGGGTCGGCCTTGGATGATGTCATCATAGGTTCTAAATGTAATAGCTGGGCAGTGTACACTAACTCTTCCTGCCCATGTGACCTCTAACATCAATTCAGGCAAAACAACTAATATTTCAAGAATTTTTTTGGCCGAGAAGTGAGATTTGGAAGCAAAAGATTAAAGAGAGTTTAGACTGCCAAGGATGAAACGATGTGAGTGTGTGTGTGTGTGTGTGTGTGTGTGTGAGAGAGACTGTAAGTGCGCACGCGCACGCGTGGGGGGCCGAGGGGAGGAGGCATGAAAACTAACTCTTCCAGCACACACCCCTTTTGCTACTACAAGGGCATCCAGCAATCACATTTGCAATAGTAAAAACGCTGAAGGAGCCTACAGTATCTTTGCGCCCACAACCATCCCCACCCTCTCTTACAAAGCCCTTCTTGCTCTACGGGTGCCAGGAAATTCTTCAGGGGTTAAATGGGGAAGTGCAGCCACTACCATTGTTGAAATAAATAAATGAATGAACCAGAACGAACCGGCAATCCATCCCTGGGAAGCAAGTATCTTATTTTCTACAATTATATACGTTAGCCAGCAACCATATATACATTTTTTTAAAATTGTGTTTTATCTTTTGATGTGTGTGTACACATTACAGACACATATGCATCTATACAAAAAGCAGCATAGTGCCCTGCATACATACACATCCAATACCTTTAAAATATTTTTTTAGCATTATTATTTCAATGAAAAGACAAGCAGCTTTTATAAAATTAGATACATTAGCAACTTCATCTCAAAGGCCTTTTATTTTGCACACACAGCATATATAAATACACACACACACACACACACACACACACACACACAGGGTTTTTTTTTCCATGCCGTAGACAATGCTAAAATATCTGAGATCAGGTTGCTATGCCAACAGATTTTTTCTAAAATGAATAAAATTATTAGGAGGGAGAAAACATTCTTGACTCCTTTCCTCCCATCCATGAAGCCGAGAGAGGCTCAGGGAGGGCGAGAGGCTGCCAGATGGGGAGGAGGGGAAGGAAGGGAAGGTGGGTAGAGGGGTGTTTGCTTACCAAAGATGCTGATTTGATCGTGGCAAAGCGCTCTCTGTTCCGGTAGTGGAGGGCCTGGCTCTGAACTGACTGGGTAGGCCGCGGCTCAGGCCTGGGATCGCCGTGGCCCGCCTCATCCCTTATGAATACATGATCCTGCAGAAATGGATAAAAACAAGGAGAAAGTCCAGCTGTGCTCTTTCCTCGCCGGCTGCCTCTCTCTCACCCCTCTTTCTGCACAAGCACTGCTGTTTGAAATGCATAGTTTAGCTCTCTGCTAGTCCCCGCAGCTCCCACGGTACAAAATGAATAAGCAACACATTGCAGCCTTCAGTTAGGAATGTCAGCTGATCGCTAGTGGGATGCCTTCTGAATCCCTGGCAGGCTTTTTCTTTACCTCCAGAATTACATATATGCAAAAGAAAAAAAGAATAGAAAAAACAAGGCAATGTACAGACTCCTTAGAACAGTTTGCTTAAAACGCTGTAACCAAATAATTCCTTTAAAAATGTCATGTCCATGTCTAGCAAGGAGGATGCTGGTGGCTTTTAACATAAAAGCGAGCCTCCGCCTCATTCCCTTGAAAGATCTGCTTTCTCAATTTAATTTTATTTGAAATCTGTTCGGTAGGATCATCGTTCTGCCTAGAACCAGTGTAGGCTTGTGCTGAACTGCCTCTCTATCTTGTGCTGGGAAGATTCGGCAGTCACTGAGGGATCCTGCTTTCCAGTCATGATCGTACACAGTTCTAGCACCTTCTCTCTACAGCTTCTGAAAGGATTTTTTTTTTAGATTTAAAGAGACAGGCCTACAATTTTAACTAAATGATACTTTCACAAATTCTTCTTCAACTCTGTGTTGGTATGGTCACAAGAGTGAGTATAGCTGGAATTTAATGCCCTTGACTGATTTAATCATGTCTGTGCTTCTTGACGAGCAAAGATGATTAATCTTATTGTAATGCCCAGTGAAAAATAACATTCCCTGGAAGGATAATAATGGATGTTTCTTAAATGCCATTGAAATGACTTTTAAAGGGGAAAATGCTTTCAAAGGGCGATGCTTTGCTCTATAAAAGATGAAGTGGTCAGTCAGTAAGTAGCATTAATCTTTCAGGAAAAAAAATACTATAATAAGTAATAACTCAGAAACATGTACAACCATGGGGAATTTTCAAATAGTACATGTTCAGGACGGGGAAGGAAAAATTAATTCTCTTATTGCCCTGGGGTTTTAGGAGAAACCATTGTGAGAAGTCAGTTTTGCATTCTGTCTCTGGCTATTTGGAATCTTTTATAATTGCTCTTTCTTTCTTCAGGAAATAAAATTATAAAGAGGTTTAAAAAACAAAATTTTATTATATAGTGTAAAATGTTGACAAGTCAAAACATATAAACTCCTTCAGGAAAATTAAAATTTACACCCAGGTTTCTAAGTAAAAGAGAAGAGCCATGATTAAATTTATCATTGGGCTAATTTTCTTTTCCCTTTTATAAAGTTAGAATGCTTCAGAATGTTGCGAGGGTATCTACTGTTACATCTATATTTAGATTTTTTTTTTCAGAATTACTATATTGTGGCCTATTTTGCTTTCAAATAATGAAAGTACCTTTAATGCCACTGAAGGCATATATATCAAATTTGCGGGGTGCTCTACCTCTGTGCTGTCCAATAAGATAGGCTTTAGTCACATGAATATTTTAATTAAATAAAACATAAAATTCAGTTTCTCACATGGATATTTTAATTAAATAAAATGTAAAATTCAGTTTCTAAGTCACACCAGCTATGTTTCAAGCTAGCCACTAACTATGGCTACCATACTGAACACTGCAGACATAAATAATTTCTATCATTACAGAAAATTCTATAAGATAATGTTATAGATTAAGAATGCATCTCAACCCATATTTTTGAAATTTGTAAAAAAAAAAAAAATACTTGATAGGTCAACTTAAAATTTTCTTATTATTTCCTTGGCAATCTAAACTCTTATTTCACTGGCCAAAGAGGAATTAGGTGCAGGATATGTGCACCTAGATTTAGGGTTCTAAAGATGAAGGCCTTGAGATCTACTGCCGTTCAGATTATTTATTAATAAATATTTATTCTGAACTATTAACTCCAAAATCAATCTTACTTAATATTATAATCCCAGAAAAAAAATAAGGTTCTAAATGCCAACAACAATCAGAAGAGAGAGGCTCAATAGAGGCCTGTGGTTTTACAGGTCAGAGTTTTGGTATCAGTTAGCTAAGTACACTTACTGAGAGGGAGCTCTTCAATGCTGTGGCAGCAGCTAAATTTTAAATTTTAATAACTTGGTTTACAAAGTCAACCAGTGACACTAGAATTCACACTATTCACATAACAGAATAAAACAGAACACATTCATGTGCAAATAAGTATAACTCTGATATTAGTTTTCTATAATTTTCTCTCAGATACAAATTAACACTTGTAGTTTAGGACTCTGCTTATCAAATTAAAAGTCACATCATATTAGCTAAGTTTTTAAACTCAAGGATACTGAAATACACTGGAAAAATTAAAATTTGAAATCATAGTGATTTTAGTTGACATGTAGCAAATTAAATAACCAACTATGGCATATTTTAAAAATAATGCTATTTTAGAACTTAATCTGAGAGAATAGGTCCAAAATTTTAATCTACTTTAAGTATAATAAATAATATTTCCCATGTATTCTTCCCCATTTATTTTTAAATTTTATAAAAGAATTCTTAGTCCCTGTAGTAGCTTCATATAACAGAGATCACAAACATTAAAAGTCTCCAAATATATGAGAGACCACAAGATGAGGCAGTATTTTCGTCTAACAGTGGATATCTACCTCAAGAACACAGAGATAAATTTTAAAATATTCAACACAACTGCTTAAAGTTCAAAATTCTACAGACAACTTAAATAATAATGCAATTTTAAAATTAGGGCAATGTGACTTGAAAAGCAAATAAGAACTGATTAAACTATCAGCTTTATTGGCTTTGTATTCTGTTGGTTACATCACCCCTTCAAGCAACAGCCCCTTTGAGAATGACTGTACCTGCCCCCCAGAGTTTCCTACCTGAACACATTGTAAGATCAATACTGGAGAGGGTCAATTTGCTATTTTATGCAGTTAAGCACCACTGCATATGATTTACAAATGAAGATGAGAGGGCCAGCATCTTCTCTGATACTGAACAATGATTTTTAGAAGTTTAAGAACAAATATCATGTTTTACTTTACCAAGACAATATATATGACTTGCTTATAATTTATCCTTAAAATCTTATTATCCAGAAGCAAGCAAAATAGCTCTCTGAAATATACGGTTTTGGGACCAGTTTTAAGTAAATTTATAGTGTCCTTTCATTATAAAAGGAAATAAAATTTCTTCAGATTAAAAACTTTACTATTATTCCCTGGACAAAGGGCTTTACTTTTATGTAGAAGTTTCCCCCTAAATGTCTGACTATTTATGCTTCTGAAGTGATATGGTGTGGTCACTCACTCAGAGTTTCTAAATTAATTTGAAATTAACCTTGGAAACCACTCCACTGGACTCTGTTATGCTTTCAGTATACCTTTATCACACTCCTCATCATACTTAAACTCATCTGTGCCTGAGACTGTGAGCTTTCTGAAGGCAGAGCAAATGTGGTTCAAAAAACCTATCTTTGCTGCACCTATCACGGTGCTTGATACTTTGTGGGCATTCAAAAAATGTTTGCTGAATAAATAAGCTCAAGAATATAGGTCTGAGAAGATTCTGAGAAAGTGACTTTTTTTTTTTTATTATTTAACAGAATCCTAATTTATATTTCATAAAAATCTGACACTTTGTACTTTAAGGCAGTTGCAAAACAGTGACACATACACAAGCACATCTTTACATGGGGGGATTGGAGGGGATCTAAGAATGGCTCTTTTTTCTGGTGATGAGAAGTCTTTTTATAGATTCCCATATTTTTCACGCTATTGGAGAAGGGATCAGCAAACTCACCATCTCTTTTGTTTTGTTCACTTCAAAATGATTAAATGATTGCCTAAGCAGGTGCAACTATCAAAAACTTTACTACAGGAAGGGGAGAAGATGGAAAAGGGTGTCTTCACCTGGAAAGATAGCTGTTAGGGAGAAAAAAATGACTGGCAGAACACTGAAAGAAGGTACCATGGAGGGGTGGTTTGTACGAATGCTCTGTTCAAGAAACATTATCTTCATATATTAATTTACTTTTACTTGGCCAAATACAAGTTGAAGAGTCAAAGAAACTACCCCGAACTCTTCAGCAAAAATAATAGGAAAGGCTACTGAAGCAAGCGAAAACTAAACTAGAACATCCTATCCCCACAAGGACATTTCTTTTTTACCTCTCATGAAAATGGGGAAAGCTGTTCTTTTCTAAAAAAAGGGGAAAAGAAAACCCTCACTAATATTGATTAATAGGAAGGGTCAAGGAAAGCTTTAGGAGTTAGAAGAGAACAATTAAAAAAAAAACAACTGATCTCTAAACAGGGGCCATGATGACTAGAGTTCATTAGGCATACTGGAAACAACAAATTGATTAGTGAACAAAGAATTTTAATACATAAGTCTCATGATCTATATTAACAGAAGGCAGCAGCAAACAAAAATAATTGATTGTAGACTTTAACAAAATAAAAATATACCTTTGAATTGACAAATTGAAAACAGACTTTTGTTGCTTAGAACAAAATTAAAATCTGCTTGCTTCCACTGTACACCCAATGGTTAAGGTGTAGAGTGGAGGCTCAGAGGCATCCCAGGCTACAGCAAAAAAAACCAATCTGGATTAAGAGTTTGCCCTGGACTCACTTGTAAATAATCAAGAACTGAGGTGTAGAGTTGTGTCCCATAAAAGTTCATCTTCATGTTAGTTCACAAAACATTTATCGGGTGCTTACTATGTGATAGGGGTTTCCCAGGTGGCACTAGTGGTAAAGAACCTGCTTGCCAATGGAGGTAGACTAAGAGACACAGGTTTGATCCCTGTGTCAGGAAGATCCCCTGGAGGAGGGNAGTTGTGTCCCATAAAAGTTCATCTTCATGTTAGTTCACAAAACATTTATCGGGTGCTTACTATGTGATAGGGGTTTCCCAGGTGGCACTAGTGGTAAAGAACCTGCTTGCCAATGGAGGTAGACTAAGAGACACAGGTTTGATCCCTGTGTCAGGAAGATCCCCTGGAGGAGGGCACAGCAACCCATTGCAGTATTCTTGCCTAGAGAATCTCATGGACAGAGGAGCCTGGCAGGCTGTAATCCAAAGGGTTGCACAAAATCATACACAACTGAGCAACTTAGCATGCATACACGCTCAATGTGGTAAGATACCCGGCTAGGTGGTATTTGAAGAGAGGTGTCCTGGAGAAGCAGTCTAGAGATGTAGTGATATTCATGTTATTGGAAAAAGCAGTGTAGCAACACTAGAATGGAGAAAAGAAGTAAGTGCCTAAAGTTTATTTTGTCAGAATATACCTTTATTTATTTATTTATTTTTGGATTGTCTGACTTGCCTTTTTTTTTCTTTTTTTTCAAAATTTATTTATTTTAATTGGAGGCTAATTCAATTCAGTTCAGTTCAGTTCAGTCGCTCAGTCGTGTCCGACTCTTTGTGACCCCATGAATCAATCGCAACATCCCAGGCCTCCCTGTCCATCACCAACTCCCAGAGTTCACTCAGACTCAGGTCCATCAAGTCAGTGATGCCAACCAGCCCTCTTTGCATGAGGTGGCCAAAGTACTGGAGCTTCAGCTTTAGCATCATTCCTTCCAAAGAAATCCCAGGGTTGATCTCCTTTAGAATGGACTGGTTGGAGCTCTTTGCAGTCCAAGGGACTCTCAAGAGTCTTCTCCAACACCACAGTTCAAAAGCATGAATTCTTTGGCGCTCAGCCTTCTTCCCAGTCCAACTCTCATATCCATACATGACCACTGGAAAAACCATAGCCTTGACCAGACGGACCTTAGTCGGCAAAGTAATGTCTCTGCTTTTGAATATGCTGTCTAGGCTGGTCATGAGTTTTCTTCCAAGGAGTAAGCGTCTTTTAATTTCATGGCTGCAATCACCATCTGCAGTGATTTTGGAGCCCCCCAAAAATAAAGTCTGACACTGTTTCCACTGTTTCTCCATCTATTTCCCATGGAGTGATGGGACCGGATGCCAAGATCTTAGTTTTCTGAATGTTGAGCTTTAAGCCAACTTTTTCACTCTTCTCTTTTACTTTCATCAAGAGGCTTTTTAGTTCCTCTTCACTTCCTGCCATAAGGGTGGTATCATCTGCATATCTGAGGTTATTGATATTTCTCCCAGCAATCTTGATTCCAGCTTGTGTTTCTTCCAGTCCAGCGTTTCTCATGATGTACTTTACAATATTGTATTGGTTTTGCCATCCATCAACATGAATCTGCCATGGATGTACACTTATCAAACCGTTCTTGTTCAAAAGGAAGATTGGATTAGGATTTCTTCAGGGCCAGGGAAAGACCAGAATAGAGGCAAAGATTGTAGAGAGGGAAGTAACTTGAAATTCTGGTGTTAAAGGAAAATTTTCAGTGTGCCACTTTGTATTTTTTGGGCTTAATCTATGATAGGTCTGTCCTCCTAAAATCAGTGCATCTTTATTCTGGATGCAGAACAGTTAGTTGCAAATCACACTCTTAACAGTTATACATGGCCCTTAAAAGTAAGTTTACTTCCTATATAAATTGGGCATTCTGTTCATATATATGATTTGACTAATTTAGCATATGTCTGCAATCTTAATTGTAACAGTCAAGAGTGGGGAACAAAACAATTCCCCATCCTTATTCCTACATTTTAATATTTATTAAGCAAGTTCTTATTGTCAAGAGTACTGTTATCAGAGACAATCTATTTGTTTAAGTCTTTCAAACCATAACAATAATATTTAATATTATTCAAGCCTTTTAAACCATTATGTTCAAAATAGCATGGTGTTTAGTATCTGGTAAGCAATTTATTCACTATGTATTTTTTGTTAATTCACTCATTCCTTAGATATTTACTGAGTGCCTATGCTGTGCCAGGCACTGTTCTAAGGTGTTGAGATACAGCACAGAACAAGGTAAGCATAATTTTAGCTATGATGAAATTTACACCCAAATCATGAAATAATGAATTAGTATAGTATAATTTTAGATAGTGACAAGTATAGAAAAGACAACAAAATAGGATAATGAGATAATGGGTAGGACACTGTTTATAAAATGATAATTCAGTGATACATAGGCTTTTCTATATCAAGACATCTCTTTACCAAACAACTTGAAAGTCACATTAGACATTTACTCTTTTAAAATTTACAGGAATAGAAGCACAAAATGTTAGAGTTGGAAACAATGTTGGAAATCATACAGAACAACTCCTTATTTTATAGATGGAAAAACTGAAGTTTGGAGAGGTTTGTGACTTGTCCAAAGTAAAATAAAACTAACAGTGGCAGACAGAATTTAAAACTAGTTTCCTCATTCCTAGAGTCCACTACCTAACTTTCTGTTGAGAGTTTAAGATCCTACTTTATTTATATTCCCAAGTGAAAAACTTTGAATTCAGGTAAAAAAAAAAATATAAAACTTATGAAAAATTTATTTCTATTATGTTTAAAGATTTGAAGCCCAAGTATAAGGCTAAATGGGTTTCATGAAGAGATATCATTATTTAATATTAAGTTTTTATATACAATGGGTTTCCCTGATGGCTCAGATCGCAAAAATCTGCCTTCAATGCAGGAGACCTGGGTTCTATCCCTGGGTTGGGAAGATGCCCTGGAGAAGGGAATGGCAACCCACTCCAGGATTCTTGCCTGGAGAATTCCATGAACAGAGGAATTTGGGGGGCTACAGTTCAGGGGCTGCAAAGAGTTGAACACGACTGAACGACTAAGCACACATATATAACATGCTCTATTCTTATTCTTCTAGCCGCTTCTATGTTTTCTTTTTTTAAATTGTGGTGAAATAAAGTTACCATCTTGATTATTTTCAAGTATATGGTTCAGTGCTGATACACTTATAATGTGTAACTATCAGCATCATATCACCCCTATAACTCTTTTCTCCTTGTAAAAGTGAAGCTCTGTGCCCCATTATATAGCAATTCCCTATTAATCCTCTCCCCAAATCCCTAGTAACTATCATTGTACTTTCCATGATTTTGATTATGTTAAGAGCCTCATATATGTGGAATCATATAGCATTTGTCTTTTTGTGACAGGTACATTTGTTCCACTTAGCATAATGTCTTCATGGTTCAACCACATTGTATTAATGGCATATGGCAGAATTTCCTTCCCTTTAAAGGTTGAATAATACTCCATTGTACGTATATAACACATTTTGTTTATTCATTCATCATTTACATTGCTTCCACCTCTCTGCTGTTTTTGTGAATAAGGCTGCAAAGAACATGGGTGTACAAAAATCTCTTTGAAACCCTGCTTTCGATGCTTTTGTATATATACTGAGAAGTGGAATTGCTAGGTTATATGGTAAATCTAGTTTTAATTTTTCAAGGAACCACCATTTTCCACAGTGGTTATACCCTTTTCAATCCCTACCAATAATGAACAGGGTTCTAATTTTTCCATATCCTCAGCAACACTTGTTATGTTCTGTTTTTTTAAACAGTGGTCACTCTAATGTGTGTGATGGCTACACACATGGGTGGCATCTTACTGTAGTTTTGATTAGAATTTCCCTAATGATTGATAATGTTGGAGATCTTTTCATATGCTTATTGATCATTTTTATATCTTCTTTGGAGAAATGGTGATTCAAGTCCTTACTTTTGATTCCAGTTTTTTTTTTTTTTTTTATTGTTGCTGTTGCGTTTTAGGAGTTCTTCATATATTCTGGATATTGATCCTTTATAAGATAGATGATTTGCAGGTATTTTCTCCCATTCCGTAGGTTTCCCTTTCACTCAGTTGATTGTTTCTACTATCTTACTTCCTTGCTTATATTTTAAAGTTAACTAATTCATAGTTTTATTTACATATGTTTTTCAATATTTTTCATCACATTACCGCTATATTTAATAATCAAATAGAAATACATTAAAAAATTTTTTCCTGACAAGTATTTTCTGTATATCAAACACAACTACCTTCTATTTTGGATTATAAATTAAAATCTTATCTTCTTGAGATTACATCAAGGAGAAAAAGGCACTGAAAGGCCCATATTATTACAAGAAAGCTCTATACCAGCCTGCAAAAATTAAAATTAAAACCTCCAAATGGTTCAAGACCAGGGTCTTCTTTCTTGTTGATTATGCCAGTAGTCTAATTTTGTTGATTATTCCAGTAATCTAATCTAATTATCTCTCTTCTAATTTGGGGTGCTCATTGAGATCCTAGGGCAAAAAGATCCAACAGAATTCCTCTTTTTGCTCTCTATCCCCACAAAGCCCTAGAGCTAAAAGAAAGGAAAAAGTCAATATCTCTCAACATCCATGATAACTCGTTCTAAAAAAGAGAACCCAGCAAAACCTTTTCTACCCTTCAAATACATGACTATTTGTCCATGTTTAAACAAGGCTGACTGACAATGCTGAACTCTTAGCAGATTTCTTCATCTGCACGGTATCACTCGTTTCCTCAAAATGCTTTTATGGCTTTCTAATAATCTGGGTCCTTGCTGTCACTCTGGTCCCAATTCACTCTCCACATGGTCCTTCAAGCTCTAATTTCTCAGATTTTTCCCCCTTTTCCTTGAAAGTGCAAAATTCCTTGTCTCAGGGCCTTTGCACATATTGCTTCCTGACTCACCCCATCTTTCACCCCAAATTAGCTAACCTCTATCTGTCTCTGAAGTTTGAGCTTAAATGTCACTTCACTGGGGAGAGTTTCCTCTACTCACCAATAGACTAAGTCCTCCTTTACCCAGAACAAGTTTTATAATTACACAATATATTTACTTGTGTGATTATCTGCTTAATCTCCCTCACAGATAAGTGCTATGAAGGCATCATGTCTGTTTTGTCTGTATCCAAAGGGCTTACTACAGTTAGTTGCAGGTAACAGGGGTCCCCACCAATGTTTGTTGCATAAATGAATAAGTTAATCAGTTCAGAAAATAAATGTGATCCCTCCATGATTCATGACTAGGCACCAATATATTTTCATATGCTCTTCATCCTTATCTGTTTAATTTTCTTTTTTTCCCAATAAAAATATACAACCAGCAGATATCTAAGTGAAAAAATTCTTAAACCTGCTCTCCTACTGGAGTTAGAATGTAATCACTCATATTTATTAAAATGAGTACATACACCAGAGAAGGCAATGGCAACCCACTCCAGTGTTCTTGCCTGGAGAATCCCAGGGACGGCAGAGCCTGGTGGGCTGCCATCTATGGGGCAGCACAGAGTTGGACACGACTGAAGTGACTTAGCAGCAGCAGCACCAGCAGTACATACACAACTCACATATACCTAATATGGAAAAAGTTATAAAGGATTCTTTTCTATAGTTCCATATTATGAAAGTGAAGTGAAGTTGCTCAGTTGTGTTTGACTCTTTGCGACCCCATGGACTATAGCCTATCAGGCTCCTCTGTCCATGGGATTTTCCAGGGAAGAGTGCTGGAGTGGATTGCCATTTCCTTCTCCAGGGGATCTTCCTGACCCAGGAATCGAACCCAGGTCTCCTGCATTGCAGACAGATGCTTTACTGTGGGAGCCATCAGGGATGAACTGCTTACCTAAGGTACTTAAAACACTTTTGGAAATTCTTCCAAAAAAATCATTGATAATTCTGTGAAATACTCATCTTATTGCTTTGAAAGAAGCTTAAAAATAATTTTTCATTTTTAAAATAAAGCACGTCAAGTTATAAATCATGATAGGCTTTGTATGAAATGAATGATCCTCCATTGGAAAAGTAAAGTCAAAACAAAAAACAGAATCATTAACTCAAAAGTCAGACTATTTAAGCTGACATAGAGCTGGTCTTAGAAGAATTAGAAATGGCAAATCCAAGAAATAACAAAAAAAGAGTGGAAACTTTTTCTAACACGAAAAGTATTTTGAGACTACTCAGTAAGAAACATATATCTGAAATACTTCTAAAAGGTCACAACCAACAGGTTTTACTCAGAAAGCTTTTAAGGTCAACAGTATTAAGGTTATTGGTTTAGAAAAGAACTTAACTGGTTTCTTTGACGTGGAGATTTATAGATTTATTTGTTTTTGTTTATTTGATGGTGGTGGACATCAGAATAACAGGAGAGGAATATGAAGAAACAGGCACAAATACAGCTTGCCTAGTCCTTTTCTTTTTTACCAAAAAGAACTATCATGTGCTCAGCTGAGTTCCATAATTTCAGTTGTAAAGAGGGAACTAAAATATCTGAATGCTAAGTGACCTGAGTTGGCTTCATAATGATGGGCAAAGCCTAGCACTGTGAAGGGGATCATGAAACTTACTTTCTTGTGCACAACAGAGGAAGTGGAATTTACTGGGCTTTCATCATCATGCATCATGACAAGTTCAGAGCTGCTATTGTCCATCACCTCTTGCATGCTGTTCACGCTGCTGCCCTGGCTGCCTGTACTCACAGACATGCTTGGGATGGAATGGTTGCTGCCCAGGCTGTCCAATTCCCTGCTCAGGCTGGTTCCATGTTCGCTGTCCTAGAAAAATGGGGCACTTGGGTTAAAAAAAAAATGACTGGAGATAAAGCACCAATTCGTTGACTAAGCTATTAAGTACATTCAATTTTGCAGCGCCAAGTTGCTTTTCTGCCAAATCTGCAAGAAGAAACTTTTAATGTAGTGGCTCCACTACTTCACCACCATTTTCAGACATCTCCAATTCACTTCGATGCTTTCCCCAAGGGCTATTCTGGACATGGGTCATAAGGCTCCAAATGCTGCTACCCCAGGGCTTTCCCCCGTCATATGCAACTATCACACTGTATTGCTACTTGGTAAGCAGAACTAGCCAGGTCAGTTTCCTAAGAGACTTTCAGGAACTCAAGGTGCTAGGGAAAGACTGCAGGCTACTGAACAGGGGATCTCTAGGAAAGCTACAAACACGGCAGTGGACACTTGAAGCTTAAAGAGGATAAAAAGAGTTTTCAGAGATTTGACAAGCAATGTGCTCTTTTTGCAAGTCATTATTGAGAAACTTCATATCTGAGCAGGGATATTAATTCTACTGTCCTGGACAGGTAATTAAATTCTGCCTCCCTCAAGCAATTCTATCAAGCTTACCTCTGTAATCTTATTAAATATATCTGTTAAATAATACTGGTATTCATCACTACTAGTCCATAGACTACTATTTGAGAAATGCTAAAATAATCGGAACATATAATTTATCCATCACAGTGGGTATCTTTTGATACAAGACTAAGTAATATAATTAAAGCAACTTAGCTCCAAATAAACCCTATTTTCAAAGAACCATACTCTGTACCTACATAACTTTAATGAATTGCTACTTAGCCATGGCAGTATAAGGAATCACTGACAAAGGTAATTTGAGTAATTTAAAATGATAGATAATACATTATATTTTAAATAGATTTATTTTCCCAATTCAAGAGGCCCATTTGTATATATGCAATCAAGAGATTTTTATATTCCAGTTCAGCTTTCTAAATTTTATTTTTATAATTATTGATAAAATAATTTTATTTCCTTCTATATTAAAAAGTTAAACTAAAATTCATTCTTCATTCTTTCCCTCGTTTTAATCTATTTTTAGAAGGGTCCTTTCTTTTGTTCAAGGCTAATTCCTGCACTAATGCTCTTACTCCTATGCACTTTCTGAGATCCTAATTCCTTAACTGTGTCTCTTTCCTCTATCTTCAACGCCTCTGTCCTGGCTCCTTTCCTTCTGCATATAAGTATGAAGAGACTTGCCTTATATGTATGTACCTTTCTACATACTGCCCTTTGTCATGTTCCCTTCTTGACCCAATTTATGAATCTTAAAATGACCAATTTTCACTATCTTTACTTTCTCACTTCCCACTTATTCTACAACACACAGTAAATGACTATTCATCCTAACTATTCCTGTAAAACTGATTTTACTAAGGTCATCAAGAAGGTCCTACTTGTAAAACCCAGTTAACACTGTTTTTGGTCCTTGTTTAACCTGACTTCTCTGTGGCATCTGATGGTATTTGTAGCTCCCTCCTTGAAGCTGTGTTTACTTGTAACATCTGTGATGCCTTTATCTTCCTGGTTTCCCTTTTCTTATGGGCATGGACTCTCTTCTCATTCTATATTCAACTACTGATTCATCATCATTTTAATGTCCTTGACCCCCAACCAACTACCCTTTACCCAGACCTCTTTGCTATGCTCTGGATTTGTATTTCCCAATCAAAGCTAGGCATCTCTATTCAGGCCTCTTCAACTAATCCTTCTTAAACTATTTGAATGACTTAAACTAAAGTCATCTTTCTGTAAAAACTCCACCTGTACACTATGTCAATAGCATATGATGCCAAGACCTTAGACTCAGCAGGCATCAAACTGAAATCATCCTAAACCAACTCTTCCTTCTTGGTTCTTCTGTTCTTGGTACTAACACACTCGAGTCACTGAAGCACAAATGCTCAGAGTCACGATAAGCTTCCCTTCATCTGTCACTGGTCAGTGAGAAGCATTGTATCATCAAGTTCATCTCTCTAGTGTTTCTCAGTGTTCCTTCTCCCCAGTTCCCACGGATACCGCCCTTACTGCCTCTTGCATGGACTATTACCCAGAAAGTTATCCATTCAAATCCATCTTACATTTTGATGCCAGGATAATCTTCCTAAAGCACACCACGAAAGTGCCCTATAACTGTCTTTCAAAAGTGACCCACCTCTTCATTAATCCCACCAGCAGATGACTTATTCTGTCCCCACTATGGACCCCTACCGTGTGTTCTACGTCTGTAACACTGTTCATATTTTATCTTATTATTTTTTCAATGTCTCTCTTGCAACTGTGCATGTCTCTTAAGACAGAGAACATCAATTTTAATACATTGTTATTCCCCAAAGTGTTTTTCATAGCATCCCAGTCTAGAACTTTTTCACATACTAGGTACCCTATAAGTGTTTGCTAAAAGAAAATCAACCTACTTCTTCATCTTCCTGTGACTCATTCAAGGGTCCATTTCGTGTCTCTTGGAAAAGGATTTTTTTCATTTTCCGGTATTGTAGGTTATCTAGCTCACGAACGGCATCTTTTGTCCTCTGTATAAGGTCAATAAGGACACGAAGTGGACGGTCTCGTCGAACGAAGTCATGCTGATTAAGGGAAGAGAAAAAAAACAGAAACTGATAATAAGGAGACATTTTTAGGTGCAAGATTAAGATGTAAAGATAAATCAACATAAAACAGTTCCGTGGATTTTGCAGAAATAACAAGTTACAGTTTTCATCTCATGTAGCCTCTTATCTTATATAAATCTCATAAAGTGATAATCATGTTTTTCCTCTTCTTCCTCAAGCCACGTTTTGTGGACTTGTCCTAGAATTTACTTGAGAATTCTTGAGGTTTACTTTGCCATGCAAATCATAACAATGACTAGAACTTTAAAGAGTAGCTGAGAGCTTGTGACTTTCAAACCTGAAACTATGTAATAAGTAAAAGCAATGCAGAGTACAGAATATTCTTGTCATAATCTGCCTCAATCCTCTTTCTCACCCTATACTACCCTTTTAAAGATAGACTTCTGAATATTTTGTTTTCTATTTCTGTGGTCATATGCAGCGTATGCTTGAAAATGTGGCAGTTATTCCATTTATCTCAGAGATCAGAATTTTGGCAACTTCATCTTCCCTTTACAGAGCTGTACAATGAGAAATAAGGCAAAAGGGTCTCCAAGGGGTTAAAATATTCACCCCAAGTCCGTAAGCTTTTCTTGCTGTAAACAGGCCTCGCTTTCAATATTATCAATGATCTTTAACACATATTCTGGTTTCCTGGTTTCTCAGACAATAGCAGTTTAGAATGAGAGAACAAAAGTAGGAGAACAGAGGACTGAGAACTGTTAGAGAGTTACTTGTTGCCAAAAAAACAGTCTGCTGAAAAGGTATCTGATCACCTGACAGTAAAGGGAAGGAAATTCCATGGTTAACACACCAACCAAATAAAAACGAACCAGGGTTTGCAGACTATTTTGTAAAGGGGCAACTGTCCTTCATACACTTTTTTTATACTCTCAAGATTTCATGAAATGCTATTATTTCTGAGTAATCAAGAAGTGGCATTATATTCATTATGCTTTCTTGAGGAAGGCAGAGAAGCATATCATGTATTTTGATAAGATCACCACACAAAATGATCAAAAAGAGGAGGAGGAAATTTTTTTTTAAGGGAAAGTTTCAGTTATGTGGAAAATTCACTTATGTGAAATTATAATTTGAATATATTGGGAAAATGAAGTATTAATGTGGTAGGCCTCAGATGATGGGATGGATTTAATTTCTTTATAAGTTAAACAGATATAAAAGAGGAGCAGGACCATGTGAGAAAAAAAATCTGTATGTCTTGCAGTTCTTCACTCTGACTTTGCTGTCCAGGGAATTGTGGCTTTTGCTCCTATTTTAACAAAATATCTCTTTCTCTACAAAGAATCCTTTCTGAAAATGAAACACCATTCCTGGAAGGAAGAGTAGCTTGCATATTTGAAGAGGAGAATGTAACGGAGAAAGCAAAATTATTTGGCTACTTCAGTGCTTATAATTAGACAAGAATAAATCAGTCTCTAGTAAACTTCAAGCTATAACCTAGGATACTGAATTTTAGAGAAGTAGCTCTTAGTATGGAGAAGGCAATGGCACCCCACTCCAGTACTCTTGCCTGGAGAATCCCATGGACGCAGGAGCCTGGTGGGCTGCAGTCCATGGGGTCACGAAGAGTCAGACACGACTGAGCGACTTCACTTTCACTTTTACTTTCATGCATTGGAGAAGGAAATGGCAACCCGCGCCAGTGTTCTTGCCTGGAGAATCCCAGGGACGGCAGAGCCTGGTGGGCTGCCATCTATGGGGTCACATAGAGTTGGACATGACTGAAGTGACTTAGCAGCAGCAGCAGCTCTTAGTAATTCTTTTATTTCCAAAGTGAGGAATTTTAGGCCCAGTGAGTGATTTAAGTGATTTACCCAGCTAAACAATGGAAGAGCTAGAATGACCACCCAGGTTTCTTTATTTGGGAGTTTGTTTTCTGGTGGTCTACCAGAGTTGATCATGGTATTAACCGTGACAGACACTGTGACCTATTTATCCTTCATTTCAATCTCTTTTCCTTGCCTTTCTTTCTTGAAAGTAGTAAAAAGTATAAGACCTGGACTCCACCTTTCTTTGCAGGTATAATTAGCAATGTGACCAAGTTCTGGCCAAATTCTGAGATATAGGCAGAAACCCCAGAGGAAGGCTTTGTTTTCCAGGATAAAAAGCAAGGCACAGGAAGAGAAGGCGTTTTACTCTTTGTCCTGCCTCCTTTCTCCTGCCTGGAATAAAGTCTGAGTTCCGGAAACACAGGAGCCATTTTGTGACCAAGAAGACAAAAGTCAAGTGCAAAGAATGGTAAAGTGGAAGACAGGAGGAGCTATTGAGCTGCTTACAGGTCTGGACTGCTTCTAACACCTCCTTTCCTAAATCCTGGACTTCTTATTGTGGAAGGTAATTAAACCTTAAAATATTTCAAAACTGATACACCCAATGTCTAAAAAACATCTCATGGCCTCCATTGTAAAGTCTGGCCTAAACAGTCAGTTCCTGATTCAATTTCTAGGCTCCACTCAGTCACTCCTATTCCCTGTTCCACCCAATCCAGTGTACCTGTAGATCATTTTTGTCTCTGCCATGGGTTTCGCAACTGCATGTCTTTTCCCCTGTTGTTCTCTCTGCCTGCAATCTCATTTTTTCACTGTTCTCCAAACCCATAGTTGAAAGGTTCTCAGATTATTTTCAAACAATGCTTTCATTGTTCTTGGAACTATGTTTACTTTAAACATTTAAATAATACAGAAAAATCAATACAAGATAGTAAAAGAAAATAAAAATTCTGCCATCCAGAAATTAATATCATTTTAGACATTTTCCCTCTCTCTCACTCTCTCAGAATGATGGATATCTAGAAATAATTTTACATGAGAAACTTATTACACATGGTAATTAAAAAAATAATTTATTAAATTAAGGTATATTTGAATTTCATAGAATTAGAGAAGTCTGAATTAAGATGACTACTTAATGTTAGTTAAAATTTCTTCACCAAGAGTTACCAGTTCCTAAAAGGCCCTCTAAAGTTAAGGGGGGAAAAAAAGGATCATGTAAAGCTTTAAGAGATTAGAGTTACTTAAAAAAGATTTTCAGTTTAAGAACTGTTATTGACTACCCTGAAAAACAAGAAAATCAGTACATTTACATTTCTTTCCTACCCCTACTTCTTTCTAGATACATTATTATTTTCACATTGTTAATACATATACTATCAATGTGTAAAACATTTACATTCTGCTTTTTAATCACAGCAATGACTTTACTGTAGTTCTCTATTTAATTCTTTGTGAAGGTGACAGTTTAACATCAGGAAGAAAATGTTTGGAAAAGATGGATTATTTTAAAAATATTTGGGAATAATTAGAAAGCCAACTGGAGGAAAAAAAAAGTTGAATTCCTTATAACAAATTTCTGCACCTTCCCCCAAAATCCCAGAAAAAAGAATGTCAAAAGTGAAATATGAAAATAATATCTGTAAGATTTACTACAAATTAACAAAGGAAAAGCCCTCAGACAAATAAGAAAGATCAACAGAGAGTTCACAGAAGAGGAAATAGAAATGGCTTGTCAACGTAAGAAAGACAAGCTAATTCATAATGAGAAATACAACTTAAAATGACAGTGAGAAAAGTTTTCCACTGAACTAATTAGAAGGTTAAAAAGTTTTAGTATTCATACTTTGCTAACAGGACCATAAATTGGGGCATCCTCTTTGGAGGAAAACTGGCAACACCTTTTTAAATTTAAAATTCACATTCCATTTGATTAGCAATTTCAATTCTAGGAATTTATTCTTTGGATATCTATATATACAAGTACAAACTGACACATGTGTATGGATATTTATTGTAGAACAGTTTGTAAGAGCAAAAGACTGTCAACACCATAAATGAGTTGGTTATAAAAACAACCATCCATCTGACTATATAATGGAGTCCTTAGAGATGATGAGATAGTTCTGCATGTAATAACATGTAACAATATACAAAACACACTAAAACTTAAAATATTCAGGGTAGAACAGTTTGCTACCATTGGTTCAAAAATTTAAAAGGATATTTACTTCCATATGCGTAGAATATTTCTAGAAGGACATGTACAAAATTGGCAGCAGTGGCTGCTAACTCTAGAGAAGGGCCTTGAATGGGAAGGTTTTCTCTTTCTATTCTCTCTCTTCCATTGCATTTTTACCTTTTGAAATTTGTATTGGCTATTCAAAATGAAGAATGTAGTCTCTTTACCATGCTAAACAAACACACAATCTAGTAGTGAATGAATAAATAAATGAATATTGGAGATTAAACTTAAATTCAGTGACCACCACCAGTTCTTTCACTCTTTCTTCTCTTGCTTTTTGTTTCATTGATAGCCTGGTTGGATTTCCTTATAAAGCAACTGAGAAAAAGCTTTTAAGAAAGGAAAACTGCTTAAAATTTGTGAGGCTTGAAAATGTCCAGCTGCATTTATAATTGAAGAGCACCTTAGCTGGGTCACATTGGTTTACATTTTCTTTTTCTTAGAACTTTGTAAATACTGTTATACAGTTTTCTGGCTTTGAGTGTTTCTGAAGAGGTAGATCTGAAGCAAACTGGTTTTTCTAGCCCCAAATAAAATTTTTTCAGCCTATTATGAATCTTTCTTTATCCTTTGAGTTTAGAAACTAGATACAGGTAGGATTTTGATCACTGAAGATCAGTTTCACCTCCCTAGAAATGCCCTGTCTTAAAGAGCAGCTCCTGTCACTCTTTATCCCAGTCCTTGCTTTATTTTTCTGACATTATATCAAATTATTTGTTTTTTACTCCTGCATTAGAATATAAGTTCCAGGAGGGCAGGGACTATCTTTTTCTTTGTACCACTGTATGATTTTCAATGTTTAGAACAGTGCTTGGCACCAGGTAGACAATCAGTAAACATCATTGACTAAATGTTAGGCTTACTTGATTTGGTCCACCAAATCAAATAAACAGTAAATCAGGGGACTTCCCTGGTGGTCCAGTGGCTAAGACTCTGTGCTCTCAAGGCAGCAGGCACGGGTTTGATTTCTCGTCAGGGAACTAGAGCCTGCACATCACAACTAAGATCTGGCATGGACAAGTACATATGTGTGTCTGTGTGTGTGTATCACGTGAGTGTGTGTATACACTTAAGTAAATCAAATAAAATAAAGATCTTAACATTTATTTTCAAAAAGTATATCTTCAAGTATATCTTTAAATATCTTCTACTCCATGTGTTTTGCTTTTTTAGTAATAATAGGTTGAAATATATATCTCCTCTGCCTTCCACATGTCATCTTTTCTATAATCATCTCTAGAAATTTTTCTTCTTCATTTAATTTTATTTCCCTTGGGCTACCCATCACTGGAAATACCCTACATGGGTGTGTTTATTATATTAGTCTGTTGTTTATGATATGATTTGATATGATATGATCTATCTTTAAATTTTTCTCTTTCATTTTCTTTTTCTACCTCTGCCCATTTATTTTTTATATCCTTTTGTTGTCTGTTGCCCTATCATCTTTGAAGGCTTGTAGTATCTTCTTCTTTGAGGCATTTTTTTTTCTTTATAATTTTTTAAAGCAAATTTATAATTTTTTTTCCTTTCTCTAAACTGCTGTTTGTGTCCTGTATTTATAAATCTTTGCCTACTTCAAAGTAATAAAGACACCGTCTTGTGTTTCTGGTATTCTACTGTCTATAGTTCATGTTTAGAACACGTGATGATTCTACACCCAAAGAGAATAAGGTAAAGTCCGTTGCCTTGTTGCTTCTGTCACCATATTCCTATGACTTGTTACTCACAAGAAGAAAAAACTTAATTTTGGGTAGGAAAGCTAGTCAGCTTCAGACCTACCTCTTCAGGATACTCAAAGCCAGAAAATAACAGAATAAGATTTCTGAGAAAAAGAAAATATAAACCAAGAATCTGTGATACTTAGCCAAGGTGCAATTATAAAGGCAGCTGACATGTTTAAGCTTCACAAATTTAGGCAATACAATTCTGAGGTTTTCTTACAGTAAGAGACAAAAAAAGACTGGAAAATACACATGTAGAAAAAGATTAAAGAAACCTGGACTATTCTGTGGCCAAAAGACATTTATATTGTAAAAAAAAAAAAAACAAAAAACTCCCACATACTTCACTGATATTAATGGAACACTGCCTATGTACACAGAGCCTATAATACAAAGTTACATGAAAACAGAGGCTCAAAAATGCTATATTTAAATCAAATGAATGCAGTTAACACAATAATTTTGTCACCAACATGTATGATGTAACACTATGTAAATATCTGTCTTATATATTTATCACATATCTTCACTGCCTGATGATTTGGCGACAACCTAACTGAAATCCTAGAGTTGGTATCTGAACCACTGGCAGACTGTCCTGAAAACTGTGAATTAAAGTTCAGGCAGATATTAGTCACTGGGACATCACAGTGATGACCAGAGCAAGGAGAAATGTTCTTTGTCATAAGGCAAAAAATGTGGGTGGAGTAGGGGGGCAGAAAAAGGGAAAAGTTGGAGGGAAAAGTATCCACGAGGAATATATAGCATATCAGTTCAGTTCAGTTCAGTCCCTCAGTCGTGTCCAACTCTTTGTGACTCCATGGACTGCAGCACACCAGGCCTCTCTGTCCATCATCAACTCCTGGAGTTTACTCAAATTCATGTCCATTGAGTCGGTGATGCAATCCAACATCTCATCCTCTGTCGTCCCCTTCTCCTCCCACCTTCAATCTTTCCCAGCATCAGGGTCTTTTCAAATGAGTCAGCTCTTCACATCAGGTGGCTAAAGTATTGGAGTTTCAGCTTCAGCATCAATCCTTCCAATGAATATTCAGGACTGATTTCCTTTAGGATGCAACTTTAGGTTGGATATCACTGCTGTGCAAGGGACTCTCAAGAGTCTTCTCCAACACCACAGTTCAACAACATCAATTCTTTGGGGCTCAGCTTTCCATATAGTCCAACTCTCACATCCATACATGACTACTGGAAAAACCATAGCTTTGACTAGATGGACCATTGTTGGCAAAGTAATGTCTCTGCTTTTTAATGTGCTGTCTAGGTTGGTCATAGCTTTTCTTCCAAGGATCAAGTATCTTTTAATTTCATGGATGCAATCACCATCTGCAGTGATTTTGGAGGGCCCTCAAATAAAGTCTGTCACTGTTTCCACTGTTTCCCCATCTATTTCCCATGAAGTGATGGGACCAGAGGCCATGATCTTAGTTTTCTGAATGTTGAGCTTTAAGTCAACTTTTTCACTCTCCTCTTTCACTTTCACCAAGAGGCTCTTTAGTTCTTCAGTTTCTGCCATAAGGGTGGTGGTCTTCTGCATATCTGAGGTTATTGATATTTCTCCCGGCATTCTTGATTCCAGCTTGTACTTCATCTAGTCCAGCATTTCTCATGATGTACTCTGCATATAAGTTAAATAAGCAGGATGACAATATACAGCATTGACGTACTCCTCCCCCTATTTGGAACCAGACTGTCATTCCATGTCCAGCTCTAACTGTTGCTTCTTAACCTGCATACAGGTTTCTCAGGAGGCAGGTTAGAGGGTCTGGTATTCCCATCTCTTGAAGAATTTTCCACAGTTTGTTGTGATCCACACAATCAAAGGCTTTGGCATAGTCAATAAAGCAGATGTTTTTCTGGAACTCTCGTGCTTTTTCAATGATCCAATGGCTATTGCCAATTTGATCTCTGGTTCCTCTGCCTTTTCTAAATCTAGCTTGAACATATTGTGATAATCTTGCTACTTCAATGCCTAGCTACTGTCTCTGGACTTTAAATGACCAGGCATATGTTCTAATCCACTTTGTCATGATGAGCTGCCACAGGAATGATTTACTACATTTCATCACAGTTCAGTCGCTCAGTCGTGTCTGACTCTTTGCGATCCCATGAATTGCAGCACGTCAGGCCTCCCTGTCCATCACTAACTCCCAGAATTCACTCAAACTCATGTCCATCGAGTTGGTGATGCCATCCAGCCATCTCATCCTCTGTCATCCCCTTCTCCTCCTAACCCCAATTCCTCCCAGCTTCAGAGTCTTCCAGTGTATTAACTCTTCGCATGACGTGGCCAAAGTATTGGAGTTTCAGCTTTAGCATAAATCCTTCCAAAGAAATCCCAGGACCGATCTCCTTCAGAATGGACTGGTTGGAGCTCCTTGCAGTCCAAGGGACTCTCAAGAGTCTTCTCCAACACCACAGTTCAAAAGCATCAGTTCTTCGGCACTCAGCTTTCTTCACAGTCCAACTCTCATATCCATACATGACTACTGGAAAAACCATAGCCCTGACTAGACAGACTTTTGTTGGCAAAGTAATGTCTCTGCTTTTGAATGTGCTATCTAGGTTGGTCATAACTTTCCTTCCAAGGAGTAAGTGTCTTTTAATTTCATGACTGCAATCACCATCTGCAGTGATTCTGGAGTCCCAAAAAATAAAGTCTGACACTGTTTCCACTGTTTCCCCACATGACTTTAAATCCTCCTCCTCAAATATAAATTTGAAAAATTACCCGTAATAGTTCCGCTGATGTTGGCCTTTCCTGAGGCATTTTCTGCAAGCAGTAATCAACAAATCTCCTGAAGGGATCTGTCCTGTGTGTGCAAATACATTGAAAGAAAATAAAATCAGAGTCTGTAGAACATACTGATCACTTTAAATAATTTTTATCCAAGGGAAAACTTTTTGTTTTGGGAGATTTTTATTAAAATACTTTGGAGTGTCAGGAGAACTGGCCCATTTTCAAGCTTGAGGTATCTAAAATTAATTCTTTAGGATAATGAATGTGGACAGTTTCAAGTCAGTCAACACATAAACGTATCTTATGATATAAGCAAAGTCAAATTGTAATATATGTCAGAAAATGAAAAATACTATATTTATATAAAACAATTTTGTATACATTTTTCTCTCCAAAGATAATAGCTCTCATAAGTCTAAAGGCTATATTCTTCATGACAAATTGGTAACTCTTTCATCACCCACAACCTATAACCAGGTAGTAAAACTTGAAGCATAAGGGACAGAGAACCTAGGAGTATGCTCTCTGGATGAAAATGCCTTTTCTCTAGAAAATTTCATTCTGTCTGCTCTTCTTGGACATTGCCCTTTTACAGTAGCTCTGTGATTCTAACAGTTATTAAAATGTTATAATTTTCAGAGAGGGTACTTTATCCTTGCTGACAAATGATAAGACTGAGATGATCAATATAAGACCATCATGACTTAGAGACTAGACTTGTTAGGAAGGTAGCAGGACATATATGTACCTGTTAGAATTTCAGTTACTACATACATTAATAACACAGTACAAGCCATAGTGAGGGCAGAAATACTGTGTGTGTAAAAAGTTCAGGCTTATAAGGCATCAGTGTCCATTATCATAGCATACAACGAAGGAATGAAATACTTCTAAGTCAGATATTTAAAACATAGTTTAGTGAAAGTCCCAAAAACATATCGTGATTTTCTTACAGATTTAAAATGACAGCTCAGCCTTACCATTCATTAGACTGTAACGTGGGGGAGTCATTCTGGGCAATGTGATATAAGGCACTCATGGCATTCATGTTGAAAAGAGGGGGCTTCCGTTCCGCTGAAAGAAGAGAAACACAATAAAGCAGTTCTTGAAAGACATTAGGCAGATGGAGAAATAAGGAACTGTGAGCAAAGCTTGGCCACTAGCTTGCTATTATCATCATGCTGCATAATCCACTTATTGTAATCTCTAAGGTTGCTCAGGATAGCCATTCAAAAGAAGCTGCTGGTCATCTTAAAGTACACTGGAAAAGCTCCAAACAGAATCCATTTCAAGAAAGTAAAAAAATTTTTCCTATGTGTCTTCGAAAAGTTGAACTTTGTTTTCCTACAATAGGTACGAACATCTTTGTGTGTTGTTTTATTTCAAATAAAAATGTGTATTTATTGAAAAAAAAATCAGAAAGCAGAGCAGTTGAATTAAAAAAAAAAGATTATGGAACATCTTAATCATCACCAACAGAGTATGGAAGATAGAGTAATTCAATCCAATAAACACCATTTGAGGGCTCATTCACACCAATGAAGTGGTACAAGTAGGGGTGGAGGGGAAAAAGGAGGATAAATGTAAGCAAGGTTTGGTCCATCCATTTTCTAAGGAGAAACTTACTGAGTCAGTTACTTCTTTGTAAAATATATACTCCACTTCAGCCCATTGTGAACTCCTCTTTGGAATTTCTATTACTCTTTTAGTAGAGTGCTCACTTGGCATGCACTCTCCTATTGCATTTATATAAACATACAAGTCTTTCCTCTCAACACAAATCATAAACTCTTAAGAGCAAGATCTTATAACCTTAATACTCTTGTTCTTTTATTTATTCTCTAGCATATGTAATAAGATGCTATCCACATATTAGGTGTTTCACTTGTTGATCAAAGGAAAGAAACAAGGTTCTAGTTCTTAGTACAGTTAATTTTACGCTATTTACTAGTTATGTCACAGAAGATAAATCACTATCTTGTTCCACCATGCTTATCCTAGTGGATTCTTGTTATAGTTTCACTTTGTAATTCATAATCTGACCTCAGGTTTCATCAGAGCATCTTGGTTTTTAAGTAAAGATTTAACCACTTAAAAAAAAGTGAATCCAGCTTATTCTGTGCAATTCTAAGAAACAGAACAAGAAGTAAGGGCAGGGAACAAGAAGTTTCACGTAAGACATTTTTACTCATAGAAGGAAGAACTTCTGAAAAACCAGAGTGGTAAAACAAAACCAAAAAACCCCATGAAACCCAGAATGAATAATGTTGAGATAGTGAACTTTAAGCTATCGGCAGAGTTCCAGTAGAAGCCAACTATACTTCTCAGTGATCCTCTGGAAGGGCCTCTTATATTCTTAACTGAATGATCTCTGATATCTTTGAAATGTGACAGTCTATGATTCGATAAGTATTTTTGATTAACTTCTCAATAGGATACTTTACACTTACCAGATATCAGTATTATAGGGACATGGACTGTTAACAAGTGGAAATTTGAAAGTTGCAGTGTGAACAAAAGGATTTTATACCTGTTTCAAGCATGGAAGGCAAAAAAAAGTCTCAGGTTTATTTTATTTATCAGGAGGTAGATCTGAGAAAGTTTTTAGAGCTTGGCCTTCTGACAGCTTCAAGTATTTGAAGCCATGTGGAAGCAGGAACTCATCATGTAACCATCAATGGATTCCCATTGTTCTTAGGACAAAGTCTAGATTCTTAAACAAAGTCTCCTGGCCTTTACTAACATGGCCCTTGCTACTTCTAGCACACCATTCTGAGAAGCAGTTTTCCCCCATTCTCATGCATCTGTTGCTTCACTGAAAGAACCAAGGTCAGAGCCTTTCACACATTTTGCTTTCTCTCTCTGGTCTCCCTTTTCACTTTTGTTCCTTAGACTTTACCTGGTTAATTTTTCCCAATCCTTCAGGTTTCACCTTAAATAAAGTTGCATTTCTGCATTAGTTTAATACATATTTATTCAAGGCTTTTTATATGCTCACAATCTCTTACTTAGGGAACCTCTGAAGACTAGGTGTCCCACTAGATTTTGTCACTGCAAATTACATTTTAACTTTTTATCACCTATCACAATCATAACTAGTTATGTAATTCTTTATTTAACGTGT
The DNA here is from genome assembly GCA_006410615.1 of Neotragus moschatus. NCBI lineage: Eukaryota > Metazoa > Chordata > Mammalia > Artiodactyla > Bovidae > Neotragus > Neotragus moschatus. Next base: position 979,130 of record SJYA01002331.1, read on the forward strand.
ATCCTCCTTGCTAAATTTCATTAGGGACAATGTCTATTATGTTCATCTCTACATTCTCACTGCTGAGTATAACATCTGGTATATATTTTTGGTGGCCCCCAAATACCTCTAAAATAAATAAATAAAGGTTAAGCAAATTAAGACAAAGAAGAAACTTTGTCAACAAAGAATCTTTGTGCAGCAAGAAGTCACAAAGATGACAGAAGTGACTAACTCTTGGGGCTTACATCAGATACTATGTGGTGGCTTCATTCACTATTAGAACAGTAAGAATCTTCTCAATGGCCAAAGAAACACAATTCAATTGCACAGGAGAAACAGTAAGGAAGGGNGGAACTCTCGTGCTTTTTCAATGATCCAATGGCTATTGCCAATTTGATCTCTGGTTCCTCTGCCTTTTCTAAATCTAGCTTGAACATATTGTGATAATCTTGCTACTTCAATGCCTAGCTACTGTCTCTGGACTTTAAATGACCAGGCATATGTTCTAATCCACTTTGTCATGATGAGCTGCCACAGGAATGATTTACTACATTTCATCACAGTTCAGTCGCTCAGTCGTGTCTGACTCTTTGCGATCCCATGAATTGCAGCACGTCAGGCCTCCCTGTCCATCACTAACTCCCAGAATTCACTCAAACTCATGTCCATCGAGTTGGTGATGCCATCCAGCCATCTCATCCTCTGTCATCCCCTTCTCCTCCTAACCCCAATTCCTCCCAGCTTCAGAGTCTTCAGGTGTATTAACTCTTCGCATGACGTGGCCAAAGTATTGGAGTTTCAGCTTTAGCATAAATCCTTCCAAAGAAATCCCAGGACCGATCTCCTTCAGAATGGACTGGTTGGAGCTCCTTGCAGTCCAAGGGACTCTCAAGAGTCTTCTCCAACACCACAGTTCAAAAGCATCAGTTCTTCGGCACTCAGCTTTCTTCACAGTCCAACTCTCATATCCATACATGACTACTGGAAAAACCATAGCCTTGACTAGACAGACTTTTGTTGGCAAAGTAATGTCTCTGCTTTTGAATGTGCTATCTAGGTTGGTCATAACTTTCCTTCCAAGGAGTAAGTGTCTTTTAATTTCATGACTGCAATCACCATCTGCAGTGATTCTGGAGTCCCAAAAAATAAAGTCTGACACTGTTTCCACTGTTTCCCCACATGACTTTAAATCCTCCTCCTCAAATATAAATTTGAAAAATTACCCGTAATAGTTCCGCTGATGTTGGCCTTTCCTGAGGCATTTTCTGCAAGCAGTAATCAACAAATCTCCTGAAGGGATCTGTCCTGTGTGTGCAAATACATTGAAAGAAAATAAAATCAGAGTCTGTAGAACATACTGATCACTTTAAATAATTTTTATCCAAGGGAAAACTTTTTGTTTTGGGAGATTTTTATTAAAATACTTTGGAGTGTCAGGAGAACTGGCCCATTTTCAAGCTTGAGGTATCTAAAATTAATTCTTTAGGATAATGAATGTGGACAGTTTCAAGTCAGTCAACACATAAACGTATCTTATGATATAAGCAAAGTCAAATTGTAATATATGTCAGAAAATGAAAAATACTATATTTATATAAAACAATTTTGTATACATTTTTCTCTCCAAAGATAATAGCTCTCATAAGTCTAAAGGCTATATTCTTCATGACAAATTGGTAACTCTTTCATCACCCACAACCTATAACCAGGTAGTAAAACTTGAAGCATAAGGGACAGAGAACCTAGGAGTATGCTCTCTGGATGAAAATGCCTTTTCTCTAGAAAATTTCATTCTGTCTGCTCTTCTTGGACATTGCCCTTTTACAGTAGCTCTGTGATTCTAACAGTTATTAAAATGTTATAATTTTCAGAGAGGGTACTTTATCCTTGCTGACAAATGATAAGACTGAGATGATCAATATAAGACCATCATGACTTAGAGACTAGACTTGTTAGGAAGGTAGCAGGACATATATGTACCTGTTAGAATTTCAGTTACTACATACATTAATAACACAGTACAAGCCATAGTGAGGGCAGAAATACTGTGTGTGTAAAAAGTTCAGGCTTATAAGGCATCAGTGTCCATTATCATAGCATACAACGAAGGAATGAAATACTTCTAAGTCAGATATTTAAAACATAGTTTAGTGAAAGTCCCAAAAACATATCGTGATTTTCTTACAGATTTAAAATGACAGCTCAGCCTTACCATTCATTAGACTGTAACGTGGGGGAGTCATTCTGGGCAATGTGATATAAGGCACTCATGGCATTCATGTTGAAAAGAGGGGGCTTCCGTTCCGCTGAAAGAAGAGAAACACAATAAAGCAGTTCTTGAAAGACATTAGGCAGATGGAGAAATAAGGAACTGTGAGCAAAGCTTGGCCACTAGCTTGCTATTATCATCATGCTGCATAATCCACTTATTGTAATCTCTAAGGTTGCTCAGGATAGCCATTCAAAAGAAGCTGCTGGTCATCTTAAAGTACACTGGAAAAGCTCCAAACAGAATCCATTTCAAGAAAGTAAAAAAATTTTTCCTATGTGTCTTCGAAAAGTTGAACTTTGTTTTCCTACAATAGGTACGAACATCTTTGTGTGTTGTTTTATTTCAAATAAAAATGTGTATTTATTGAAAAAAAAATCAGAAAGCAGAGCAGTTGAATTAAAAAAAAAAGATTATGGAACATCTTAATCATCACCAACAGAGTATGGAAGATAGAGTAATTCAATCCAATAAACACCATTTGAGGGCTCATTCACACCAATGAAGTGGTACAAGTAGGGGTGGAGGGGAAAAAGGAGGATAAATGTAAGCAAGGTTTGGTCCATCCATTTTCTAAGGAGAAACTTACTGAGTCAGTTACTTCTTTGTAAAATATATACTCCACTTCAGCCCATTGTGAACTCCTCTTTGGAATTTCTATTACTCTTTTAGTAGAGTGCTCACTTGGCATGCACTCTCCTATTGCATTTATATAAACATACAAGTCTTTCCTCTCAACACAAATCATAAACTCTTAAGAGCAAGATCTTATAACCTTAATACTCTTGTTCTTTTATTTATTCTCTAGCATATGTAATAAGATGCTATCCACATATTAGGTGTTTCACTTGTTGATCAAAGGAAAGAAACAAGGTTCTAGTTCTTAGTACAGTTAATTTTACGCTATTTACTAGTTATGTCACAGAAGATAAATCACTATCTTGTTCCACCATGCTTATCCTAGTGGATTCTTGTTATAGTTTCACTTTGTAATTCATAATCTGACCTCAGGTTTCATCAGAGCATCTTGGTTTTTAAGTAAAGATTTAACCACTTAAAAAAAAGTGAATCCAGCTTATTCTGTGCAATTCTAAGAAACAGAACAAGAAGTAAGGGCAGGGAACAAGAAGTTTCACGTAAGACATTTTTACTCATAGAAGGAAGAACTTCTGAAAAACCAGAGTGGTAAAACAAAACCAAAAAACCCCATGAAACCCAGAATGAATAATGTTGAGATAGTGAACTTTAAGCTATCGGCAGAGTTCCAGTAGAAGCCAACTATACTTCTCAGTGATCCTCTGGAAGGGCCTCTTATATTCTTAACTGAATGATCTCTGATATCTTTGAAATGTGACAGTCTATGATTCGATAAGTATTTTTGATTAACTTCTCAATAGGATACTTTACACTTACCAGATATCAGTATTATAGGGACATGGACTGTTAACAAGTGGAAATTTGAAAGTTGCAGTGTGAACAAAAGGATTTTATACCTGTTTCAAGCATGGAAGGCAAAAAAAAGTCTCAGGTTTATTTTATTTATCAGGAGGTAGATCTGAGAAAGTTTTTAGAGCTTGGCCTTCTGACAGCTTCAAGTATTTGAAGCCATGTGGAAGCAGGAACTCATCATGTAACCATCAATGGATTCCCATTGTTCTTAGGACAAAGTCTAGATTCTTAAACAAAGTCTCCTGGCCTTTACTAACATGGCCCTTGCTACTTCTAGCACACCATTCTGAGAAGCAGTTTTCCCCCATTCTCATGCATCTGTTGCTTCACTGAAAGAACCAAGGTCAGAGCCTTTCACACATTTTGCTTTCTCTCTCTGGTCTCCCTTTTCACTTTTGTTCCTTAGACTTTACCTGGTTAATTCTTCCCAATCCTTCAGGTTTCACCTTAAATAAAGTTGCATTTCTGCATTAGTTTAATACATATTTATTCAAGGCTTTTTATATGCTCACAATCTCTTACTTAGGGAACCTCTGAAGACTAGGTGTCCCACTAGATTTTGTCACTGCAAATTACATTTTAACTTTTTATCACCTATCACAATCATAACTAGTTATGTAATTCTTTATTTAACGTGTATCCTCCTTGCTAAATTTCATTAGGGACAATGTCTATTATGTTCATCTCTACATTCTCACTGCTGAGTATAACATCTGGTATATATTTTTGGTGGCCCCCAAATACCTCTAAAATAAATAAATAAAGGTTAAGCAAATTAAGACAAAGAAGAAACTTTGTCAACAAAGAATCTTTGTGCAGCAAGAAGTCACAAAGATGACAGAAGTGACTAACTCTTGGGGCTTACATCAGATACTATGTGGTGGCTTCATTCACTATTAGAACAGTAAGAATCTTCTCAATGGCCAAAGAAACACAATTCAATTGCACAGGAGAAACAGTAAGGAAGGGGAAATAAAGAAAGAACAAAGGAGAAATTTAGAAAGAGGAGGATGAAGGAACAACAAAATCCAGTTCAATTATGGTAAGGCTCCAAGATCTGTCTTTTCAAATAGACCTCAGTGTCTCTTCAATAATCCTATGCATTTTATAAAGATAGTACTGGTATTTCAATTTTTAAAAAGATTTAAAAAAGGAAGAAGCTCTGCAAGACTAAATATATCGCTATCCCCTCAACATACATTACAACATTCATTTATTAACACAAACAGTGAGTGGCAATAAGAAAGTGAATGGAAAAAGAATATTCCAGGCAGAGAAACTATGTAACAACATTTATGTCCTCCTGCCCCCATTCCTTGGAGAATTCATTTCTGAAAAGTCAATTCCCTGTCAATGCTGATGAACCATTTGCCAGCTTCCACCATGATCTGTGCTGGTGAACTAAGTGTCTGTAGATTACACAGAAAAGCATCAGATTAACCTTGAAATAATCTCAAAAAATAAAGTATCTGGTGACTGGACAATTTTAATGTCCAAGAATCTTCCAAGGATGCATGAATTTAACTAGTTTTTTTCCAGTGGAAGATCAAGTTAGCAAAGATAATTTGTAAAATAGGTTTAACCGTTCAGGAATCTTGGAGCTTGATCCAGGAAAGAGGGATGGTGCCAGTAAAAGTATCATCTTCTTGCTTTCTGATAATACCTCAGTTATTCAATGTACAGATTAGAGGCCTTCTTAAGAATATGCAATTCTACAGAAGAGATATCATAAGAAAAGGGGACAAAACATTATTCAGTCACTACAACTTGTACTGTAATTTCAACATTAAAAGCACACTTTAGAGTATACTGTCTGTATGTGAAATTTCATTAAACCTCAAACACACAGAAAACATAGAAAAATTATTGCTTAGGATTATATATGCAGCAGTTTAATCATCTTTCATTAAAAAAAAATAAATTTCTTTTATGTGTCCATTAACAAGACTAATGGAGAAGGAAACGGCAACCCACTTTAGTATTCTTGCCTAGAGAATCTCATGGACACAGGAGCCTGGTGGTTTACAGTCCATGGGGTTATAAAGAGTCAGGCATGATTGAGCGACTGAACAACAATAGACTAATGCCAAGGAAATAGAGATGTTATGGTAAAGTTGTCAAAAAGGTACTTGTATGGTTTATTACATTACCAATATAATATGTTTGAATAACTGCTGAGAACTTTAATATCCTTGGTAACAATTTTATTTTATGAATATTAACTGAGCATGTACTAGCATCCTTCTCTGAATCTGTCATTAACAATAAGCTGCATTGCAATTCAAGATGTACCACTATTTTATGTATAACTTAGAATAAAATGCTGCCAATTATAATCATGAAATGCTGTTGCCTGTAAAATACCTTCCTGTTTAAAGAGATGTTAAAATGTAAATTAAAAATCTGATGAAATATGACATATATTACTAGGATTGTGCTGAGGATGCCTAACATTTACTGAACACATACTATACACAAGATTTAATAATAAGCACATTAAGTCCATATTCTCATTTAATCCCAACAATCTGTATAAGGTAGGAGATCTTATTAGGCAAATTTCATAGAGAGTTAAAACATCTTGAACAAAGTCATACAACTAAGAAATGGCAGAGCTGGCATTAGAACTCAGGTTTATCTTCTTTACAACAGAGCGTAGGTGCTCTTAGACATAATGTGATACTGTCATCTATCAATTTGAAGGAATAGCTGCTGTGAAGGAGAGAGAAAGTTACTTTGTTCTTTGATTCAGTAAGTTTAGTTCAGTCACTCAGTCGTGTCCAGCTCTTTGTGACCCCATGAACCGCAGCACGCCAGGCCTCCCTGTCCATCGCCAACTCCCGGAACCCACCCAAACCCATGTCCATTGAATCAGTGATGCCATCCAACCATTTCATCCTCTGTTGTCCCCTTCTCCTCCTGCCCCCAATCCCTCCCAGCATCAGGGTCTTTTCAAATGAGTCAGCTCTTCACATCAGGTGGCCACAGTATTGGAGTTTCAGCTTCAACATCAGTCCTTCCAAAGAACACCTAGGGCTAATCTCCTTTAGGATAGAATGGTTGGATCTCCTTGCAGTGGAAGGGATTCTTAAGAGTCTTCTCCAACACCACAGTTCAAAAGCATCAATTCTTCGGCCCTCAGGTTTCCACATAGTCTAACTCTCACATCCATACATGATACTGGAAAAACCATAGCCTTGACTAGACGGACCTTTGTTGGCTATAAATCACTTTATAAAAGGCAATCAAAGTTAGGTTGATATAGAGAGCATGTTGTTATATATATTTCAATTTAAAAAGGTAAAATCAGAAATTAAGTACATACAAGGGACTCTTAAGAGAGGAAATACCAAGGTATCTCCTGGAACCTGAGTTATTTTGCCAATATCCACTGCTGTTTGAAACTCCAGTCATTATTACATCTACAGCATATTAAAAAGCAGAGACATTACTTTGCCTACAAAGGCCTGAAGTGTCAAAGATATGGTTTTTCCAGTTGTCATATACAGATGTGAGAGCTGGACGATAAAAAAGGCTGAGTGCCGAGAAACTGATGTCTTCGAAATGTGGTGCTGGAGAAGACTCCTGAGAGTCCCTTGGATTGCAAGGAGATTCAACCAGTCAATTCTAAAGGAAACCAACCCTGAACATTCACTGGAAGGACTGATGCTGAAGCTCCAATACTTGGCCACCTGACACGAAAAGCTAACTCATTGGAAAAGACTCCGATGCTGGGAAAGATTGAACGCAGGAGGAGGGAGAAGGGGATGACAGAGGATGAGATGGTTGGATGGTATCATCAACTCAATAGACAAGAATTTGAACAAATTCCAGGAGATGGTGATGAATAGGGAAGTCTGGCATGCTGCAGTCCATGGGGTTGCAAAGAGTCAGACATGATTGACTGACTGAACAGCAACATATCTACATAGTATAGAAACTGATATGATGATCTTGAATCATCATAAAAGGGTATGTGCCAAATCCATGTTATAGTTTAAATAGATTTACGTAAGAAAAAACTTGTTAAAACAATGGGTGGGCACTAATTAGCTGTAATGTTCAACTCAGGGGACATCCTTGTAAAGTGCTGTAAGTGAGGAGGTGCTACTATAGTTTCAGTGTTACAAGTAAAATTTTGATTCATTTTAGAACGTAAATGACAAAATAGGAATAATCTTTTCTTCTAAAAAATAAGTAGATATAACTTTCTCTTCTGTTCTCCAAAATTTACTATTCTGAAATGATGTCTCCTACATCTATTAGTATACATGTATGCTCATAAACAACATATAAAGTTGTTTGTAAAACTTTCATAACTGGTATCATACTGTATCTATACTCTTGTGACGTTTTTTGTTCATTCAGTGCTGTGATCTGAGATTTATCCATGATGACACATGTAGATCTAGTTCATCCTTAACTGTGATATAGTAATTCATAATTAATTTAGTCAATCTTAGGATAAGAATTTAGGTTGTTTCCACTTGTTCCTGCATCTACAAACAAGGTTGAAGCCTTCCACATTTTCTACTGTACATGTATAAAATTTCTAAAGTGTATACTCAAAAGTGTTGAGTCACTGACACTCATCATCCTTACCAGATGTTGCCAACTTGCTCTCCAACATGGTTATACCAATTTATACTCCTATCAGTAGTGTTTGGGAATTCCTGTTTCTTTAGCAGCTCCCCTTTAAAAAATTATACCAATATACTTAAAAAAATTATACCAATCTGATAAATATGAAATGGTTTTACTTTGCATTTCACTGAATACTAATGAGATGGAGTCTCTTCTGATGTTTGTTGTCCATTTATGCTTTCTTTTCAGTGCTAATTCCTTGATCATACTCATTGCCCATTTTTCTGCTGGCAGTTTGTTGTTTTCTTTTTAATAAATTTGGTAAAAGAAGTCGTGAGAGTTCCTCAGAAATTCGGGGCCAATACTCAGTTAGTTATGTTTCAACTATTTTCCATTAGTCTATACGTAAAATAATGCTCAAAATTCTCCAAGCCAGGCTTCAGCAATACATGAACTGTGAACTTCCAGATGTTTAAGCTGGTTTTAGAAAAGACAGAGGAACCAGAGATCAAATTGCCAATATCCACTGGATCATTGAAAAAGCAAGAGAGTTCCAGAAAAACATCTATTTCTGCTTTATTAACTATGCCAAAACCTTTGACTGTGTGGATCACAATAAACTGTGGAAAATTATGAAAGAGATGGGAATACTAGACCACCTGACCTGCCTCTTGAGAACCTGTATGCAGGTCAGGAAGCAACATTTAGAACTGGACATGGAATAATAGACTGGTTCCAAATAGGAAAAGGAGTGAGTCGAGGCTGTATACTGTCACCCTGCTTATTTAACTTATATGCAGAGTATATCATGAGAAACGCTGGGCTGGATGAAGCACAAGCTGGAATCAAGATTGCTGGGAGAAATATCAATAACCTCAGATACGCAGATGATACCACCCTTATGGCAGAAAGTGAAGAACTAAAGAGCCTCTTGATGAAAGTGAAAGAGGAGAGTGAAAAAGTTGGCTTAAAGCTCAACATTCAGGAAACGAAGATCATGGCATCCGGTCCCATCACTTCATGGCAAATGGATGGGGAGACAGTGGAAACGTTGGCTGACTTTACTTNATGATACCACCCTTATGGCAGAAAGTGAAGAACTAAAGAGCCTCTTGATGAAAGTGAAAGAGGAGAGTGAAAAAGTTGGCTTAAAGCTCAACATTCAGGAAACGAAGATCATGGCATCCGGTCCCATCACTTCATGGCAAATGGATGGGGAGACAGTGGAAACGTTGGCTGACTTTACTTTTTGGGCTCCAAAATCACTGCAGATAGTGACTGCACCCATGAAATTAAAAGATGCTTACTCTTTGGAAGGAAAGTTATGACCAACCTAGCAGCATATTAAAAAGCAGAGACATTACTTTGTCAAAAAGGTCTGTCTACTCAAGGCTATAGGTTTTCCAGTATCATGTATGGATATGAGAGTTGGACTATAAAGAAAGTTGAGCACAGAAGAATTGATGCTTTTGAACTGTGGTGTTGGAGAAGACTCTTGAGAGTCCCTTGGACTGCAAGGAGATCCAACCAGTCCATCCTAAAGGAGATCAGTCCTGGGTGTTCACTGGAAGGACTGATGTTGAAGCTAAAACTCCAATACTTTTGCCACCTGATATGAAGAGTTGACTCATTTGAAAAGACCCTGATGCTAGGATAGATTGAAGGCAGGAGGAAAATGGGACAAAAGGATGAGATGGTTAGATGGCATCAATGACTCAATGGACATGTGTTTGGGTCAACTCTGGGAGTTGGTGATGGACAGGGAGGCCTGTGTGCTGTGGTTCATGGGGTTGCAAAGAGTCAGACACAACTGAGCAACTGAAGTGAATCTTTTTTGTGTTTTATATAGCTTTATATTTTAGAGCATTGGGTTGGCCAAAAAGTTAGTTTGGGTTTTTCCATAGATCTTATTGCTGGAGGTATTCCCTAACATGAAGTTTTATCTGGGACTGCTCTCTATGTAGGTCAGTTTTAGAGTCTGATCTTTGATAAGCCTGCTAGTACTTTCCCAGAGTTCCCTTATATAAGCTGGAATGTAAATTGAGTAATGGACATTACTATGAAGGAAGGACATATGTCATCATTTGTTGTATGGAGAATGTATATTTTTCAAATATTAATACCAACTACTGTATATTTTTATACTGGTTAGCTGCCGTATCTGCTCTAACTCTTTTACTTAAAATAATAACATGAAAATTAGCAGAGAGAAAAAGCAATCTTATGATGTTATAACAAAGCATAGAAAAAATATAATAAATTCACATTACCTAGCATGTATGTACCAGGAACTCATTAGATATTTAATAATAGCTGGATAAGTGAATTTGTAATTGTAATAAGAAGTGATTCTCAAAAGTACAATGGAAACAGCTCTTTGCTCACCCATTTCAATGCAGGTGATACCAAGTGACCAAATATCAACTTTCCCATCATACTGTCCTTCATCCATAGCTAAGATCACCTCTGGAGCCATCCTGCCAAATATAATTCACAAAACTCAAGTTGCAAATTAAAAATAAGATTCACTTAATAGATTCAATGAAATAGCTGTTTTTGAGCATATTCTAAAGTTTTATCTGATAAAGTTATCATTTCTTTACACAAATAATTTGAAAAAACACTATTGAAAAGACAAAAATATACCCAGTGATTTACATGAAACAATACATCATTTTCAACAGGCCTTCTACTATCCTTTGATCTTGGCTAAGTTACTTAATCTTTTAGTAATATGCAGAGAATTTTATTAGCTACCTCAGAGATATTTATAAGGGATTAATATGTATGAAACACTTAAACAATATGAGAAATACTTCATGCAATTACATAAAGCAATATATAATCAGACATTTCCAAGATGTTATAAGTTAAAAAACAAATAAACTGGCTACAGTAATGGATACTATTTTGTTTGTCCATAATGTATTTTCATTAGGAGAGTAAGAGTTATATAGTTTAGGATGATCTGTTCTCTATTAGTGTGTGTAAGTAGTTGTGTAGTATAAGTTATTTGATGATGGTGGGAAAAATTTCAAATAGTAGCTGATTTTTTTTTTTAGTAGGCAAGTAAGTTTCCAGGGGTGTAAGTCATTCCCCAAGGTACAATGAAATTCCAATGTGTCTGTGAAATAAATGAAAGGAGTCTTGAATAGAGTGAGATGAAACTTTAAGTCAGAATGACAAGTGAGATAAAGTATCAGAGAATTCAACAGAAGTAAGAACATGGATTTCTTTCATTAAAAGGTAAAATTTATGCTCATTGGCTAGAAAAGGCTAAAGAAATTAACTTGTTCTTGCCTAGGGATTCTGCCTGAAGAGAAAAGTTCAAAAGAAACTTCAAATGAAATATAAAACCTGAGCTTGGTCAGTGAGTTTCCTACTCAGTTTACACACAGTGACATCAATCTCATTTGAACAATTTAAAGTCACTGGAAATTTTATACTCAGTTTAAGTGTTTCTTTTTTTTGCTAGTGAAGTTTCTATCCTTCTTAATGAAATCTCATTTGAGGCACATGGTGAGACAGTGTTTAAAAAAAAAAGAACCAAACAAAACCAGTGCTATGAGCCCATCCTCGGAGAAGGCAATGGCATCCCACTCCAGTACTCTTGCCTGGAGAATCCCAGGGACGGGGGAGCCTGGTGGGCTGCTGTATATGGGGTCGCACAGAGTCGGATACGATTGAAGCAACTTAGCAGCAGCAGTAGCAGCAGCATGAGCCCATCTTGGTTACACACACATATTGTAAAACTATGTTGTGTTTTCTAATTCCACATACCAGTAAGGCGTGCCCACGAAGGAGTTGGCAGGAGAAGCCATTGAGGCAGATCCAAAATCCGCTAGTTTCACCTGACCTGGCTCTGTTAGAAGAATGTTTCCTGCTTTAATATCCCTATAGGAAAAAATAAGAGGGTTAGAAAATTACTTTTCTATTTTGATTATGGAATAGGTCAGAGCATGCAATTAATAGGACAAAAAATTTATTAAAAAAAAAAAACTTGCTCAGATAGCCAGAAGGGGATTTAGTAATTACTGCAAGTTATAAAGGGGACCAAATTCCTTGGTGTACTTACTGGTAGGTCATAGTAATTATTAAAAGATACAGCTTCCTTCAGAGGCGAGGAATGAAATGAGAAAAGAGGTAGACATGGCAGACAAGGTAACCTCTCAGTTCCTACACTTACAAAAGTATATGAGTTGCTAAATTCAGTCATCAACAGTATTATTCATGCTGGGAAAACTGGTGCCATTTGTAACACTTTTTTTCTTTTCTAAATTTCATGACATTTTTTGAGTCTAAACAAACTTTTAATGATTCTGAATTGACTACCTACCAATAAACCTCAGCTACACACATACCTTTTCTTTCTTGCCTGTGACCCTTTCTCTCTGCCTTTAATTGTAACTGCAACTCTAAGGCATTTGAGGGTACATGTTATAGAGAAGGTGTTATTTTAAAAATAACACTGTACAGTAAAAAGAAGACCCTGAAAGATCAAAACAAACAAGGATTAGGGGTTAGGAAATTGCATTTCTATTGTATTATTACAAAGAATCTCAACTAGTTACTATTAAAGCTATTAGAAGTTTTATGCAACAAAAAGTTAAAAAAACATGATCTAAAAAAATTCAATCTCAAGTGGTTACTACTAAAGCTGTTAGAAATTCTATGCAGCAAAATTTTTTAAAAATATGATCTAAAAAATTCAATCTTCAGTACGAAAATTTGGAATGAGAAGATGTGGATGTACTCTTTATTATTTTAAAAAAAGGGATGAGGTGTAATGAGTACTAGGAACTAAGAATTATACATTGATGGGTAATGGAAAGATAAAGCAGAGGGAATGAGGAAAACTTATGTCAAGTTGAAAATAAAAGGTTCAAATGCTCCCAAAATAATTTTTCCAAAAATCTTCCCTTGAAAATTCAGTTTCTTTCCTCATGATGACATTAGGCATTGGCAGAGAGAACTAAAAAAAAAAGAAGCATTATTTAATTCTCATACAACAGAAAAATATCTTTTCTCTAACACTGACTTGTCTTTTAAATCAAAACAATAAGAATCTGAATTTATTTTTAACTAAAGAGCATTCTTTAAAAGTTTTTTTGTCTTTTCAATTCCCTTTACATATTAAAAGATAAAGTGTAATATGGAACAAAACATTAATGTGTAAATTAAGGTAACAAAGGCACAAAAAAATGAACTGTGACTTTTATAAACAGAAACAACCAAAACAAGTTGACATTCAATAATGGCACCTTATATACATTCATTTTAAAGTTGTCAAATCTTCAGAAATTATAGTTAAATTAATTCTGTCAATATTTATTAGCCATGGTTAGGGTCATTCTTCATCCTTACAAACAAGCCAAACTCATGACAGGAATTTTGGTCTGTCTGTCTTGAGGGAGTTCTGTTTTGCAGTATGTACCAGTAACTGACAATGGCTACTCTAGGGTAATGAGAAAAGAAGCAAAAGGAGAACCTATGACTTAATAGTTTCATTTCTTCCTGGTAAATGTAAATTTTTTTCTTATGACTTTAAGCTATCTCAGATCCTTTATGCCTACTTCATATACCACTACTTGGCCACTATTCATTAAAGTAACAGTACTAGAAGTTCTTTACTGAGATGAAAAACTGGTAATGACATCTTTGTTTAGAAATTAGTGCGGGGAAGTAGGTTGGAAAGAAGAGAGTGGGGCTGTGACAAACAAAATGTAACTTAGAGGGAAGCCTTGTGTTGCTGCTTCTAAGTCACTTCAGTCGTGTCTGACTCTGTGCGACCCCATAGATGGCAGCCCACCAGGCTCCCCTGTCCATGGGATTCTCCAGGCAAGAACACTGGAGTGGTTTAGCCTTGTGTTAGGCATTAGAAAATCTGAGTTTCAATCTTTATTACATAAATGCTAAGAAACTATGGGCTAATTATTTAAATTGTTCTAAGTCTCAGTTTCATCATCTGCTGAAATGAAGATGATAATACCTTCCTATATATCTATATGGACTAAAGAAATGCAAAATATTTTAAACTGATAGAACAGCATATATTCACGTGAGACTGACTTGTTATTTGCAACAGGAAAAGAAGAACTCAGCTAGGAAATAAACATACGCAAGCAAAGCTAATTTTCTTTTCTTTTTTTTTATTGACACAGTATCAAAAGGTTGCTGGGCTCTTCTTCAAATTTCGCTGCAACATTAAGCCTGGAGAATAGTTACCTAGAGAACAGGGATGATATAAGTCTTTATGGATATACAGGAGAGTCGAAGAGATAGGAACTAAATTCTGGAAACTTGACTCCTTACATTCAGAAGTAGCAGCAATCTGTTTGCTTCCCATAAATCCTCAGGCACCCTAAAAATTGGAGCATGCACTAATTTTCAAGGTTCCTTGAACAGACAGTCCTGTAACTGAAATGAAAATGTAACTGGTCTCTAATCTTACCTATGAATCAATGCATGAGAATGCAGGTAGGCTAGCCCCTGCAAGGCACCGTGAGTAATGGCAGCGATCTCCACTTCCTGAAGTGGTTTCTTATGAACTGAGGAAGGAAAAAAAAAAAAAAAGCCAAGAGTGGATGATCAGTTTCATTCCTATTTTTATTATCTTATATAGCAATACCAGATTGAATTATGTACTTTCTTAAATGAGAATTTGGAAACACATTCACCTAAATACATAGGATATATATCTCCTATAGAATAGCAATAAATAATCACATAACAGAAAACTCAAGCATAAAAACAAACTCCTTCAAAATAAAACAAAGCCTGATAGTCACTGTGCTGCTGTGCTGTGCTGTGCTCAGTTGAGCCTGATTCTTTGCGACCTTATGGACTGTAGCCCTCCAGGCTCCTCTATCCATGGGATTCTCCAGGCAAGAATACTGGAGTGGGTTGCCATTTCTGTCTTCAGATATTCACTGTAAGGAACTGTTAATTTACTTGTCAGTTGCAAGTCAAAACCACATTGATTCCAATGTATGGAATTTGGCCAGGTCCAAATTTACCAGTCCTGCTGACACTTTAAATGCCTAGAGTGTTTTCAGTTCAGTTCAGTTGCTCAGTTGTGTCCAACTCTCTGTGACCCCATGGACTGCAGCATGCCAGGCTTCCCTGTCCATCACCAACTCCTGGAGCTTGCTCAAACTCATGTCCATCCAGTCAGTGATGCCATCCAACCATCTCATCTTCTGTCATCCCCTTCTCCCCCGGCCTTCAGTCTTTCCCAGCATCAGGGTTTTTCTTTGCATCAGGTGGTCAAAGTATTGGCGTTTCAGGTTCAGTATCAGTCTTTCCAATGAATATTCGGGACTGATTTCCTTTAGGATGGACTGGTTGGATCTCCTTGCAGTCCAAAGAACTCTCAAGAGGTTTTTCTAACACCATAGTTCAAAAGCATCGATTCTTTGGCATTCAACCTTTATGGTCCAACTCTCACATCCATACATGACTACTAGAGTGTTTTAGATTGCATTATTCTCTGTCACAAGCCACCTATAAGTACTCCTTCTAACTACAAGTTTTCATTATTGGTGAAAGCAGCTAATAAGCAATTTCTATTCAGAGATCAAGGATAATATAAGAAACTCTTTTTTAAAAATGTAAAATTTTAACATAGTCTCTGGTTATAACAGTGTCCTGCATAGGAGAACTAGGTCAGTCAAAAGATGTGATAGGGTTAAATATCAATATAATTTGATACCATCTGCCTGTATTTCATATACACATGAATTTGATGTTTCTGGCTACACATACTACATGACATTACCCAAATATTTTAGTAGTATCTGCCGTAGATGGCAATGAACTAAAATAGTGAGAGGGCTCAGTTCAGTTCAGTTCAGTTGCTCAGTCGTGTCCGACTCTTTGAGACCCCATGAATCGCAGCATGCCAGGCCTCCCTGTTCATCACCAACTCCTGGAGTTCACTCAGACTCACGTCCATCGAGTCAGTGATGCCATCCAGCTATCTCATCCTCGGTCGTCCCCTTCTCTTCTTGCCCCCAACCCCTCCCAGCATCAGAGTCTTTTCCAATGAGTCAACTCTGCGCATGAGGTTTTAATCAGATATTATCAGTGACAGTGCAGAGACGGAGTCTGCATGGCTTATCCACGTAACCCTTAAGTCTAAGTGGCGTTAACCATTTAGTTTGCCCAAGGTGTGCGTTAGTATAGGAGCAGATAACACTCTGGTCAAGGTAAAAAGGAAAGAAGGGGAAAGTGCTTTTATCCTTACCTTCTAACAAATCAGAGGCTGAGCCTAAGCAATATTCCATCACCAACTGTAACAGATTGAAATAATAACCAGAATAATTATTCTTATTAACCTAAGAATAAGAAATTGCTAAAACCAATCAACTAACCAAGAACTAAGAATACTAAGAGAATAAATACTCTGATATAACTGAATTTGGATTAAATCTTGGTCATCTGGCACTAGTAATTGATTTTTATAACTTTTATCATCTGCTTTTGCTATTTTCTATTTCAAATTGGAATTGGTCTAAGATAATACGGGGATTGTACTCAAGGATTTAAGGTAGTTAGGTTAAAGTATAACTTTAAATTTTGTAACTTAAAAAAAAGTAGTAACGAAATATGTGACCCAGTAAAATCTACACTAGGAATTACTAAGTAGAATAAGTCAAAGCTATAAGTTCTCTACTTTCACATTAAAAAAAGTTCTAAACAAGAAAATACTAGTTAGAACCTCAATCTAAATATGTAGCCTTCTATGTGTCATTACATTAGCTTGAATCCCCAAGAGAGATGAAATAGTTCAATGTATGTCTTAAAATATTTCTAGAATATTATTAAAATTAAAATAATATTTATTTTTAGGGGGTTTGCAACCTTGGAAGGNCACATTAAAAAAAGTTCTAAACAAGAAAATACTAGTTAGAACCTCAATCTAAATATGTAGCCTTCTATGTGTCATTACATTAGCTTGAATCCCCAAGAGAGATGAAATAGTTCAATGTATGTCTTAAAATATTTCTAGAATATTATTAAAATTAAAATAATATTTATTTTTAGGGGGTTTGCAACCTTGGAAGGCTTTTGAAAAGCAAAAATGAGAAAACTCTTTACTCTCATCTTAGATTTTTTTATACATCCCAGACTACTGCTGATTTGTAGTCAAAGTCAGAAGTGGAGTGTTCAGTGACCAATCTACACACACACATACACAAGCATGCATACTCTTACAAATTATTATTTCTTAAAAACATAATATGTTTATTATGAAACACAGATTTCCTATAATCACACAGATACAACTACTAATAACATATTAATTCCTTTATTTTAAAAAAGTATATGTGAAAACACTTGTGTATTATTTACCCTGCATTACTGGAATATTTTAGAAGAATATGAGATACAATATATTATATTATAATTATATGTCATAATATAATAAATAATTATACACAATATAACAATATAATACATATCTCATATTCTTAATTATTCTAGTAGAAAGGTACAAAATACATAATATATTATATA
>SJYA01002331.1:997001-1011211 GCA_006410615.1 Neotragus moschatus
ATACTATAAAAAAGTATGAGAAATTTAGAAGCTTAAAGTTTAGAAACTTTATTATAGCTTTCTGCTTTATATTAAAAGAAGATTCAGAAATATTAATTTTATTTCTTATTGCGAAATGAAACAGTCCACATAAGTGAATATTATAATGAACATTAGCCTTTTATGGGCTTCCCTGGTGGCTCAGCTGCGAAAGAATCTGCCTGCAATGCAGGAGACCTGGGTTCAATCCCTGGGTTGGGAAGATTCCCTGGTGAAGGGAATGGCTACCCACTCTAGTATTCTGGCCTGGAGAATTCTATGGACAGTACAGTTGATGGGGTCACAAAGAGTTGGACATGACTGATTTTCACTTTCAGCCTTTTATGTGTACTATTTTTCTTTTTTATTCTGCTTTATTAAGGTATAATTGACAAAAACTATTGTCTTCTTAGTTTTGATAGAAACATTTCTCATCTGTATTACTTACTTTTCTACATTATTTTTAATTAAAAAAAATTAAAAAAAAATTTTTTTTTCAGTAGAGTCATACAGCTTGCGAGATCTTCATTCCCAAACCAGGAAAGGAACCCAGGCCCTCTGCAGTGAAAGCATGGAGGTCTAACCACTGGGTCAGGGAATTCCCTCTACTTTCTTAAATTATGTAAACTGATATGCACATATAACTTCCTTAAACTGAGTATAAGGAAAATGAACATAGAATTTAAAAAATGAATGGAGTAAGTGTTTATAGTTATGCTTCTATGTTTTAAATTACATGTTAACTCTGTATTTCTGTCCCAAATATTCTTTTTCGAATTACTACACAGCACAAGGGCACCTGAGCAGTGGCTAGAGTTTGACCCTGACATTTAACAGCTTTGGTTGTTCTGCTTTTAAATTATTGGGTCTGCTCTCTAAATTCCCTAACTCCTTCCTTAAGGTCAAATTAGTTGTGCCTATTTGTATGCATGTCTCTGGCAACTTAGTTCTATGAGTTCCTTCTAATTTTTAGCCTAACAAATTCTTAGAGACNGCAGTGGCTAGAGTTTGACCCTGACATTTAACAGCTCTGGTTGTTCTGCTTTTAAATTATTGGGTCTGCTCTCTAAATTCCCTAACTCCTTCCTTAAGGTCAAATTAGTTGTGCCTATTTGTATGCATGTCTCTGGCAACTTAGTTCTATGAGTTCCTTCTAATTTTTAGCCTAACAAATTCTTAGAGACTAAGTAACCAAACTTGTTAGCACTCTATGTAATCAAAGAGTAAATAGGCTTCAAATAAGAGCTCAGAGAACTTTCTGAAGTTCTGAAACATATGAGATTTAGCACTTGATTTTGTAACATTTACTCTGCCTGCTCAAAATCCCTTTCTTGGCTCCTTCAAGATAGCTGAGATTGCCAGAGAACTGATTTCCACATAATGAGATACTCTTCTTAATTTCTTCTACTCAGGACAGATGCAGTGGCTCTACATATCTTAAGAACTGCTTGAGCAGAAAGGTTTTATGTTTAACCTTTTCTAGTCTATCTGAGAACAAAAATTCCATTCCCTAGCTGGAGATCATGTATAGGAAAGGACTTATACAGTGGTGAGTATTCAGTGAATGATATTGATATTGAATACTTTAAACTGAAATGTGCAATGCCATAAAATACAAAGTATAGGATTTTCTGGTTCTATAGAATGTCTAATATGTCAGATTAAAATGAGAAGCAAAACCATGTAAAAATAAAAACATACCAAGAAGACAGAGTGGAACAAAAGATTGTTTCATTTAATCATAACGTAGCAAAAAAAATCCAGCAAAAAACCTTAGACAGTGATAGTAATATCAAGCACAATTCCGAATTTGTGGGGAACTGGAGTCAGGGATGAGAAATGACAAAGATAAAAACTGTAGGATGAGAATAAAAGGCCTTGCTTCTTACTCTTGCAAATAAATCATTGTAAAATGATGTTAACTTTCCACAATCTTTTCACTGAATGTTTAACAATAAATTTCCTATAGACTCTTAGATGTCATATTTAAACTTTAGAATGTATACCATATGACACACACTAGAGTAACAAATGTTAAATACTGAAAGCCAAAATCAAATGGGACAGAAATGGGCTGATAATTTTATAAGCCAAAGACATAATAGAAAAAAAAGGAAAACACAAAAAAATTTTATAGGAAAAAATTAAAAGATAATAGAAGTCCTTTGACTTACCCAA
The DNA here is from genome assembly GCA_006410615.1 of Neotragus moschatus. Taxonomy (NCBI): domain Eukaryota; kingdom Metazoa; phylum Chordata; class Mammalia; order Artiodactyla; family Bovidae; genus Neotragus; species Neotragus moschatus. Next base: position 999,198 of record SJYA01002331.1, read on the forward strand.
GCAGTGTGCTCTTTCAAGTAGCAACCTTTGTACTCAATGGTATTAGGATGTCTCAATTGTTGTAAAAATTTGACTTCCTTAAGAATATCTTGCCATTTCTGTTGAAATCAAAAAGAAATATCATGATTTTTTAACAGAAGACAGTGTTTCATTTTCAAGTATACATATATAACATTCTTTTCATTATTTTAAGTGGACAAAGAAAATGCTTAATACATGAAGAAGCTATTTAAACTTGTGTTACTTCTTTTTTTAGTACATATAAATTAAATCAGTCACCAAATATATTATAACAAATCCATTATACTAATCCTGCGGCTTCGCAAGTGGTACTAGTGGTAAAGGACCTGTCTGCCAATGCAGGAGACGTAAGAGATGTGGCTTGATCCCTGGGTCGGGAAGATCCCCTGGAGAAGGAAATGGCAACCCACTTCAGTGTTCTTGCCTGGAGAATCTCATGTACAGAGGAGCCTGGAGGACTACAGTCCATGGGGTTGCAAAGAGACATGACTGAAGTGACTGAGCATACTAAATTCATATTTTATTCCACAAAAGAGTTGACTGAGGTAGAATATTAGTAAATGTTTACTAAATTATCCATAAGGGGAAAAAAAGAACTGTAATAAATAAATGCTCAGGAAGCTTTGTTTCTACAGTCACTTTCATACTAACTTGCATATGTCAGTTTAGTGACACAATGTCTTTAACATACCTCATGTGCCTGCTTCCCACTATAGGACATTTTCTTAATCGCCACCACCTCATTGGTGTAAGCATTTGTGGCCTGTGTTAAGAGAATAGAGAAAAAAAGTTAAAAAGAATGAACGGTGTTTCAGCCAGTTTAATTTAAATATTTGACTTGACTTTTATAACCTTTCACATTCATTCTCACAGCCTAAAGATGTTGCAACTTTTGACAGCCTAGACAGACCTTTCCAGCCCACTTTAAGGCACTTCTCTTTATCCCTTTCCGAATACATGCAAAGGCTATTATGTAAAAATGGATTGCTGTTGTTCAGTTGCTAAGTCATGTTTCATTCTTTGTGATCCCATAAACAGCAGCATGCCAGTTTTTGCTGTCCTTCACTGTCTCCTGGAGTTTGCTCAAACTCATGTGGTGAGTTTGACTCAGTAATTGAATCAGTGATGCCATCCAACCATCTCATCCTCTGTCGTCCCCTTCTCCTCATACCCTCAATCTTTTCTAGCATCAGGGTCTTTTCCAATGAGTTGGCTCTTTGTATCAGGTGGCCAAAGTACTAGAGCATCAGCAACAGTCCTTCCAATGAATACTCAGCGTTGATTTTGGTTTAACAAAACATATCCAGTCAAAAAAAGTTGTATTTCCAAAATATCCTTACAGACTTCACCATGTAGAATGTCTACCACTGGACAGTTAAGATGGTAGAGTCATGTAATGAAATAAACATTAAAAGAATGAGGTGATCAGGACTACCCTGACAGTGGTTAAGACTCCACGCTCTCACTGCAGGGATCATGGGTATGACCCTGGTTGGGGACCTAAGATGCTGCAGGTGGGGCTGTACAGCCAAAAAAAGAAGTATTAAAAAAAAAAATGAGGTAATCAATATGTATATGTGATAACAGTAAAAACTAAGATGATCACTGGGCTCTGCATCAGTGTTATACCCCTGATGTTCAATATGATCTTATTTTTGCAAAACTGTAATAGTGAGTATATATATAGAAAAAATTATGAAAGAATTTATACTGAGATACTTATCAGTAATAATCTCAGGATTATTTAGTATATTATTACTTATAATAATAATAATTATTACTATTATCAATATATTATTACCTAATAGAACTTTCTGTGCTGATAGAAATGTTCTATATCTACATCTACATAGTAGATGTATATAGTATATAGTAGGATGTCAAATGTGGCTCTTGTGACTGAGGAAGTGGATTTTAAATTTAATTTTAATTAACTTAAAATTTAAATAGTGGTTAAAGTATTAAACAGTGAAGCAAAGGGTAACATTAAACTTAAGAGGGGATTTGTCTTTCAAAGATACTTCTACTTTATAATAAGAAGGTATTATATAAATATATATACATATTTAAGTGTACATGTGTATCTTCATTTATAAAGGTTGCCTTGTCTCATAATTATCTGTGTGTATCTTCTCCATGGGGCTTTCCTGGTGGCTAAGTTGCAAAGAATCTTGTCGATGCAGGAGATGCAGGTTTGATCCCTGGGTCGGGAAGATCCCCTAAATAAGGAAATGGAAACCCACTCCAGTATTCTTGCCTGGGAAATCTCATGGACAGTGGAGCCTGGCAGGCTACAGACCATAGGGTTGCAAAATGAGTCAGACATTACTGAGCAACTAAAAACAACAATCTTCTCCAAACTAAAAACATAACAGTTCATTGAAAGCACACATGACAACCATAAATACCTCAGGTAACAATCTTTCCCTCCAAATTCACTTAAGAAATTAAAAACTAAGTAATTTTCTAAAATTTCTCAGAAAAATATAAACACAAGACATTAAAGATTATCTAATCTTAGCCTTCTTTATTAACAGGGCTCCACATCAATGTCATATCCTTGATGTTAAGGAAGCTATTTTAGTTCTGTGATATTATTATTGTGGACTATTGGAAAGCTGAAATCCCATTGATAGTTTCCTTTCTCTGTACTAAAACATTGATTTCTTTTTTTTTAAAGTTTCAGTTCTGAATTTTAACTAGTCTAAAATGCATTAAAAATTTCCCATCTATTGATAAATGGAAACGTTATAACACTGCTATAAAGCTATAGCAGTGTTTCTGAAGTAAAAGATTGGAATTCATTCTCCGGTAAAACAAGGTCACCAATTTTAGAGAAAAATCCCTAATTAGTTTCTTAAATACAATTAGAAAAGCTCCTCATATACAGCAATGGTTTCTAATTAAAAAAAAATTAATTTCAACAATAAATAATAATGGTATAAAAAGAATTCAACTCCAGAGTCTTATTCCAAAATGCAGAGGAAATGGAAACAGACTAAATGTTTTTTGTACTAGCACTCAGGTACAAGTATCCTATTATAAAAACAAGGTATCTACTAGTTACAGTTTTCAATCGGCAGGACTCTGTAAAGGTACTTTTTAGTATTTTATTCATTTAGAAGGTACAGACTGACTTTTGTTAAAAGTAAAAACCTCTCACATTTTGCTGGTTTTTAAAATGCAATATTAAGACCATGCTTGTGTAACAACAAAGAAAAGTTGATGTAATCCAGTAATACAATAACAGTTAGAGGGACTGTATCTGTAAAGCAGGTTATTTTGGGTATGAATCTATGTACTATGCAGCTTAAGGAGCCTGGGAAAGGCTTAGAAAATGCTAAAACAATAATGAATTTTAACTTATAGTAGGGGTTTATAACAAATTCTTACACTTTATAGAAAGAAAAAAAAAGGTCCACACAAATGGAATCCAATAGTATTATCTAATTGCAATATTATTAAGGTTATTTATTATCAATGCTTATTTGGAACAAGAGAAACGAAAAAAGAATCACCTTAAAATAAAAATGTATTTCTTCACATTTACAGAGTTATCATCACTTAGAACTTGATATGTATACTTGTTTACAGAACCTACTGGCTAGGCAAAGACTTGAAATTTGAAAAACATTTCCATTTATCTATAGATGGGAAATTTTTAATGCATTTTACACTAGTTAAAATTCAGAACTGAAAATGAAACTTAAAAAAAAAAGAAATCAATGTTTTAGTACAGAGAAAGGAAACTATCAATGGGATTTCAGCTTTCCAATGCATCATACTGCTTTATGAATGATTCAGTTCAGTTGCTCAGTCATGTCTGACTCTCTGTGACCCCATGAACCCCAGCACACCAGGCCTCCCTGTCCATCACTAACTCTTGGAGTCCACCCAAACCCATGTCCATTGTGTTGGTGATGCCATCCAACCATCTCACCCTCTGTTGGCCCCTTCTCCTCCTGCCCTCAATCTTTCCCAGCATCAGGGTCTCTTCAAATGAGTCAGCCCTTCGCATCAGGTGGCCAAAGTATTGGAGTTTCAGCTTCAACATCAGTCCTNGCGTGAAATGGTACCTCATTGTGGTTTTCATTTGCATTTCTCTGATAATGAGTGATGTTGAGCATCTTTACATGTGTTTGTTAGCCACCTGTATGTCTAGATTTACTTTTTCTGAATGGCAGAAAATATTCTTACTATTTTGCTTACAGAAATATTTTTTTCTGTACCAATCTCCTAAGGAACTCTATTCCATTTAAAACTTTGATTTTGAATATTATATTTTAAGTTATTTAAATTGATTTCTCTCTCTCTCTCTCTTCCTCTCCCTCTCCTCTCCCTATCCCCACCCCAGCCCCCCATAGGGGGAAATATTTAAAAAAGATTCTGATATTTTTATCTAGAGCTTAAATAATTCTACAATGATTAGAGATATTAACAAGATGGCTGTCTTCAGCAAGTGAGGAAAACCTAGCAAAATGTGTGTGTATATTAAGGTGGTGTAAGATATTTTCAGAGCAATGAAAATATATAGTGATGTTATGGCAGAAAGTGAAGAGAAACTAAAAAGTCTCTTGATGAGAGTGAAAGAGGAGAGTAAAAAATTGGCTTAAACCTCCACTTTCAGAAAACGAAGATCATGGCATCTGGTCCCAACACTTCATGGGAAATAGAGGGGGAAACAGTGGAAACAGTGTCAGACTTTATTTTTTTGGGCTTCAAAATCACTGCAGATGGTGACTACAGCCATGACATTAAAAGATGCTTACTCTTTGGAAGAAAAGTTATGACCAACCTAGATAGTATATTCAAAAGCAGAGACATTACTTTGCCCACAAAGGCCCATTTAGTCAAGGCTAAAGACTGACTTAGACTGCAAAGAGATCCAATCAGTCTATTCTAAAGGAGATCAGTCCTGGGTGTTCTTTGGAAGAAATGATGCTATAGCTGAAACTCCAATACTTTGGCCACCTCATGTGAAGAGTTGACTCATTGGAAAAGGCTCTGATGCTGGGAGGGATTGGGGGCAGGAGGAAAAGAGGCGACAGAGGATGAGATGGCTTGATGGAATCACCAACTTGATGGACATGAGTTTGAGTGAACTCTGGGAGTTGAGTGAACTCAGGGAGGCCTGGCGTGCTGCAATTGAGGGAGTAGCAAAGAGTCGGACACGACTGAGTGACTGAACTGAANTTGGAAAAGGCTCTGATGCTGGGAGGGATTGGGGGCAGGAGGAAAAGAGGCGACAGAGGATGAGATGGCTTGATGGAATCACCAACTTGATGGACATGAGTTTGAGTGAACTCTGGGAGTTGAGTGAACTCAGGGAGGCCTGGCGTGCTGCAATTGAGGGAGTAGCAAAGAGTCGGACACGACTGAGTGACTGAACTGAACTAAACTGAACTGAGGTGTGTAGAACCTGGAATTATAATTTTTAGAAGTGACTCATCCCCAACACTCTCTGTCAAGATGTAGAAGACCCAGGGCTTTAGAAAAGTCTCTAGTTTTCATAATCTCAAAAAAGAAGAAAATAAATACAAATCCTAAAATATATTGCTATTTCAAAGGGTAAGGAAAGAGAAAACATACAAATAAAATATCTAGACAGTACAGGGATATATTATTCTGTATCTTCATTTAAAAATTTTTGATATAAAGCAAAACTTCCTGTTTTGTCTTTAGCACCCTGTTTGATATATAAGGATTTTCAGCAATGTGATCTGGATTCATTTTCAGTGTTGCCACTGGCAAGGACAGACTCTTTACAGAGACATTTTGGAGCATCTTGAGTTTAAAATGCCACTGTAGAATTGGGTCACTGACATCCAGATGCCTAACTTCTTGAGAGCAGAACTAGAATGGCCCAGATGAAATGTTTTTGTGTCCTTCTCAAAACGTTCATGTGGATAAAGCATATGATTTTACTTTGTATTTAGTCCACTAGTAGAAAAGATGGGAAATGTTTGCTTTAAAGTTCAGAATGCTATACTTGTTCAGTGTACTAACTTTTTTCAAAATTTGGTATGCAATAATTCGGAAATGATGCGTTCCACATTTATCTTCCTGTCAGTCAGTTCAGTTCAGTCACTCAGTCGTGTCTGACTCCTTGTGACCCCGTGGATTGCAGCACGCCAGGCTTCCCTGTCCATCACCAACTCCAGAGGCTGCTCAAACTCACATCCATCGAGTCGGTGGTATATGCTACTAACAAAAGAAAGAAAAATGTCTATTAAAAATGGTGGCAAGGGTGGTTCCTTGTCTCCAATCACTGGGCAAGGATTTCTATAACACCTAAATATGTCCCAAACAATATTAAGATAGAGAGGGTAGAATGATGTGGAAGACAAGCATTATCCTCTTACCCTAATAGAGCTTCCTATTTAGTCAAGGAGACAGGTCAAAAATACAAGGGCCTGGAGAAAAGAAGAAAAGGACTGAAGTTAGTGAGATGACAAATTGGTGAAATGACCAAAAAGAAGATGTACTGAATAAATCTCTTCAAGTTTAATGAAAAAGAAAACACTCTTTGGACCATGGAATGTACCTTTCTCTACACACTTTAGAATCATCCACCATTCAAAACTCCTACATCAAAGGAAAATTGCATTAATAATTTTGTAGGTGGGAAGGAGAAAAAAGACTATCAAGAATAATGTCATGGTCTGTGCATGAGTTGGAAAAGCATTTCTAGTCACGAAGCAGAATGAGAAGAGAATAGAATTTATTGGAGTGAGAGATGCTGTTAAAATAGTGGGCTGGCTCAAGGGAGAGGCAACACTTTCGTGGGCTAGTAGCCAATTTTTCTGGTCTCAAGACAAAGACAATTCCTGCTGGAGGGCTGGAATTAGGTGATTGGTTAGGATGCTACAGGGTATTTTTACCTAATATGGGATCAGGGAGCTGGCTGGTTTAGGTCTTTTCCAGCGAGTTGGCTCCTCACATCAGGTGGTCCAAGTATTGGAGCTTCAGCCTCAACATCAGTCCTTCCAATGAATATTTAGGGTTGATTTCCATTAGGATTGACTGGTTTGATTTCCTTGCTGTTCAAAGACTCTCAAGAGTCTTCTCCAGCACCACAGTTCTAATGCATCAATTCTTTGGCACTCAGCCTTCTTTACAGTCCAAGTCTTATATCCATACATGACTACTGGGAAAACGGTACCTTTGACTATACAGACCTTTGTCAGCAAAGTAATGTCTCTGCTTTTTTAATACATTGTCTAGGTTTGTAATAGCTTTTCTTCCAAGGAGCAAGCATCTTTTAATTTCATGGCTACAATCACCATGCATAGTATTTTGGAGTCCAAGAAAATAAAATTTGTCACTGCTTCCACTTTTCCCTATCTATTTACCACAAAGTGATGGGACTGGATGCCATGATCTTAGTTTTTGAATGTTTAGTTTTAAGCCAGCTTTTTCATTTTTTCTTTCACATTCATCAAAAGGCTCTTTATTTCCTCTTCCTTTCTGTCATTAGTGTGGCTTCATCTGCATATCTGAGGTTGTTGATATTTCTCCTGGCAATCTTGATTCCAGCTTCTGATTCATCCAGCCTGGCATTTCACATGATGTACTCTGCATATAAGTTAAATAAGCAGAGTGGCTTTGGTATCAGTTCAGTTCAGTTCAGTTCAGTTGCTCAGTCCTGTCCGACTCTTTGTAACCCCATGAATTGCAGCACGCCAGGCCTCCCTGTCCATCACCAACTCTCGGAGTTCACTCAAACTCATGTCCATCGAGTCAGTGATGCCATCCAGCCATCTCATCCTCTGTCATCCCCTTCTCCTCCTGCCCCCAATCCCTCCCAGCATCAGAGTCTTTTCCAATGAGTCAACTCTTCACATGAGGTGGCCAAAGTATTGGAGTTTCAGCTTTAGCATCATTCCTTCCAAAGAAATCCCAGGACTGATCTCCTTTAGGATGGACTGGTTGGATCTCCTTGCAGTCCAAGGGACTCTCAAGAGTCTTCTCCAACACCACAGTTCAAAAGCATCAATTCTTTGGCACTCAGTTTTCTTCACAGTCCAANAGCTGAAACTCCAGTACTTTGGCCACCTCATGCAAAGAGTTGACTCATTGGAAAAGACTCTGATGCTGGGAGGGATTGGGAGCAGGAGGAAAAGGGCACGACCGAGGATGAGAAGGCTGGATAGCATCACCAACACGATGGACGTGAGTTTGAGTGAACTCTGGGAGATGGTGATGGACAGGGAGGCCTGGTGTGCTGCGATTCATGGGGTCGCAAAGAGTCGGACACGACTGAGCTACTGAACTGAACTGAATCTACAACTGGTTGGTCAAAAGCACAAGTAACAACTTAGACTTGTAACAAGCATTGAATGTTAGTAGTAGGGGCAGCCTTGTGAGACTGCTTCCTAATCCTGGGAGATCTGATACTACTCTTAGGTAGATAGTGTCAAAATTAAGTTAATACACATCAGAATAGCCTATTTCACAGAACAAACCAGGATGTTCAAAAAACAGAGAAGGCCCTAGAAGAAAAAAGGCATAATCAAGATCATGACACAGTAACCATCTGCTAATGCCATTGCCATGTGTTTCTGTTCTCTTAGACTCTTTTTAAAATGTTTATTGGAATATAGTTGATTTACAATGTTGTATTAGTTTCACATGTACTGTTCTCCTAGACTCTTAATACCACAACTGCTAGAAATTGTCTCTGTAATGCCCTAAGCTCTCAAGACTCAAAGTCCTGGGTGGGAGCATATGACTGATCAAAGACACAGGTCCATGTCCAGCTGCTAGGCAATCAAGAAATGAATATCTACTTGTGTTTCTTCCATATCCATAGCAGAAGGTGGACCACTGCCTCCCTCCTGAATTCAAGATGGATAATGTTCAAGTGATAGGCAACCTATAGGAAATGATGGAGTAACAGCTGAGCTATTTCAAATCCTAAAAGATGATGCTGTGAAAGTGCTGCACACAATATGGCAGCAAATTTGGAAAACTCAGCAGTGGCCACAGGACTAGAAAAGGTCAATTTTCGTCCCAATCCCAAAGAAAGGCAATGCCAAAGAATGTTCAAACTACCGCACAATTGCATTCGTCTCACGCTAGCAAAGTAATGCTCAAAATTCCCAAGCCAGGGTTCAACAGTACGTGAACTGTGAAATTCCAGATGTTCAAGCTGGATTTAGAAAAGGCAGAGGAACCAGCGATCAAATTGTCAACATCTATTGGATCACAGAAAAAGCAAGAGAATTACAGAAAAATATCAACTTCTGTTTTACTGACTACACCAAAGCCTTTGACTGTGTAGGTCACAACAACCTGGAAAATTCTTCAAGAGATGGGAATACCAGATCACCTTACCTGCCTCCTGAGAAATCTGAATGCAGGTCAAGAAGCAGTAGTTAGAACTGGACATGGAACAACGGACTGGTTCCATATTGGGAAAAGAGTACATCAAGGCTGTATATTGTTACCTTGCTTATTTAACTTATATGCAAAATACATCATGCAAAATGCTGGGCTGGATGAGGCACAAGCTGGGATCAAGACTGCCAGAAGAAATATCAATAACCTCAGATACGCAGATGACATCACCCTTATGGTAGAAAGCAAAGAGGAACTAACGAACCTCTTGATGAAAGTGAACAAGTTGGCTTAAAACTCAACATTCAAAAAATGAAGATCATGGCATCCAGTCCCATTGCTTCAAGGCACATAGATGGGGAAACCATGGAAATAGTGACAGACTTTATTTTCTTAGGCTCCAAAATCAGTGCAGATGGTGACCTCAGCTATGAAATTAAAAGATGCTTGCTCCTTGGAAGAAAAGCTATGACCAATCTAGACAACATATTAAAAAGCAGAGATATTGCTTTGCCAACAAAGGTCCATCTAGTCAAAGGTATGGTTTTTCCAGTAGTCATGTATTGATGCAAGAATTGGACTATAAATAAAGCTGAGTGCTGAAGAATCGATGCTTTTGAACTGTGGTGTTGGAGAAGACTCTTGAGAGTCCCTTGGACTGCAAGGAGATCAAACCAATCAATCCTAAAGGAAATCAGTCCTGAATATTCATTGGAAGGACTGATGCTGAAGCTGAAACTCCAATACTTTGGCCACCTGATGCAAAGAACTGACTCACTGGAAAAGACCCTGATGCTGGGAAAGACTGAAGGCAGGAGGAGAACAAGATGACAGAGGATGAGATGGTTGGATGGCATCACTGACTCGATGGACATAAGTTTGCGCAAGCTCCGCGAGTTGGTGATGGATGGGGAAGCCTGGTATGCTGTAGTCCATGGGGTCTCAAAGAGTCAGACACGACTGATTGACTGAACTGAACTGAACTCATTCATAGCCCAGAGGATAAGAAACAAACTTGGATTTAGAGCATTTCAGTTTTAAACTCTGTCTTGTTACTCAATTCCTTCTAAGTCTTATTTGTTTAAGCTTTTTCTACATCCACAAAATCTTAGTTTTCTAATGAGTTTAATCAGTGGTATAATGACCCCAAAGCAGTGTTTAACTATTCATTCACTCATTTATTCATTCAGCATTTACTGGATACCTGCTATGCATAAATACAGCATGCTATGTTAAAAAATACATAACCCTGAAATATGTTCACCAGAAAATAATTATCTAGAATAAGTGCATGTTCCAAGTACTACAGAAGTTCAAAAGAGGGAATGAGAACTTCTAACTCTAAGGAGTAGAGGTTGGGGATGAGCAGGTGATTGATGGCTTCATGGTAGAAATAGCATTTGGAATGCTATGTTATGAACAGGAAATAACTGGAGCTTGTAGCATGTACTGGCAGGTAACTAAAGGGGTTGTTTTGCAGGTTCAGGATAGGATCCTTTGGGAGCAAAGCTGGAAGAGTCTAAAGGATCTAGATTGTCCAGGTCAAGACTGAATACCATGCAAAGAATTTTAAGCTTTTTAACTGTAAATAATGAAATCATTTGATATTAAAATTAGTCTTCAAGAATAACACTCTAGTTGTTTGGGAGTGGTATACAGGTTAGATGCACACATCATAGAAAAAAATTGGAAGAATATAGACCAAAATGTTAACAGTGATTATCTTTGGGTATTGGGAATATAGGCATTTTGTTTTCTTTTTCCTTTTATATTTCCTATATTTTCTCCATTGTAATAGAAAAAGTAAGCTAAAAATATCTTTAAAAGAATGGACTGGAATAGGATACTAGAGCAGGAAGGTCAAGTTAGGGCTACCAAGCAAGAAAGAGTGATAATCTTCTTCTATAATGTTGGGAATAAAATTCAAACCAGAAGGCAGGTACCGTGTCTCTGGATTCAAGAATAAAACAGTAATAACATGGCCATAGAACCAGCAATTGATGGGCTATGCAACATGAAAAAGATACAGAAGTCAAAGTTAGCTCTGAGGCTCTAAGATCAAGTGAAAGAGAAGATAACTGTTCTATAAACAAAAATAGGGAATTCAGCAGAAGGCACAAGTTTAACAGTTGAAAGATGGTAAGTGTATCCCAACCAAAATGATGTTTAAGTGCAAGATGGGCATCCAGGTAGAAATATACAGCAGAAGAAATAAATACAGGCTGAAATTCAGGGGAAACAATGGAGTTAGAGATTCAGATGTGGAATTATTTGTGTAAGGTAGATAAGAAACTCAAGAAGGAATGATGATACTTTGGCAAAAATTGCAGACAGAAAGGCTAAGAATAAAATTTGGGAGAAATATTTAAAGTTGAATCCTTAGTGATATTATATAAGTACTAAATACAGTATTTCTATAATTATGCATTCACTCCATTTTATATATAATCAAAAGGTAAAAATGACTTCTCTGAGTTTAACAAATTAAGATGAATAGTCAAAAGAATAGTATCAGAAAATAAATTTAGGGAATTAACTGGCAGTTCAGTGGTTAGGACTCTGCATCTTCATTGCTGATGGCCCTGGTTCAATCCCTGGTCAGGAACTAAGATCCCATAAGCCATGTGGCATGACCAAAAAAAAAAAAAAAAAAA
>SJYA01002331.1:1012302-1055898 GCA_006410615.1 Neotragus moschatus
AAAAAAAAAAAAAAGAATTCTGAGTGAAAGACAGAAGTCTTTGGTCATAATCCCATATTGGTCCCCAAATGGCTTTTCAGCATTAATTAAGTTATTTAATTTCTCAAAGCCTCAGTTCCCTGATCTTGGGGCTAACTCAGATAATCTCTAAGTTTCATTCAACTCTAAAAGTCTATGATTATCTATGATATCACTTATATGTGGATTCTAAAATATGAAACAAAAAACCCCCACCAAAACAAACAAACAAAAAACAACAAAAAAATGAAACAAATGAACCTATTTAAGAAACAGAAACAGATTCATGGACACAGAGAACAGATCTGTGGTTGTCAAGGGGGAGGGAGTTAGGGGAGGGATGGAGTGAGAGGTTGGGACTAGCAGATGTAAGGTATTACATGTGTAATAGATAAACAAGGTCCTAAGGAGTACATCAAGGCTGTTTATTGTTACCCTGCTTATTTAACTTATATGCAGAATACATCATGCAAAATACTGGGCTGGATGAAGCACAAACTGGAATCAAGACTGCTGGGAGAAATATCAATAACCTCAGATATGCAGAGGACAGCATATATAATGGCAGAAATTGAAAAGGAACTAAAGAGTGTCCTGATGAAACTGAAAAGATGGCTTAAAACTCAACATTCAAAAAACGAAGATCATGGGATCCAGTCCCATCACTTCATGGCAAATAGATGAGAAACCANGAGAAATATCAATAACCTCAGATATGCAGAGGACAGCATATATAATGGCAGAAATTGAAAAGGAACTAAAGAGTGTCCTGATGAAACTGAAAAGATGGCTTAAAACTCAACATTCAAAAAACGAAGATCATGGGATCCAGTCCCATCACTTCATGGCAAATAGATGAGAAACCATGGAAACAGTGACAGACTTTATTTTCTTGGGCTCCAAAATTACTGCAGATGGTGACTGCAGCTATGAAATTAAAAGACCCTTGCTCCTTGGAAGAAAAGCTATGACCAATCTAGACAGTGTATTAAAAAGCAGAGATGTAATTTACTTTGCCAACAAAGGTCACCTAGTCAAACATATCGTTTTCCCAGTACTCATGTATGGATGTGAGAGGTGGACTATAAAGTGAGTGTCAAAGAATTGATGCTTTTGAACTGTGGTATTGGAGAAGGCTCTTGAGAGTCCCTTGGACTGCAAGGAGATCAAACCAGTCAATCCTAAAGGAAATAAGTCCTGAATATTCACCGGAAGGACTGATCTGAAACTGAAAGTCCAATACTTTGGCCACCTGATGCGAAGAGCTGACTCATTTGAAAAGACCCTGATGCTGGGAAAGACTGAAGGTAGGAAAAGGGATGAGGATGAGACGGTTGGATGTCATCACTGACTCGATGGACATGAGTTTGAGTAAGCTGCGGGAGTTGGTGATGGACAGGAAAGCCTGGTGTGCTGCAGTCCATGGGTTTGCAAAGAGTCAGACACAACTGTGCCACTGAACTGACTGACTGACTATATAGTATAAACAGCTAGACTCAGTATCTATGATAAACCATAATAGAAAAGAATATTTTTAAAAAATTGTATGTTTATGTATAACTGAATCACTCTTTTGTACAGTAGAAATTAGCAAAGCATTGTAAATCAACAAAACTTGAAAAAATATGTATGATTATGGCATGTTGATTTTTTTCTAAAATCTTACTCAAATACACACACACACACACATACACACAGAAAATGTCCTGAGTTCAATATAACTGAAATTCCCAGCAATCTTCACTTTAATTGTTCCAAATTCAAATAAAAGAAAAGCTAAAGATAAAAATCCTTTTAGCCTTTGTGAATTTCACCTGCCATTGATGAAGGTACTGCGAGAGTCCTGTACTGATAATTTCTGACTCCCTGCTACAGGATTACAATGCCAGGCACTGGAGATAAAAGAACATGCAGCAATAAGTGCTTTGAAAATAAACCATCTTAGAGCTAATGAAGGATTATCTGGCATGCAATTTTTCTAAAATGCCACAGCTATTAGCACACTTTTTTCTCATTTGTTTGTTGGGACAATTTCTCCCCTGTCTCCACTTTGTTGCCCAGAAAGCTTTAGGGACTTTAAAAACCCAGAGTTAGGGACCCTAAAACATCAAAATTAAATTGTGTATACTTAAATTTGGGGCTTTCCCAGTGGCTCAGTGGTAAAGGATTTGCCTGCAATGCAGGAGCCTCAGAAGACACAGGTTCAAATCCCTGGGTTGGGAAGATCCTCTGCATGAGGGTATAGCATCTCACTCCACTAATCTTGCCTGGAGAATTCCCATGGACAGAGGAGCCTGGTGAGCTACAGTCCACAGGGTCACAAAAAGTTGGACATGATTTAAGTGACCTAGAACGTATACTTAAATTTATATTTACTTTTATGGAAAAAGGCCTACGTAGTATCTGCTCTGCATTGAATTATATACCCCTCAAAATTCATATTTTGAAACTCAGCAGTGGCCACAGGACTAGAAAAGGTCAGTTTTCATTCCAATCTCAAAGAAGGGCAATGCCAAAGAATGTTCAAACTACCACACAATTGTGCTCATCTCACACACTAGCAAAGTAATGCTCAAAATTCTCCAAGCCAGACTTCAACAGTACTTGAACCACGAACTTCCAGATGTTTAAGCTGGATTTAGAAAAGGCAGAGGAACCAGAGATCAAATTGCCTACATGTGTTGGATCATAGAAAAAGCAAGAGAATTCCAGGAAAATATCTACTTCTGCTTTGCTGACTGCACCAAAGTCTTTGACTGTGTGGATCACAACAAACTGGAAAATTCTTCAAAAGATGGAAATACCAGACCACTTTACCTGCCTCCTGAGAAATCTGTATGCAGCTTAAGAAACAACAGTTAGAACTGGACATGGAACAACAGACTGGTTCCAAATTGGGAAAAGAGTACGTCAAGGCTGTATGGAGAAGGCAATGGCACCCCACTCCAGTATTCTTGCCTGGAAAATCCCATGGACAGAGGAGCCTGGTAGGCTGCAGTCCATGGGATTGCTAAGAGTCGGACATGACTGAAGCGACTTAGCAGCAGCAGCAAGGCTGTATATTGTCACCCTGCTTATTTAGTTTATATGAAGAGTACATCATGTGAAATGGNTGCACTCAATATGCCAGCAAATTTGGAAAACTCAGCAGTGGCCACAGGACTGGAAAAGGTCAGTTTTCATTCCAATCCCAAAGAAAGGCAATGCCAAAGAATGCTCAAACTACCGCACAATTGCACTCATCTCACATGCTAGTAAAGTAATGCTCAAAATTCTCCAAGCCAGACTTCAACAGTACTTGAACCACGAACTTCCAGATGTTTAAGCTGGATTTAGAAAAGGCAGAGGAACCAGAGATCAAATTGCCTACATGTGTTGGATCATAGAAAAAGCAAGAGAATTCCAGGAAAATATCTACTTCTGCTTTGCTGACTGCACCAAAGTCTTTGACTGTGTGGATCACAACAAACTGGAAAATTCTTCAAAAGATGGAAATACCAGACCACTTTACCTGCCTCCTGAGAAATCTGTATGCAGCTTAAGAAACAACAGTTAGAACTGGACATGGAACAACAGACTGGTTCCAAATTGGGAAAAGAGTACGTCAAGGCTGTATGGAGAAGGCAATGGCACCCCACTCCAGTATTCTTGCCTGGAAAATCCCATGGACAGAGGAGCCTGGTAGGCTGCAGTCCATGGGATTGCTAAGAGTCGGACATGACTGAAGCGACTTAGCAGCAGCAGCAAGGCTGTATATTGTCACCCTGCTTATTTAGTTTATATGAAGAGTACATCATGTGAAATGGCAGGCTGGATGAATCACAAGCTGGGATCAAGATTGCCAGGAGAAATATCAATAACCTTAGATATGCAGATGATACCACCCTTATGGCAGAAAGCAAAATGGAACTAAGAGCCTCTTGATGAAAGTCAAAGAGGAGAGTGAAAAAACTGGCTTAAAACTCAACATTCAAAAAACTAAGATCATGGCATCCAGTCCCATCACTTCATGGCACATAGATGGGGGGACAGTGGAAACAGTGATAGACTTTATTTGGGGGGGTGCTCCAAAATCACTGTGGATGTTGATTGTAGCCATGAAATTAAAAGATGCTTACTCCTTAGAAGAAAAGTTATGACCAATCTAGACAGCATATTAAAAAGCAGAGACATTACTTTGCCAACAAAGGTCCATCTAGTCAAAGCTATGGTTTTTCCAGTGGTCATGTATGGGTGTGAGAGTTGAACCATAAAGAAAGCTGAGCATCGAAGAATTGATGCTTTTGAACTGTGGTGCTGAAGAAGACTCTTAAGAGACCCTTGGACTGAAAGAAGATCAAACCAGTCAATCTTAGAGAAAATCAGTCCTGAATATTCATTGGAAGGACTGATGCTGAAGCTGAAACTCCAATACTTTGGCCACCTGATGTGAAGAACTGATTTATTGGAAAAGATCCTGATGCTGGGAAAGACTGAAGGCAGAAGAAGGGATGAGTATGAGATGATTGGATGGGATCACTGACTCCATGGTCATGAGTTTGACCAAACTCCAGGAGTTGGTGATGGACAGGGAAGCCTGGTGTGCTGCAGTCCATGGGGTCATAAGACTTGGACATGACTGAGTAACTGAACTGAACTGAACTGAATATTCTCTGTGACTATATTTGAAGATAGAGTCTTTGGAGAATAATTTAGATTAAATGAAATCATAAAGATGAGGAAAATCTGTTAGGATTGGTGACCTTAGGAGAAGAGGAAGAGAAGAAAGATCTCTCTGCACAACATATACCTCACACATGTAAGGAGGAAATGCTGTACGAGTACAACTCCAGAAGGTGAACAGGAAGAGAGACCTCACCAGAAAACTTAACACTGGCACCTTGTTCCTGGACTTCCCACACTCTATAACTGTGAGAAAATAAAATTCCTATTGTTTAAAGCACCCAGGCTGTGGTCCTTTGTTATAGCAGCCTGAGCAGACTAAGATTGCCTCCTTAATCATTTTTTGGACTAAGATTTCAAACAGTTTGCTAAACTAATAGTCAGAATTTTTTTTTTTTTTTTCAGGTAGCTAGAGAAACTAATCCTTTGATAATCCTTTTCCATTCAAAAATATATCTTCGTAGTTCAAAGCATTTGGTAGGGAAGTATTATTTTTTGAACTATAAGAAAAAGTTTACAATTATTCCATTAATTTCTACCAAATAACTTAAAAAACATAAATAAATATGGTAATTAGAGCACACATACTTGATTAAGTGTAAAATCTTGACCTAAAATCGGTTTCCTAAAACTCTGCATTTATTTGACTTTTCAACAATACTACTCTGAATGAGAACCTCAAATGTTTAAATTCCACAAGATAGAAGTGATTACAAGTACTTTCCTGTTCAAGTATTTAAAGCAATTTCTTCATACTTGAGTGATTTACTTGAAATTCAGAAAGTGAATGAACCCTATCAGTTTTCTATATACCACTTGATTAAAAAAAAAAAACACACTTCTGTAAAGCTGTTTATGAATGGAATCCATTCCCAACACTACTGGCCAGCATCATCAACCTGAAAGTAAAATCTCACATCACTCTCCAGCTTAAAACCCTTTAATCCCATCATGTATAGGATATAAAAACCAAGCTCCTTATAAACAGATGGCAAATAAAATTCTCTGTGATCTGCTCCTTGTCTGCTCCTGAACTCTGTCCTTAGTAACTTCAGGGCCTCACCCTGGACACCCACCTATCTCAGACTACTTCCCTGGGATATCAAGAAGCATCTGTTGGCAAACTCTTTTCTTCCGAGATATCTAGAATTTCTTCAAGAATCTGCTCATACAGTACCTCATCAGAGAAACTTCTCTGATTCTCCTCCAGGCTGAGGTGGGTTTTTTCCTTTATGTTTCCACAGAAGGGCACTATGAACATTTACAGACATAGTATAAACACAGATTTAGGTTGTCTTAGGTAAATGTTTCTCCACTTGGACCCTACACTGCTAGGAACAAGGGATCATATTTCTATCACCAGTGCCTAGCAAACTGGTTGGTACACTGCATTTGACCAAAATATGTTGTTCAATTATACTAATTCAGATACCAAATACACTGTCATTTATGATTTTAAGAAATATTATGGCAAATTTTTTTTTTGTTAAACGATAACCATCACTCCTCCAAGTGTTTTAGATTATTGTTTCTCCAGGTTGCTTTACTTCAAAATGATCTTGACCTTCATTTTGAAAATTTTTAACTTTATTGAACTACCTGGTACAAATGTCAATAATTTTAGAGTTGTCAGCACTCCCAACTTACTTGTTCAAAGCCTATTTTTAATTGTTGTCTTAAAGAAACTGGCATCTGATAATATCATTTAAACATCATTTAAACACTGAGAAACATCCCTGGGAGTTGAAATTAGCATGTATTATTTTTTTAAGTGAAATAAAATATATATTACATATTAAACAAAAATTTAATCCCATTATACTGTATTTTTTCCACATGGACAGTCTTAATACATGGCATCTTTGCATTAAGTAATTTAGAATCCATTCCTTAGGCCTGCCTTCCATCAACAAGGCAAAAATTTCATTTATATTGGTTTACAGGACTTCAATCTTTTATTCAGTTTTTCTTTTAGAATACTCATTCATTATTGCTTTTGACAAATGAACTGAGCTTAGAACAAATATAAAAGAGAAAATCAACAAGCATTTATTTTAGATTATTATAGGCACTAAAGAAAGAAAGAAGTAAAAGCTGCTTTCATTAGTAGGGCCTAGTTAAATGTAATCAACACTGTCATGATCATACTGACATTTATTCAAAGTTCACTATGTACCAGGCATTATATATTACCTCATTTAAACTTTAACACAATACCATGAAAGACTTACCATTATAGATATCAGTTTACAGATAAAAATCTGAGACCCAACTTCACAGAGGTAGTGTAATGTAGAGCTGGGATTTAAATCTAGACTGTTCAACCTCAAGCTCATTCTCTCAACCACTATGGTACGGTTTTCAGTTAAATCGCTATATAAAAGATTTCAGAAATTAATGACTTGATAAATTATAAAGGATTCCATCTAGCCGACAATATTCCTGAATGCATTGGAGAAGGAAATGGCAACCCACTCCAGTATTCTTGCCTGGAGAATCCCAGGGACGGGGGAGCCTGGTGGGCTGCCGTCTATGGGGTCGCACAGAGTTGGAGACGACTGAAGCGACTTAGCAGCAGCAGCTGCTTAATCTTTTTGACTTTCTTTACCAAACCAGAAGATCAAGCCCCTCTGTCTAAAACTTTCTTTTCACTTCGTGCTTAAAAAAAAAAAGTCATCATTGAGAATATCTGTTCAGCAAATAGTAGCGTGCCAATTTAAGACAAGGGAAGTCTAAGTATTCCAAAATCTTCTGTTCAGGAGGTAATCCTGTCTTGGGACTTTCAGAGATGCCTTAATAAACAAGAAAGTATTTAAAACTTTAACTCTTGCCTAATTTCTAATGTTGAAAGAATAACTCAGCATTCTTAAGTCACTTTTAATTTTGCTTTGCCACTGGCAGAAGGGCAAGCATCCATATATGCTGACAGGATACATGTTAGAGCAGTTTAATCCCGTTGAAAGTTGCCTTACACTGTTTCAGCAATTCTCTTTCACAGGAACTGCTGTTTTCAAAAATATATGAACCTACATGTATTATAGATAATATATAAGCAAACAAATAGCAGTACTAAAATGTCTTTAAAAAGTAAACGGTCTTTTAACAACTGACCTGGGATAGCTTCAAATTTTTAAATTAATTTTGAGTGGTAGAAAAAGTATAAAAGCAACTGAATTTAATATCCAAAGGAAAAGTTTTATCCTTTATGTATTTAATATGTAGAAGGAGAGACAAACCACATAAGCAAATGATACCTATAGTAAATTCAATCTCCTCCTAAACAAATCTTGTGTCCAATCTCATGGACCGGAGAAGAGGGGAACTAGTGAACCACTAAAGAAATTTATCTCTACTTAAGTGTAAAGAAGGGAGAAGGCAATGGCACCCCACTCCAGTACACCTGCCTGGAAAATCCCATAGATGGAGGAGCCTGGTAGGCTGCAGTCCATGGGGTCGCTGAGGGTCGGACACGACTGAGTGACCTCACTTTCACTTTTCACTTTCATGCATTGGAGAAGGAAATGGCAACCCACTCCACTGTTCTTGCGTGGAGAATCCCAGGGACGGGGGTGCCTGGTGGGCTGCCGTCTACGGGGTCACACAGAGTCGGACACGACTGAAGTGACTTAGCAGCAGTAGCAGCAAGTGTAAAGAAAGAAAGAATGAAAGCAGGATGAAAGAAAGAAAGAAGAAAGAAAGTGAAGACACTCAGTTGTGTCTGACTTTTTGCGACCCCATGGACTGTAGCCTACCAGTACTCCATCCATGCAATTTTCCAGGCAAGAGTACTGCAGTGGGTTGCCATTTCCTTCTCCAGAGGATCTTTCTGACCCAGGGTTTCAACCCGGGTCTCCGGAATTGCAGACAGATGCTTTTCCATCTGATGATCCACCAAGGAAGCCCTGACTGAAACAAGGCTTCTCAATAAATTATTCCTTAAATTTATTTCAATGATGTAGAAAGAAAACACTTTCTAGGATATAAAAGAATTGCCAATAATGTGAATAAACCTGTTCAGTCCTTCAATTTTTAGTCCAGTCAATTTTTAAGAAAATCTTAGACCAATTTTGACAAATACAAAAATTCCATGCCATTTTAGGACATCCCAGGTGATCCTGTGGCTAAGACTCTCAATTCAGTTCAGTTCAGTTGCTCAGTCGTGTCTATTTGCAATCCCATGGATTGCAGCACACCAGGCTTCCCTGTCCATCACCAACTTCCACAGCTTGCTCAAACTCATATCCATCAAGTTGGTGATGCCATCCAACCATCTCATCCTCTGTCATCCCCTTCTCCTGCTTTCTATCTTTCCCAGCATCAGGGTCTTTTCCAATGAGTCAGTTCTTCACATCAGGTGGCCAAAATATTGGAGCTTCAGCCTCAGCATCAGTCCTTCCAATGAATATTCAGGACTGAATTCTTTAGGATTGATTGGTTTGATCTCCTTGCAGTCCAAGGGATTCTCAAGAGTCTTCTCCAACACCACAGTTCAAAAGCATCAATTCTTTGGTGCTCAGTTTTCTTTATAGTCTACCTCTCACATCCATACACGACTACAGGAAAAACAATAGCTTTGACTAGACAGAACTTGTCAGCAAAGTATTGTCTCTGCTTTTTAATATGCTGTCTAGGTTGGTCGTAACTTTTCTTCCAAGGAGCAAGCATCTTTTAATTTCACCATCTGCAGTGATTTTGGAGCCCAAGAAAATAAAGTCTGTTACTGTTTCCATGATTTCCCCATCTATGTGCCATGAAGTGATGGGACTGGATGCCATGATCTTAGTTTTTTGAATGTTGAGTTTTAAATCAGCTTTTTCACTTTCCTCTTTGACTTTCATCAAAAGGCTCTTTAGTTCCTCTTCACTTTTTGCCATAAGGGTGATGTCATCTACGTATCTGAGATTATTGATATTTCTCCTGGCAATCTTGATTCTAGCTTGTGCTTCATCCAACCCAGGATTTTGCAAGACATACTCTGCATATAAGTTAAATAAACTGGGTGACAATATACAGTTTTGATGTACTCCTTTACCAATTTGGAACCAGTCTGTTGTTCCATGTCTGGTTCTAACTGTTGCTTCTTGAGCTGCATACAGATTTCTCAGGAGGCAGGTAAGGTTGTCTGGTATTCCCATCTCTTGAAGAATTTTCCAATTTGTTATGATCCACAGAGTCAAAGGCTTTGGTGTAGTCAGAAAAGCAGTAGATGCTTTTCTGGAACTCTTTTGCTTTTTTCTATGATCCAATGGATGTTGACAATTTGATTGTTGATTCCTCTGCCTTTTTTCAATCCAGCTTAAACATCTGGAAGTTCATGGTTCATGTACTGTTGAAGCCTGAGTTGGAGAATTTTGAGCTAGTGTGTGAGATGAGTGTAATTGTGCGATAGTTTGAACATTCTTTGGCATTGCCTTTCTTTGGGACTGGAACGAAAACTGACCTTTTCCAGTCCAGTGGCCACTGCTGAGTTTTCCAAATTTTCTGGCATATTGAGTCCAGCACTTTACCAGCATCATCTTTTAGGACCTGAAATAGCTCAGTTGGAATTCCATCACCTCCACTAGCTTTGTTTGTAGTGATGCTTTCTAAGGCCCACTTGACTTCAGACTCCAGGATATCTGGCTCTAGGTGAGTGATCACACCATCATGATTATCTGGGTCATTAAGATCTTTTTTTGTATAGCCCTTCTGTGTATTCTTGCCATCTCTTCTTAATACCTTCTGCTTCTGTTAGGTCCATACCATTTCTGTCCTTTATTGTGCCCATCTTTGGCTTCCCTGATAGCTCAGTTGGTAAAAATCCACCTGCAATGCAGGAGACCTTGGTTCAATTCCTGGGTGAGGAAGATCCATGGGAGAAGGGATAGTCTACCCACTCCAGTATTCTTGGGCTTCTCTNACATCCATACACGACTACAGGAAAAACAATAGCTTTGACTAGACAGAACTTGTCAGCAAAGTATTGTCTCTGCTTTTTAATATGCTGTCTAGGTTGGTCATAACTTTTCTTCCAAGGAGCAAGCATCTTTTAATTTCACCATCTGCAGTGATTTTGGAGCCCAAGAAAATAAAGTCTGTTACTGTTTCCATGATTTCCCCATCTATGTGCCATGAAGTGATGGGACTGGATGCCATGATCTTAGTTTTTTGAATGTTGAGTTTTAAATCAGCTTTTTCACTTTCCTCTTTGACTTTCATCAAAAGGCTCTTTAGTTCCTCTTCACTTTTTGCCATAAGGGTGATGTCATCTACGTATCTGAGATTATTGATATTTCTCCTGGCAATCTTGATTCTAGCTTGTGCTTCATCCAACCCAGGATTTTGCAAGACATACTCTGCATATAAGTTAAATAAACTGGGTGACAATATACAGTTTTGATGTACTCCTTTACCAATTTGGAACCAGTCTGTTGTTCCATGTCTGGTTCTAACTGTTGCTTCTTGAGCTGCATACAGATTTCTCAGGAGGCAGGTAAGGTTGTCTGGTATTCCCATCTCTTGAAGAATTTTCCAATTTGTTATGATCCACAGAGTCAAAGGCTTTGGTGTAGTCAGAAAAGCAGTAGATGCTTTTCTGGAACTCTTTTGCTTTTTTCTATGATCCAATGGATGTTGACAATTTGATTGTTGATTCCTCTGCCTTTTTTCAATCCAGCTTAAACATCTGGAAGTTCATGGTTCATGTACTGTTGAAGCCTGAGTTGGAGAATTTTGAGCTAGTGTGTGAGATGAGTGTAATTGTGCGATAGTTTGAACATTCTTTGGCATTGCCTTTCTTTGGGACTGGAACGAAAACTGACCTTTTCCAGTCCAGTGGCCACTGCTGAGTTTTCCAAATTTTCTGGCATATTGAGTCCAGCACTTTACCAGCATCATCTTTTAGGACCTGAAATAGCTCAGTTGGAATTCCATCACCTCCACTAGCTTTGTTTGTAGTGATGCTTTCTAAGGCCCACTTGACTTCAGACTCCAGGATATCTGGCTCTAGGTGAGTGATCACACCATCATGATTATCTGGGTCATTAAGATCTTTTTTTGTATAGCCCTTCTGTGTATTCTTGCCATCTCTTCTTAATACCTTCTGCTTCTGTTAGGTCCATACCATTTCTGTCCTTTATTGTGCCCATCTTTGGCTTCCCTGATAGCTCAGTTGGTAAAAATCCACCTGCAATGCAGGAGACCTTGGTTCAATTCCTGGGTGAGGAAGATCCATGGGAGAAGGGATAGTCTACCCACTCCAGTATTCTTGGGCTTCTCTCATGGCTCAGCTGGTAAAGAATCAGCCTGCAATGTGGGAGACCTGGGTTCGGTCCCTGTATTGGGAATATCCCCTGGAGAAGCAAAAGGCTACCCACTCCAGTATTCTGGCCTGGAGAATTCCATGGACAGTCCATGGAGTCGCAAAGAGTCAGACACGACTGAGTGACTTTCACTTTGCACAATATACGGGGGATAAGATTCTATGCCACAGCTACCAGTTGACATCCTTCATCTAAAGATCTCACATGCCTCAACAAATATCAATGATCCTGAGTGGTGCAATCAAACACATAAATATTTTTTAAATGTCATGTCCTCTTTTTAAATGATTTATAATTTCAAAAGACCTCACCTGCACTCATTCTGAGTAATACACTGCACTTCCAGAGTTAGGAATCATTGTTCTAGTATTAAAAAAGGGAGGAATGGATATAATATGATTAGAGTAGGCAACAGCTAATACATAATCTTCAGGTTCTAATTGATTCAGATCTCCTAGAATGCCCTGGTATGATATACTGCCAAATGATCAGATTTTATACGTGTGTGTGAGACTGTTTGCGTCTTAGATGCTTCAAGGGAATGAGGGAGAGAAAATGATAAAAAGAAAACATGGCAAAAGCTTAAAACCTGGTGAAACTAGGTAAAAGACACATGGGCCTTTTCTGAATTATAACTTCCTTGCATTTGAAAAAGAAAAAAAAAGGAATGGAATGAGGAGACTGGTAATCATCTATCTTTAATTAAACAGCAGTTTAATTTTTACTTGGACAATATAGCATCTTAGGCCAGCCATTTAACCTCTGTACCTCAGTTTATTTTTCTGTAGAATGGGTGACATTTATACTGTCTTCATGGTTAAAATATGTGACATTTCATTACTATATATACATTCTAAAACTTTGGAAAGTGCCAAAGTATTTACACCTAAAAGTTTAAAAAGAATGAATATTTCAAACCACATTTAGCTTACCACATCTAGCTATTGAGTACCTACAGTAAATTTAATATAGATAGGGAAAATTGACTTATTATATATGAATATGGATTTTTAAACAACTATGATATGGGAAGCAAAACTGACTAATGAAATAAAGCCACTGACTTATTTAGCTAGCACCTCATTGTTTTAGAAAATAGACAACTACGTATTTAAGAGGCTGTCTTTGGGTAGGAAAGGCACTATTTCCTGTGCCAGTTTCTATTACTTCCAATGTCTTCCACTACAAAGCTACACATGTCTCCAGTCCTGAGTTTTCTATCTACTCCTGGAAAGATTTCTTCTTTCTCGTGATTAAGAAGAATTTTTAAAATGATGTATATTGGCAGAAGTGAACAAGGTAAAAAGTTGCCCTAAGAACTAGAATAATGGAAGGTAAAGGGCTTAAAGAGTGAGTTTTAAAAAACTCAGATACCAGTCGTTGGTTAAAGAAAGAGAGGTCATATTATGACAACTATTAGTCAAATGTCCTAAGGTTAAATTTTATGTGATTTGCCTTTCCTTAATTGCCTGACTGTACTCCACATCATTCTCTGCTCCTTTTTGCCACACCTCAGCCACACTGGCTTCTTTTCATACCTCACAGCTTGACTGGGCTGGTTCCTCTGGACGTGAAGATCTCTGCTCAAATGTCACCACTTCAGAGAGCCCCTCCCAGAACACCCTTATCTAAAATACTTTTTCTTCTTCTCATTGACTATCACTATGTTTTCCTTTACATCACAGCACTTGAACTTATCTGAAATTATTTATATGTATGTTTATATTTTTGTTTCTCCTCTGTTATTCCCTGTTATATAACAGGCATTTGACAAGTATTTGTTGAAAGAATAAAGGAGATACCCAAATTATGTTCTTTTACTGGGATCAACCACATGGTAAAAAGTTATCTGCAAAATTCTACTAAGAATTCAAAAATAACTACTGTCTACTCAGATAAAGCACATTGTTTAAAAGTGTATCAAAAATATAATATTCAGGAATGTGAACAGCACAGTTGGTAATGCCAGGTTATACATAAGGTGCTTTTTCATTTTAATCCAAACTACTGTACTTCTTGGACTTCCCTGGTGGCTCAGATAATTAAGAATCTGCCTGCAATGAGGGAGACCAGGGTTTGATCCCTGGGTCAGGAAGATCCCCTGGAGAAGGGAATGGCTATCCACTCCAGGATTCTTGTGTGCTTAATTACCCAGTTGTGTCTAACTCTTTGCGACCCCATGGACTGTAGCCAGCCAGGCTCCTCTCGGGGGATTCTCCATGGGAATTCTCCAGGCAAGAGTACTGGAGTGGGTTGCCATGCCCTCCTCCAGGCGATCTTCCTAACCTGGGGATCGAATCCAGGTCTCCCGCACTGCAGGTGGATTGTTTACAGTCCGAGGCACCAGGGAAGCCCAGTACTCTTGCCTGGAGAATTCCATGGACAGAGGATCCTGTGAGGCTATAGTCCATGGGGTTTCAAAGAATCAAACATGACTGAGTGATTCACACACACACACACACACACACACACACACACACACAGTCGAACACGCCTGAGTGACTAACACACACATATACACACCATTTCTCACAAATAGGGAGTCAATCCATATTTCAACAGTTCCTTACAAAGTCTCTCAAATTCCAAGGCGCTCTCACAAATTCTTTTGAACCATAAGTTATTCATTGGGGAAAACATATGCTTTGAAACGACCCGATTAATGCTATATTAATTGGATGCTTACAGAGGTCACTGAAAATAAAGGGAAGTTTAGCAATTAACTATTCTTAAGGCCGTCACCATCCAGTAATTCTGGACCAGTAATTCTCAAACTCTGCTGTGCATCTATTACCTGGTATCCTGTTAAAATGCAGATTCTGAATGACAGTAGGTCTGGGCCAGGGATTCTGTATTTCTAACAAACTCCCAGGCAGTACTGGTGGTTTATGGACTACACTTTGAATTGCAAGGCACAAAATGAAATTGTAAACAAGGCTCTATTTTTATAATTAAAAAATTGTATTTTGACATTCATTAGAAAGGAAAAAAATGTGCTAGGCAGCTGAAAGCTACAAAGGGAATGGGAGCTTTTCATAAAGCTTTTACTAATAATTCATCCTTGTCTTCCCATAAATTCAAGTTCACATGTATAAACCAGACTTTTTTTTTCAAGGCAATGCCTTTACCCAGAATTAACTACTTAAACTTAATTAAATACAAAAAGGAAAAATCCATTTATTATATTTAAAACTATTGTTCTCTACCTCCCAATAAGCCAAATAATTTCATTTTAATCAGCACACATGGAAGCATTACAGTTAGAGAACACTAATTTTGGTAGTAATATCTGGACAACTTTACTAGTCAAAAATATTTTTCCTTCTTTTAAATTCTTGGCATCTCTCAGGAAATCATTAGCCAATATGTAAGTTTTTAAGTGATATCTTAGATTTTTTAAAAACATCAAGTAGCTAAAGACTATATAAGATTAAACTGAAATGATAACTATATCAAAAAAGTTAAACCAAAAATTAGAATCCCTCCA
This sequence comes from Neotragus moschatus, assembly GCA_006410615.1. Taxonomy (NCBI): domain Eukaryota; kingdom Metazoa; phylum Chordata; class Mammalia; order Artiodactyla; family Bovidae; genus Neotragus; species Neotragus moschatus. The sequence goes on from SJYA01002331.1 coordinate 1,027,771, forward strand.
ATATATAAACATGAAAATGAAACTGAGTAGGACCCTCTGGGACCTTTCCGGGTCAAAAGCCCCTCCATGTCATCTGTTTCTTGTTCATAGAAAAAAAAAAAAGTCTTTAGTCTTGGAGACCTTCCCAGAGTTCCAGATAACAGACACAAGCAGTTAATGATAAGAACAACAGAGTCACAGGACTTCTAGTTCCTCCTGAAGGGACATAGATAACAGTCTCGTGCATACCTTTGAATTGCTCTAGTGGAGAACAGTGACTACATGCTGACCACAGGCACATAGGCCCCAGACTAGTTTGAACCAGAAGGTTAATGACTGAGATTCCTGAAACATGACCCTGTTATTTCACCACCAACAATACAGAATGATGTTCAGGAGTTGCTCAGGCACCCTGCAACCCTCACCTCTAAGGCTGCTTTAAAAAACCCCTCCCAGAAATCCAGCAGGCAGTTGAGTCTTTTTGAGTATGAGCTGCTCATCCTTCTTGCTTGACATCCTGCAATAAACACTGTACTTTTCTTCACCAAAACCAGTTGTGAGAAGATTGACTTTGCTGCACAATGGGCAAGTGGACCCAAGTTCAGCAGCAATGATCTTTCCAAATCTTGGAAGAACATTCATTTGTTTCAGCACTGTTTTTCCTCCTTTCATAAGTAAACTTCTTTTAATTTAACACACACAACACTTAACAGACTCATATAACCCTTTATAGCTATCTTGAGATCAGCACACGGTACCCATTTTTTAGAAAAAGATAATAGTTCATAATGACAAATCAAAAAAGGCACAAATGTGTTCTGAGATGCTTTTAATAGGTCTACGGTACTTAAGGTTTCCCACAATTTGTGAACCATTATTAACAGAGTTCTATTTGTGTTCAGTTTAAAGGTTGTTTCTTGTTTTTTGTTAAGTGTTTTATTCTTTGTGGCTGACAACTAGGGGTAAAGAACGGTTATAATATAAATGCATTTCTGGGAGTCTCCGTGGAGGGAGTCAGGCTGATTTGACAGAGCTCAATTCAGGGGCAGTGGGTATTTTTTGCTTTCCTCTCCATCCATCCTCTTAACCGTGTCCTGTAATTAAAGCCTAACATGTACAAATCGAGCAGGATTACTGGGCAAGAGCCATTTCAGGAGGGTATGAATTGCTTCTGTGCTAGTTCTAGAATATCAGCTGGGAAACATCATCAAAAGGAAATCAAGGCAATTCCTTTGCTGATAAGGAAATTGTAAAGAATCTCTTTAGGACTAGAAACTGCCAGTTCAGTAATGCAAATGCCCTTGTGCTTATCTCAACAATAACAATCTCCCCATTTACTATTTAGCAAAGATTGAAAGAGCAAAACCAAAAACTCAAAACATGGAAGGTGTAAAAGAAGTCTCTTTACTGCTCAGTACTTTGGCAAGCATAATACCACATTTGCATCTGTCTAAGTGGTAACTTCCAAAAGTCTGAGAAAGTAAATGTGAGCTGAATATCAAGCAACAAGAGAGAGAATTCTGAGCAACTGTGTGTTGTGTGGAGGGAAGGGGTTGAGTACCGAAGAGGTGAACATTAAGCAGAGTGAAGAAAGCTCACAAAACTAAAACTTAGTAGCTTTAGCTCCTGAATAAAGATGAACTCTGAGCAAGTTTTCTAAATCATCTCGCCATGTTAAATACACACACACTCAAGCTTCAGTACATTTAAGGATATTTTGTAAAGTGCCCTTTTCTTCCTGAATTCGGCTATTCTTTCTGTTCCTCAACAATTATGTGTGTCCATGGTCTAATTATTTCCTCATTCTCTGTTCATCTCTCCTTTCTTAAGATCCTCCCTTCCTTTTTTTTTTTTTTAAATCTCCCTCAAACAGCCAGAAATGAGCAAATCCAGTTCTAGTTTAGTATTCATGTTTTAGTTAGATTCATATTTTTTGTGCCTTCTCCATTAGTACTCATTCACAACTGTCCTGGTTTCCTTGGTGCTTGATAAATGTTAGTACGATGTCACAAGTACCTGGGAAATGTCACTCAAGAAGGCTTAATTACAGCGGCAAAGAAGTGAAAACATCAAAGCAAAATAGCTAATGGAAATTTTAAAAAAATTCTCACATTTAGTTGAGTGCCTAAGAGGTACATGGAGGGAACTCAATAATAACTTTGCTTCAGTGTTTGTGTGGAAATTTTAAAGACCTTTCTTACCACAAGCAACCTTGTACTCTGAAGCTAGACTCCTCCCCAAAGCTAGAAGAATTCATGAATGGTGATTGAGCAAGGAATTTTTTTTTCTTTCATTTAAATTTGCAGGTATTAAAATATGAAGTAGTGGTCAGGATAAGTGAGAGTTCAAAGCATGACAAGAATGACTGCATTAAAAATAAAAAAGGCTGGAGATGATCCTATTATGATATATATTTTTTTCTTCTCAGATCATCCCTCTTCAACTTCCACAGAATTACATGACTTATGAACAATATTTAAATTAAAAATGTCTCTTTTAGAATTTTGGTATGCTTTTAGATGTTTTGCTCATAGATGTTTTTTGTCATCCTCTGTCTCCATTCACTCATCTTTCAGTTCAGTTCAGTCACTCAGTCATGTCCAATTCTTTGCAACCCCATGAATCGCAGCACGCCAGGCCTCCCTGTCCATCACCAACTTCCGGAGTTCACCCAAACTCTTGTCCATCGAGTCACTGATGCCATCCACCCATCTCATCCTCTGTTGTCCCCTTCTCCTGCATCCAATCCCTCCCAGCATCAGAGTCTTTTTCCAATGAGTCAACTCTTTGCATGAGGTGGCCAAACTATTGGAGTTTCAGCTTTAGCATCATTCCTTCCAAAGAAAGGAAGGGCTGATCCCAGGGCTGATCTCCTTTAGAATGGACTGGTTGGATCTCCTTGCAGTCCAAGAGACGCTCAAAAGTCTTCTCCAACACCACAGTTCAAAACCATCAATTCTTAGGTGCTCAGCCTTCTTCATAGTCCAACTTTCACATCCATACACGACCACTGGAAAAACCACAGCCTTGACTAGATGGACCTTTGTTGGCAAAGTAATGTCTCTGCTTTTCAATATGCTATCTAGGTTGGTCATAACTTTCCTTCCAAGGAGTAAGTGTCTTTCAGTTGCATGGCTGGAGTCACCATCTGCAGTGATTTNCTTTCTTTGGGCAATTTCACTCATCTTTAAGTGGGGAAAATGAAACATAGCATGACTTTCTGCACACACAGATCAAGGAAGGAAATTAAAGTAACCTGTGCCATCCTTAATAAATGAATCATATCTACATTCTGCTGGAGGGGTCAGGAGGAAGAACAAAAAGGTTAGTAAGAGGAAAAAATAGGTCAAGCCCTAGGTTTCAGAATAAATGATGGTGCAGGTTTTGGCTATCTCATTTCTACTGCCAATTACTAAAGGCAGTTTAGATGCTAGCTAAGAATATTAGCTCAGATACAAGATTACCTGTGTCCTAACCAAGCTTCTGCCTGACTTACAGTATGGTGAAGTAACTCAACTTCTCTAAGCCTCAATTTCTCATGAGTTAATATGGACACTAAAAATACCCATAACTTATAAGGATTGTTATAAGGTTGTTATAAGGATTACATGAGATTTTTCAAGGAGAAGGCTAACTGTCACACATCAAGACCCACTTAATAAATTCATCAGCAATATTGCTAGTGGAACTTCCCCGATAGCTCAGTTGGTAAAGAATCCGCCTGCAATGCAGGAGATTCTGGTTTGCTTCCTGGGTGGGAAAGATCTGCTGAAGAAGGGATAGGCTACCCACTCCAGTATTCCTGGGCTTCCCTGGTGGCTCAGCTGGTAAAGTATCTGCCTGCAATGTGGGAGACCTGAGTTCAATTCCTAGGTTGGGAAGATCCCCTGGTGAAGGGAAAGGCTACCCACTCCAGCATTCTGGCCTGGAGAATTCCATGGACTACACAGTCCATAAATGGCAGTTCTTATTTTGTATGTAAACTGATACTCCTATAAATTCATGCTCAGTCATGTCCTACTCTTTGTGACCCCACAGACTGTAGCCCACCAGGCTCCTCTGTCCATGGAATTTCCCAGGCAACAATACTGGAGTGGGTTGCCATTTCCTCCTCCAGAGGACCTCCTGCATTGTGGGCAGAATCTTTACTGCTGAGCCCCTGGAGAAGCCTCTCCTATAAATAGTATGTTCTTAAAGGAACGGGGTGTCTTTCTAAATCCCCAAAGTATCTCTTATACTAAATATTCTGTATGTTGTAGTCCATGCTTAAAGACAATAATCACAGTATTTACTTTCAGAAAGATGGCTTGCTAAGATGCCAGTGCTTTGCAATGGATAAATCCAAAATGAAGAAATAATGCTAAGGCAGACTCTGCCTGTTGGTTACCTAACAACCACTTCTCGTTATTCTGCTGACAGAACAATCTTCTGCCCTATGGTGATACAAGATAAGCCACAATAGGTATAAGCTAGTTGTGGTAATATTTTAATTGTCATCGCCAGTGATTGATTTAGGAGTAAGCATGTGCTCCAGTTTGGCCCAAGAGAACCTGAGAGGATGTCTGCTAGAGGCTTCTGAATAAGTAACCTGTGTGTGTGTGAGTACCTAGTGAAATAAGCACCTAGTGAATAAGTGAAATGAGGACCTAGTCAATAAGTATCTAGTGAATAAATACCTAGTAAAAACGAAATCTTCCCCATCTGCATGAAGAATTAGTAAGTTAGCAGTATTTGTTATTTATCCAGTGTGTACAATTCTAGATAGACAGTTTCAAATAAGTATAAAATTTCCAACAGTTCTCATTCATTTTTTTCACAGTATGTTTCTAAAATGATGGGGGACAATAAGTAACTATAGGGAAGTAACAAAAACGCATATCAGATAGACTTTTCTACCTGTGTTAGACTTGTGTAAGAATTAGGCATGTATGTGTACATCCCTTGGGAAAAATACTATATCAGCTGATGTAAGGTAAGACAAGGAAGTGGAAAAGAAATTAAAGATGGTTTCAAGTCTGAGTGATTAGGATGATTAAAGTGTCACAACTAAATCACTAAAAAGGAGTACATTCTGAGGTAATTCTGATGAGGTCTGCTTTAAACAGGTTGAGTTCAACACATGAAAGCAAGATAACTCAGAGCAAGCAGCTGGAGGAACAGGATACAATGTCAATTTATTTTAAACTGAAGTACAGTTAATTTACAATGCTTCAGGTATACAGCAAAATGATTTTATACACACACACATACATAATTTTTCAGTTTATTTTCCATTATATGATAGGTTATTAAAGATACTGATTGTAATTCCCTGTGCTATACAGTAGGTCCTTACTGTTTGTCTATTTTATATACAGTAATGTGTATTTGTTAATCCCAAACTCTTAAATTTATCTCTCTTCATAATGTCCACTCTTAAAGTGTTGATTTTGATGTCACTAGCATAGAACTGCCAATTGAAATCAAGAACTCTACATAGGAGAGAAGAGTATGAAGAATGGGCAGAGAGCTAATATCTAAGTCCCAGAAAAGCTCAGTTAGTTTAATTGGTGGCTCCACCATGTATTGGGCTTCCCTTGTGGCTCAGCTGGTAAAGAATCTGTCTGCAATGCAGGAGACCTGGGATCGATCCCTGGGTTGGGAAGATTCCCTGGAGAAGGAAAAGGCTACCCACTCCAGTATTCTGACCTAGAGAACACCATGTACTGTACAGTCCATGGAGTTGCAAAGGCTTCCCTGATAACTCAGTTGGTAAAGAATCCACCTGCAATGCAGTAGACTCTGGTTCGATTCCTGGGTTGGGAAGATCCTCTGGAGAAGGGATAGGTTATCCACTCCAGTATTATTGGGCTTCCCTTGTGGTTCTACTGGTAAGGAATCTACCTGCAATATGGGAGACCTGGGTTCTATCTCTGGGTTGGGAAGATCCCCTGGAGAAGGGAAAGGCTACCCACTCCAGTATTCTGGTTTGGAGAATTCCATGGACTGTATAGTCCATGGAGTCACAAAGAGTCAGACACGACTGAGCAACTTTTACTTTCACCACCATGTATTAGCTAAATATGTGGGCCTGCTAATTCACTGAAGAGTTCTAAGTATCATTTTCCTCATCTGTAAAAGAAAAATAACTACCCTATCAAGTGGTTGTGAGAAATAAATGACATAATTAATACAAAGCCTTCAGCACAATGACTAATGTATATGTTCTTAAGCAATAGGTTTTGGGTCAGAAAAGGAAGACCATGAAAGGAGATGGATAAGAAGTGATAGGATCATGCATTCATTCATACAAACCAGAGTGTACCAAGTATCTACAATATGTAAGGCACTGAGCTGGAACAAGAACTCAGAGATGGTAAAGTCATTTGCAGTTCAAATTCAATCAACATTTGTTGAGTACTGTCTTATGTCAGACATTATGATATGCTTTCACTGACCTCACTTAAGGGATATAACACAAGGTGGAAGACTGTTCCAAAGAGATCAGGTGGATAAGTTAGACAGGAACTTAGAAAAATGATTAATGCAGGTAAAATGGAAATTACTGGTGATCTTTGAGAAAATCTTTTTGGTCTGCAAGAATAAGGTTGGGATGAGTGGACAAAAAGGGAAGGAAATGTGGGCTGGGGCGGGGTGTGGGGGGTGGGGGTGGGGTTAGGTCGTTTACAGGCACACTAGAGCAAAACAAGAAAGTAGTACTGGTTTATGTAGGTGAGTTAGAGATTGTGCTTGCCTCAAAGAAAGTGAGAAGGGGTCACTGGAAAGGAAGAGACAAGAACAATTAATACCTCGGCTGGTAAAGCATCCAACTACAATGCAGGAAACCCCGGTTCAATTCCTGGATTGGGAAGATCTGCTGAAGAAGGGATAGGCTACCCACTCCAGTATTCTTGGGCTTCTCTGGTGGCTGAGCTGGTAAAGAATCTGCCTGCAATGCAGGAGACCTGGTTTTGATCCCTGGGTTGAGAAGTTCCCTAGTGAAGGGAAAGGCTATCCACTCCAGTATTCTGGAGAATTCCATGGACAATGTAGTCCATGGGATCTCAAAGAGTAGCACACAACTGAGCAACTTTCACTTAATCACTCACTGATTTTTTAAACTGTGAAAAAGAAATACTCAGATATACTTGGAAAAGAAAATATTTTTTGTACAAATTAGTCACTCAGTGAATGAACAACTAAACTAATCAACACTTCAGTAGGCTTGGTTTGATAAAGAGACATGGAAGAGGAAGATTTTTCTTAACTATGATAACTTCACAAGATTTTAAGAGGATAGACAAAACATTTTTTCTACAAGTGAAAATCTCATTCTCCTGAACACTACTCAGTAGAGGTGTTCTTTATGCTTGCATACAGTGTGTGCCAAGATCTCAGGGCAAGGTGAAGGGAACCGTGCTCTACTATCAGTGAAAGTATCTTCAATACCACTCTCTCTATCCCATTTTATCACAAGAAGAGCCAATCAGCACTATCAAAACACCAAATTTAATTTTTTTTGCAGACTTTTTTTGGGGGCTTCACTGGGTCTTTGTTGCTGTGCATGGGCTGTCTAGTTGCAACAAGTGGGGGCTACCTCTTGTTGCAGTGCTGTACAGCATGGGCTTGAAGACATGTGGGCTTCAGTAGTGGTGGTGCATGGGCTTAACTGCATCGAACCCATGTCCCCTGCATTGGTAAGTGGATTCTTAACCATTCCTAACCAGGGAAGTCGTGAAATGTACTTCTAAACATCTACCCAAACAAAAGGATACAACAGGACCAGGAAAGGGGTAAACAAAGTGCCTGACACCAGTCTCAGCCCTTCATTGACTTCCTCTCACCAGTTTCTTCACTAGAGAGAAGAGCTTGGTCTTGTTTTAACTTTGGCTCCAACAGACTAACATGATTTTAATAAAAGATATATTATAAACCCTACATACCCTTCTTAAAATTATAACCTCCCCCAGTGTCCATCTTGTTGCTTTTATCAGCTTCAAATACACTATGTGCTTAATTTCTCTCCCCTTTCTAGAATGTACACCTCTTAGGGAAGGTTTTTCAGTCTGTTTTGTTCACGATTGCATCTCCAGATGTAATGCTGGTCAGACAGTACTCATGAAAAATAGAGTTGATGAAAAGCTGAGTAAAATCAATCCCATCATAACAAAAACAATGTTGTGAAAAGTTTCTTTTGCATGGACTTTTGCACCATTTTCCCTGTGTTAATGTGACTTTGCAAACCTCACAATATTTCATATGAATTGGTTTCTTTCAATTAGATTGTGACTTTCTGGAATATAGCTCCACATATTTTTTTTTTTAATTTTTTTTAATTTTTTTTATTTTTACACATATTATTTTTAATTATTTTCTTATTGCTCTCATGTACTAAATGCCAGGTGATACTTAGTCTAGTTACCTCTTCTTTACATTCCTGCTCCTGCTTTTTCCTTTTGCTGCCTCATGCCAACGCCACTTTGCTGGAGAGGGTTTGGCACTGTTTCAGCGAAGTCATTCTCCACACTACCTTGTTATGAAGTGATTGAATAGACCACGGCTTTAAGTTGTTGAAATGGCAAGCAGTGTTTTTCAAATGGAATTCTTTTATGAGTTACAATGCAATAAAATTGTTCAGTGATTCAACTTGCTGTATTATGTTTCATTCACTTAGAGGGAAATTCCACTACAGACAACTGAAGAGAATTCACTTTTATTTTTATTCTCCAGATACTTCACATTTGGTGAGATTTCTCAGACTGAGTACCTGAACCCTCAAAGGTCTCAGAATAGACATGGACTATTTAGACTAGGTTAACTACAAAATACATTAACCACAAAGAGCCCTTCACGACTTGGTCTTCAGTTACTGACTGCCTCTTCCTAGACTTCTTGGTATGATATTTGAGTATTACTTCATAATCTAGTTTAGAAAAGTTATAATTTATGTTTACAAATAAGGAATTCCCTGAATATTTCTTAACAAGTTTGTAAGACTGCAACATTTTCTAAAAAATGAATGCAAATAGAAATTAAGTTAAAACAAGTCTCTGATAAATATCACCTCTATTGATTAAAGGCTTTTGGTTTTTTCAAAGTCATGTGAATACAACCTGCATTTCAGGTGTATTTAGTGATCACTATGGTTCATTTTAGAAAAATTATTTATGCCTAAAATAATCAAGTCACAATGATTAAGTTCCATCTTTAAAAATAGTATATGTAATAAATATACTTTAGAATGCTTATGAATTTTTGCCTAGCTAAAACATTTATGACATTTTGATTCCACTTATTTGACTTAGTATGAACAGAATGCTAGATTTCTAATTTTAAAAAAAAGGTATGCAACAACGAAAGTTTACGTATAGCACAGGGAACTGTAGTCAATATCTTGTAATATTTATAAGGAAAATAATCTGAAAAATAATATATGTGTATATGTATAACTGAATCACCTTGCTGCACACCTGAAACATTTTAAGTCAACTCTACTTCAATAAAATAGCTATATCAAGAAACAAAAACGGACATTTTTTTTACATACTATACTTTGGACTTAAGTCATTTGTTTGTAAAGTACATATATTTAACATTACACTTTTGCTGTCAGAGTTTGTTCTAGATCAGCACTTTCAGTTAGAATGTTTCATGATGATGGAAATAGTCTATATTTGCAATGTCCAATACAGCAGCCTGTACCACATGTGGCTACTGAGTACTTGAAATATGGCTAGTGTGACTGGGGAACTGAATTTGTAATTCTGTTAAATTTCAATTAAACTGTAATTTAAATAGCTACGTGGTGAGCAGCAACCAGCTGGACAGTACAGTTCTAGACAGTTCAAAAAACACTGGTAATTATTATTGAAAATAAATAATAATGATTCTCATAACTATACTATAAAGCTTGTATCATTGCCTCAGGAAATGCTGACGCATCTTGACTAATTGTGAAAGAAGTACTGAAGTTTCAGTACTGTTTGACCACTTTATAAATCAACCTTCCACTATATTCTTCTTCCCCACCATCACTTGTGATCTCTACTCTCTGTTTGAAATCAATTGTGAAACAAAAAGCTAAGCTCTAAAAATCTAACCAGTAGCCCAACTCTGACCCTAGGCTGGAGGTATAGCCACCAATGCCATCTCTATAATGTACCTTCTCCTCAGACTAGTCACATTCAATTAACTCTTGACCAGGCTGTCTTTGTTTTAAGCAGGAATGAAAGAACCACAATAGGAAACAGGAACTGTTGCATTTAGTTATCACACTGCAGTGAGAGTGTATATGTGTATGTGTGTTTTCACAGGGTCTAGGAGAGCAATTATACCTACCCCTTCCTTCTTCTTCCTGTTATATACGTTTTCAAGCGCTTGACAGAATAGTCCCACAGCTAGCTAAAAGTAATTCCTCCCTGAATTGTTAGTGAAGTTCAGGGAGTCTTTCCTTAAAAGACTACTTGTTCTCAATGACTGCTTGAAAGTGACTGCTAGAATTAAGCTTGGTTTCTTTTCTTATTTTAAGAAATAACAATATTAATGCTTCAGTTCAGTTCACTCGCTCACTCGTGTCCGACTCTTTGCGACCCCATGAACTGCAGCACGCCAGGCCTCCCTGTCCATCACCATCTCCCAGAGTTCACTCAGACCCACGTCCATCGAGTCAGTGATGCCATCCAGCCATCTCATCCTCTGTCGTCCCCTTCTCCTCCTGCCCCCAATCCCTCCCAGCATCAGAGTCTTTTCCAATGAGTCAACTCTTCACATGAGGTGGCCAAAGTACTGGAGCTTCAGCTTTAGTTAGCATCATTGCTTCCAAAGAAATCCCAGAGTTGATCTCCTTCAGAATGGACTGGTTGGATCTCCTTACTTACACTGGGATAAAACGCTTTCTTTCACATACCTGTTTGTCAGTCACTCAGTCATGTCTGTTTCTTTATGACCCTGTGAACTGCAGCCCTCCAGGCTCCTCTGCCCATGAAATTCTCCAGGCAAGAATACTGGAGTAGGTTGCCATTCCCTTCTCCAGGGGATCTTCCCTACCCAGGAATCAAACCTGGGTCTCCTGCATTTCAGGCACTCTTAACCATCTGAGCCACCAGGGAAGAGCCTTCACATACCTAATTGCTTTCAATTATAGTAACAGCCTGGTAAGACAGGAAGATGTTATGATTATTCTGACTTTTTTTATGAGTGGCATCTGATTCCCAGTTTCTCACGTTTTTCTGGTATACCAACCCTTCTACACGGCAAAAGTGCTACCCAACAATGGCTCTGGGAAGAAGTGGACACTGTAGAAAAAACCTATAACCCACTTCTTTATGATATTTGGGTGTAATTAACTGAGCTCTCAAATTTAGTCCTTGAAACTTTTTCATTCCTTTCTTGGTACTACATAGTTTTAACATGGTTTAAAAGGGAAATATGAAAAGTATCCATAGTTTTGCTTGGGAAGATTTCTATTATTTGTCTACTTAATATATGATCTCTGATATAACTGGTTAAATGCTTATAATCATCCTTCTATTATATTGTTACTAGTCATATAAACAGGGTTACCACATGTGCTAGAGGATGTTGCTAGCTCTTTTCTGCTTATGTGAGAGTATGGAGAAAGGATTTAAAGAATGGGACAGAAAGAAGTCAAGAATATGTAAGTCATATAGTGAAGATGACGTTAATATGTTCTGAGTTTGAGTTTCAGGACTGTTGGAAAACTAATCACATTCATAAGACATTTTACAACTATATTATTTCCTCAATAAATCTATAAATAATAGCTACTGGCTATACCTACAGAATTAGTGTAGATATTCATAGATTGTCTATAGTTCCTACTTGTTCTTATAAATGTTTTGTGAATATTCATGCAATTTTGCTTTGTTTTTGTTTTTTGAGCATACCATGAAGCGTCTAGGATCTTAGTTCCCTAACCAGGGCTCAAACCTGGGCCCTTGGCAGTGAAACTCAGAGTCCTAACCACTGGACAGCTAGGGAATTCCCTGTTTTTTTTTCTTTTTTAAATACAATTAACAAATTATGTCAAGAAAAGGTCTGTATTGGTCTTTCCTTCAAAATTAACACAATAAAGTTGTAAATCTGTTCTTTCAGTAAAAGTAAGAACTAAAAGGACTCAAAAATAGGTTTGTTCTAATGATATTTGTCTCAGTTAAAATAAAGGCTAAAATAATTCATAAATAAGCTTGCCAAAAGGATCTCCACCAGTAAGCAGGAAAAATTCTTACTAGCACTATAATAAAACATGGTCCTGGGCCACCCCTCATAGGAATCTCATAAGACTAAGGCGAGCTCATCTCATTTAAAAATGAATACTAATAAAAAATGCTGTCATAGATCAGATGGAAGCTGAATTAAAAAAAAAAAAAAGGAGGTATTCAATGAAGTAATTGCTATATAAAACCAGGGCTCATGGCAGGGATATAAGAGTCAACCCAAGAAGGGAATGAAAAATGAGGTGGCAGAGGTCAAGAGAGATGTGAGAATAAAATAAAACCACTACTGAAATGTAGCCTGCACTGGGAAGCAAGATGAAAATGTGTGATGCTGAAGGAGTGTGGTAAGGGACATGTAGCACAGAATTAAGAAAATTAACCGGACAACCCTGAACAAAGTTTTAAAAATCAGAGAAAATTAGAACTTTTAGTGATGAATATACTCATAATCAGTAACTGGGAAGAGGATGAAAATATAATAAACTTTTAAAATTAAGATAATTTTTTAAAAAAAGCTTTCTAAGAATAAGACTTAAAGCTACATATAGATTGAAAGGGTCCACAGTATGTCAGGGAAAAGGAACACAGAATAATTAAACACTGAAACATGTCCTAATTAAGTTACTAAATTCCAAAGATTAAAGAAAAAAAATTCTTCAGGCATTCAGACAAGAAAGGCTCAAGAATAAGGCTGGGAAAATATTTACAACCTAAAGACTATAATAAATCCAATATTTATCCACTTGAATTACTGGTTTAAAAATTAACATTCATCATCACAATAGTTTTTCACATATATATTACTTATTTTATAAAAGAAACCATAGATAAAAATTATAGAAAATTAAAACAGATTAACTGAATAAAACTGTAAAACCTAAGTGATTCCTTAGTATTAAGGATCAAGTTTTTTAAGAAAATCTACTACCTTATGGTTTGACATTTATTAAGACTAGTTACAACTTCATAGAAGAAAAACAGTTAAATCATATAAGCAATTGTGATTTTTATTTATTTATTTATTTATTTTCTCCATCTCAGGTATACATGATGTGATTTTAAAAATAAGCAACAATGCCATAATTTTGGAATATATTAGTTACCCATGTTTCTATAACTTATAACCAGTTAAGTAATTTTTTTTCTTTTTCTAAAAATTTTTGTTGGAGTATAGTTGATTTACAGTATTGTGTTAGTTTCTGCTGTTAACCAGTCATGTCTTAAACAGCTGCAATGAAGTAAGGTAATTTTCTTGGGGTAGGGACATAGATAGTTATGAGAGAATAGCTTCTTACAATTATTTATTTATAATATTATAGGTTTATGACTAATATCTAATTCAATGGACATAACAAGCTACAAATGTTTTATAATTCAATTATTTACAAAATCCAAAAGATAGCTTGTTAGCCTCATTTTACAAATGAAGAAATGAAAGCAAAGCTAAAGGAAACTAATTGGCTTAAGTTGCATACTGAATCAACGGGAACAGAAGAGTATCACTTCTACTATGAATTTTTTGTCTCTAACAGCTTTAGTCACAAATTTGCACTCATAATTTTTTGGCTACTGAATAACACTGATCTAAAACAGAGCCTGTAGTATCATGATCTAGCACAACAAAATCACGAGGAGAATGTTGAAAGATTCGGGGAGAAATACATTTTGGGAAACACAACAGATGAGAATTCCATCAGTCAAAAAAGCACTTATCTGATAAGACTATTCTGCTGAGTCTTATATCAAAAACTGGAGTTTTTGTTTTGACAAAAAAAAATTCCTACTATTGAAGAGGGGGAAAATGCAGAAAAGATGCTGAACAGCTAATTAATAAAGAGTTAAAAGAAAACAAAATGAAATCTTCTAAAAATGACAGTTTAAAATCCATATATAATAGGGAGCCAACCACCTAGGGGAAATGGTGGATCCTAGTAGAAAGGTCTGGCCTGACATTAAAGAGGAAGGTGTTTTCAGCTGTATTACAAAGAAAGAAAGACCATCTCCTAACTTCACCTAATCGGGACACCTAAGATTATAGTCAATAGTAACACCTTTACAAGGTTGTATTAGATACTTTAATGGTAATTTTTTACCCAAGAGAAATTATTAAATTGTCCAGTAATCTAGAGATTACTAGATGTCCAGTAAACTAGAGATCTCTTTAAGAAAATTAGAGATACCAAGGGACAATTTCATGCAAAGACTGGCACAATAAAGGACAGAAATGAAATAGACCTAACAGAAGCAGAAGATATTAAGAAGAGGTGGCAAGAATACACAGAAGAACTATACAAAAAAGATCTTCATGACCCAAATAACCACAATGGTATGATCACTCATCCAGAGTTGGACACCCTGGAGTATTAAGTTAAGTGGGCCTTAGGAAGCATCACTATGAACAAAGCTAGTGGAGGTGATGGAATTCCAGCTGAGCTATTTCAAATCTTAAAAGATGATGTGGTAAAGTGCTGCACACTTCCAAATTGGGAAAGGAGTACATCAAGGCTGTATACTGTCACCCTACTTTTTTCACTCACATGCAGAGTACATCATGCAAAATGCTGGGCTGGATGAAGCACAAACTGGAATCAAGATTGCCGGGAGAAATATCAATAACCTCAGCTATGGAGATGACTGGAGAAGGCAATGGCACCCCACTCCAGTACTCTTGCCTGGAAACTCCCACAGACGGAGGTGCCTGGTAGGCTGCAGTCTATGGGGTCTCGAAGAGTCGGACAGGACTGAGCAACTTCACTTTCACTTTTCACTTTCATGCATTGGAGAAGGAAATGGCAACCCACTCCAATGTTCTTGCCTGGAGAATCCCAGAGACGGGGGAGCCTGGTGGGCTGTCATCTATGGGGTCACACAGAGTCGAATACAACTGAAGTGACTTAGCAGCAGCAGCAGCATGGAGATGACACCATCATTATGGCAGAAAGTGAAGAGGAACTAAAGAGCCTTTTGATGAAAGTCAAAGAGGAGAGTGAAAAAGCTGGTTTTTTTTTTTTTTTCAGTGTTCTTTTTTAGAATCTTTATTTTCAAGATTAGTTTGTGACAGTTGTAACAAGCTTTGTAACATAGTCAACTTTTCTTTTAAATAACATATTAAGCTGGTTTCAGTAATCCCTTAAAATGATTTTTATATATATTGCCTTTCAATACCTACTTACTCAGATGGGTTGATATTTAATTTTTTATTTATTTATTTTTTAATTTTTATTTTTTAGTTTGTTTTGCTTTACAATACTGTACTCATTTTGCCATACATTGACATAAATCAGCCATAAGTGTACCTGAGTTCCCAATCCGGACCCCCCCCTTCCCTCTCCCTCCCCACACCATCCCTCCAGATCATCCCNAAAGATGCTTGCTCCTTGGAAGAAAAGCTATGACCAACCTAGACAGCATACTAAAAAGCAGAGACATTATTTTGCCAACAAAGGTCTGTCTAGTCAAACCTTCGGTTTTTCCTGTAGCCATATATGGATACGAGAGTTAGACCATAAAGAAAGCTGAGCGCCAAAGAACTGATGCTTTTGAACAATGGTGTTGGAGAAGACTCTTGAGAGTCCCTTGGACTGCAAAAAGATCCAAGCAGTCAATCCTAAAGTAAATAAACTCTGAATATTCATTGGAAGGACTGATGCTAAATCTGAAGCTTCAATACTTTGGCCACCTGATGTGAAGAATTGACTCAATGGAAAAGATCCTGATGCTGGGAAAGACTGAAGGCAGGAGGAGAAGGGGACGACAGAGGATGAGATGGTTGGATGGGATTACTGACTGGATGGACGTGAGTTTGGTAAGCTGTGGGAGTTGGTGATGGACAGGGAAGCCTGGTGTGCTGCAGTACACGGGGTTACAGAGTTGGACATGTCTGAGTGACTAAACTAAACTGTCCAGTAATCTGAGGTCAAAAATTTAAAGAAATGAAAACTCAACATTTTACTCTAAAGGAAANGATTACTGACTGGATGGACGTGAGTTTGGTAAGCTGTGGGAGTTGGTGATGGACAGGGAAGCCTGGTGTGCTGCAGTACACGGGGTTACAGAGTTGGACATGTCTGAGTGACTAAACTAAACTGTCCAGTAATCTGAGGTCAAAAATTTAAAGAAATGAAAACTCAACATTTTACTCTAAAGGAAAACAAAGACAATCTCTTCTGAAGAAGTGGAGTAAATAATAATGGTTTGTCTAATTTGGTGACTCAGAGTAGTTATTTACCATTGTTGCTCTTGAAGTTCTGTTGGCTTTTCTGCTTAGTATTTGCTAAAATTTTCTCCACACCATGACTTTAATCTTGTCTTCCTTTCTCTAGAAGTAGTAAAATGAATGGTGCTGCTGGTGGAGAAAACAAAGCATAAGAAGGAAGTCCTAGGCCCTTCCAAGACCACAAAATGCAAATCTTTTCACAGTGACATTTTAATTTTCCATCACAGAACACACCATCCATATATCTTGAGTTAGAACTGTATATTTGTCTAGGATTTCCTGAAAATAATGTTAAATCCGTTTGCAAAAGTGTTGGGTTCCAAATGTTTGCTTCCAAGTTAAGTATCTGTTTTTACCCACAAATCAATGTTTCATAAGACATGTAAGTTAGTTCACAGAGTTTATTAACTATAATGCAAATTGAAACTTTATTTTGCATTTAAAAATATTGTTAAAAAATACAGCCGAGATACAATTATGCAAGTCAGAAAACACTGAATTGAGTAATACTTTCAAAGCTCTATCTTGAATTAAGATAGAGTACATACAAATGACATAGCAAGTGGAGACTTGAGACTATTGTGAACTGAACTTTTTGATTACTTAAAGACTTTAGGGACTGCTGACATTAAGTTCAGTTCAGCTCAGTTGCTCAGTCATGTCTGACTCTTTGCGACCCCATGAATCACAGCACGCCAGGCCTCCCTGTCCATCACCAACTCCTGGAGTTCACTCAGTCTCATGTCCATCAAGTCTGTGATGTCATCCAGCCATCGCATCCTATGTCGTCCCCTTCTCCTCCTGCCCCCAATCCCTCCCAGCCTCAGAGCCTCTTCCAAAGGGTCAACTCTTCGCATGAGGTGGCCAAAATACTGGAGTTTCAGCTTTAGCATCATTTCTTCCAAAGAAATCTCAGTGCTGATCTCCTTCAGAATGGACTGGTTGGAGCTCCTTGCAGTCCAAGGGACTCTCAAGAGTCTTCTCCAACACCACAGTTCAAAAGCATCCATTCTTCGGCACTCAGCTTTCTTCACAGTCCAACTCTCACATCCATACATGAACACTGGAGAAACCATAGCCTTGACTAGATGGACCTTTGTTGGCAAAGTAATGTCTCTGCTTTTCAATATGCTATCTATGCTAAAGTTGGTCATAATTTTCCTTCCGAGAAGTAAGCATCTTTTAATTTCATGGCTGCAGTCACCATCTGTAGTGATTTTGGAGCCCCAAAAAATGAAGTCTGACAGTTTCCACTGTTTCCCCATCTATTTCCCATGAAGTGATGGGACCAGATGCTGCTGACATTAGCCTTGTATTACTGAACTGAAATCAAATTTCATTAAAAAGTGTATAGCTCTTCTGTCGCTCAACACATAATACATCATTAGCACTAAAACCACAGAAAATCAAGGTTAGAAAAGACTTCAGAGATTACATTTAATTTCACCTTATTTTAGAGGTGGATAAAACAGATTCAGATGGAATAACTTAATATAAGTTATGCAACCAATTAGTTCTGGAACTGAAACCCCATCCTAATTTTCATCTAGTATCTTTTCCATTATTGGGGCTTCCACGTGGTGCAGTGGTAAGGAATATGCCTGCCAATGCAGGAGATCCTGGTTCAATCCCGGGGTCAGGAAGATCCCCTGGAGTAGGAAATGGCAACCAGCTCCAGTATTCTTGCCTGGGAAATCTCATGGACAGAGGAGCCTGGTGATCTATGGTCCATGGGGTCACAAGGAGTTGCACATGACTGAGGACCCACACACACAACACACACACACACAGACACCTTTTCCATTATAATAATGCTTACTAGGCTGAGGGCCCACACACACAACACACACACACACATCTTTTCCATTATAATAATGCTTACTAGGCTGCACTGGAGAAGGAAATGGCAACCCACTCCAGTGTTCTTGCCTGGAGAATCCCAGGGACGGGGGAGCCTGGTGGGCTGCCGTCTATGGGGTCGCACAGAGTCGGACATGACTGAGGCGACTTAGCAGCAGCAGTCATAATCAATGCCATGTTTTTGCTCAGAAATAAAGTAAAAAGAAAAAATTACTATAACCATTTTATCAGCATAATTTAGCATTATCTAGTGAAGCTGGGGATGAGTATACCAACTGACTGTCATATGGGCACATGAATTCATTAAGGCATTGTCTGTAATGGTAAAAAATGAGAATAACTTAGACATCTATCCACAGGGGAAAAAATAATTATGGCATAATCACCTGATATGTCAATAAATGCCATACTATAGTTTTTTAAAAATTTTATTTTATTTTTTGGCAGTGCCACATGTCATGCAGGATCTTAGTTCCCTAACCAGAGATCAGAACTCATACCCCTTGCACTGGAAGCACAGTCTTAGTTACTGGACCACCAGGGAAGTCACTGCCATATTGCATTTTAAATCAGTGAACTTGATTTAACTATTTCCTATATAACTTTCAAAAACATAATGAAAGAAAAACCAAATTGAAGAAATACACATAGGATATATTGAAATTGATGAAAATTTCAACACAGCCTAAATATTACTTGTAGAAAAGCACATATACTAAGAGTACAAATAGGAAGGGGAGGGAAACATTCCAACTTCAGAAGATTAGATAGATCTTGGAAGGGAATGGAACTGGGAAGGGGTACAAAGAAGACTTCAATTCCCCAACGCTATATTTTTTTTAAAAAATTAATTCTGAGAGAAGTTCATAGATGTTAATTACAGTCCACAGGTTTGAAACACTTTAACAGAGAAAAAAAAATCCTTCCCTCCTCCAAAGAGGAAGATATAAAAATAGACTAGATTGAACAGTTATTTGAGGTAATTATGACAGTCCTAGGAAAGAGTGAATTATGTATATGTACACGAGAGAGAAAAGTTTTGGGGAGTAACATTAAATAAGTATAAATGACAAAAATTGATGAAAAAATACTAAATAAAGGAGACTGTGAATTTTGGATTGGATAATTCTACAAGTTCACCATAAGCTAGTAGGTACTGCTAATAGGATGGTTTGACTGCTGTTGGGATATTTTTTAGGATGGTGAGAAAAGAAGGTTATTATGAGGTACAAATGCTAATAAGGGCACTGGCAAAGATCACAAGGGGATGGGATGGGTCATCACATATATATGACCTAAGGCAGTTTCTAGTTATTTGATTTCTTAGATCTCCTTTCAATTTATGCCTAATACTAGTGTCTAAAATATAGAAAGAACTCTTGCTACTCAATAAACATAAAATACTCAATAAACATAAAAACAATACAATTTAAAAGTGAGCAAAGGCCGATTATACAGAGTGAAGTAAGCCAGAAAGAAAAGCACCAATACAGTATACTAACACATATATATGGAATTTAGAAACATGGTAATGATAACCCTGTATGGAAGACAGCAAAAGAGACACAGATGTATAGAATGGACTTTTGGACTTTGAGGGAGAGGGAGAGGGTGGGATGATTTGGGAGAATGGCACTGAAACATATATACTATCATGTAAGAAATGAATCGCCAGTCTATGTTTGATACAGGATACAGGATGCTTGGGACTGGTGCACATCTCTGGGGATGATCCAGAGAGTTGATATGGGGTGGGACGTTGGGGGGGGCGGTTCAAGATTGGGAACTCATGTACACCTGAGACGGAAAAAAAAAAAAACAACCAAAATTACAATGATATATCACCTCACACCAGTCAGAATGGCCATCATCAACACAATAAATGCTGGAGAGGGTATGGTGAAAAGGGAATGCTCTTACATTGTTGGTGGGAATGTAAATTGATACAGCCACTATGGAATATGGTATAGAAATAAAAAACTAGTAATAAAATCACCATATGACCCAACAATCCTAGTCATATACCTGAGGAAACCAAAATTGAAAAAGACACATGTATCGCATTGTTCATTGCAGCTCTATTTACAACAGCTAGAACATGGAAGCAACCTAGATGTCCTTCGACAGATGAATGGATAAAGAAGTTGTGGTCCATATACACAATGGAATATTGCTCAGCCATAAAAATGAACATTTTTGAGTCAGTTCTAATGAGGTGGATGAACTAGAATCTATTATACAGGGTGAAGTAAGTCAGAAAGAGAAAGCTAAATATCATATTCTAACGTATATATATGGAATCTAGAAAAATGGTACTGAAGCATTTATTTACAGGGCAACAATGGAGAAACAGACATAGAGAATAGACTTACAGACATGGGGAGAGGGGAGGAGAGGCTGAGATGTATGGCAAGAGTAACATGGAAACTTACATTACTATATGTAAAATGGAAAGCCAATGGGAATTTGCTGTGTGGCTCAGGAAACTCAAACAGGAGCTCTGTATCAACCTAGAGGGGTGGTTGGGTGAGAGATGGGAGGGAGGTTCAGAAGGGAGGGGATATATGTATATCTATGGCTGATTCATCTTGAGGCTTGACAGAAAACAACAAAATTCTATAAGGTAATTATCCTTCAGTAAAAATAAATAATTTTTTTAAAAAACAAACAAACAAAAACTGGTCACAAGCCAGATTTGGTTTGTGGGCTATAGTTTGCCAAGTTCTAATCTAGATGCATAAATATCTAATGGCATCCGGTCCCATCACTTCATGGGAAATAGATGGGGAAACAGGGGAAACAGTGTCAGACTTTTTTTGGGGCTCCAAAATCACTGCAGATGGTGACTGCAGCCATGAAATTAAAAGACGCTTACTCCTTGGAAGGACAGTTATGACCAACCTAGACAGCACATTAAAAAGCAGACATTATTTTGCCAACAAAGGTCCATCTCGTCAAGGCTATGGTTTTTCCAGTGGTCATCTATGGATGTGAGAGTTGGACTATAAAGAAAGCTGAGCACAGAAGAATTGATGCTTTTGAACTATGGTGTTGAAGAAGACTCTTGAGAGTCCCTTGGACTGTAAGGAGATCCAACCAGTCCATCCTAAAGGAAATCAGTCCTGGGTGTTCACTGGAAGGACTGATGTTGAAGCTGAAACTTCAATACTGTGGCCACCTGATGCGAAGAGCTGACTCATTTGAAAAGATCCTGATGGTGGGAAAGATTGAGGGCAAGAGGAGAAGGGGACGACAGAGGATGAGATAGTTGGATGGCACCACCGACTCGATGGACATGGGTTTGGGTGAACTCCAGGAGTTGGTGATAGACAGGGAGGCCTGGCGTGCTATGGTTCATGGGGTGGCAAAGAGTCTGACACAACTGAACAACTGAACTGAACTGAAATAGTCAGGGAAACTCTGTGGGGGGAGGAGTAGTGAGTAACAAAGAAGTTCTTCCATCAGGTACTGAAACAAATTGTAAAACTACAGCGTATCAAATATTGAGATCTAGCACTGGAAAAGGACAAAAAGATCAATGAAGCTGAATGGTGGTCTCAGAAACAACCAAATACATATGATATAGGTGGCACTTCCAATCAGTGTGGGAAGATGAATTATTTATTCACTAAAATGATATAAAGATAAGTACCTATTCAGCCAAAGTAAAAAAAAAAAAATAAACTTCTACTTCATTCTTTACACCAAAATAATTTAGACGTTTATGTAGAAAAAATTAACACTGAACCATTACCAATGTGAACAAATATTTTTAAAATCTCAGAGTTTAAGTATGATACAAAATATAGAAAATTAAAGGCATTAATTTTGCTAAATAAAAATGCAAACCTCCAGAATGATGTTGAAAGGAAATCTCTGAACAGTAACTGAGTAAGTGTGCAGTAGTATTATGGAGACAACCAGTCCAGATCAGAGCAGAAGGATACAGAGATCCTGCAGGGAAGTCTTCAAGAAGATGAAACTAATAGATTAACATACCTGAGTAGACTAAATGGGTATATCAAGTGTATATTTATAATTCTGGCACAGAATATGGTGATTAGTTAACACATATTAATAAAAGAAAAATGAAGCAATTGTTTAGGGAAAATAAATTGTTATACAGAGAAAGCAAATTTAATCATTGTACACTAAAAATCACAGCTGTAAATAATATACAGAATCAGAGTAATGGAAGTATTATCTATTGAGCCAACCAAAACTTTAACTATATCTGGAAGATGGAGGTCAAATGTGTATATATGTAGGCATGTATAAAAGCTAAAGTTTCATCTTTTATCTAAGACTTGAGTACTGAGATGGTAGTCTAAATATGTTCTTTAGAAAGAGAGGAAAAAAAAATAGAGAAAATCTCTACTAAACTTTAAAGTGGTTACTTCTGGCAAACAGGATTTGGGAGTGGGAGTAGAAATGTGAGGCAGAAGACAACTGTTTATCATTATAAACTCTGAAGAAAATTCTTACTTTTTAAACTGCATAAACATACAATTTTGATAAACATATGATTACATAAAAAATTAGTGCTGCTTTGCCATAAAACACTATTAAAAGATAGAAAGACAACAAATGGGGGAAATATCTGTCTCATATACTACAAAGATTGTCATTATCCTAAATATATAAAGAGCACTTACAATTCAAAAAGAGAAAGTAAAAAAGGTAAGGTATCAGAATGGGCAAAAGAAGGTGAATAGCCAATTTATAGAACTATAAATGGCTAATGAACATATGAAGAGATTTTTAACCACAGTAGCAAAGAAATTAAATTAAACTATACTGATTTCTTTATTATTGTTGTTGCTCAGTCATTAAGTCATGTCTGACTTTTTGCAGCCTCACAGACTGCAGTACACCAGACTTCCCTGTCCTTCACTATCTCCCAGAGTTTGCTCAAACTCAAGTCCATTGAGTCGGTGATGCCATCCAACCATCTTATTCTCTGACACCCTCTTCTTTTGCCTTCAATCTTTCCCAGCATCAGGGTCTTTCCCCAGAGCAGCAAAAAATAACTTATTCTTAGATTTTACCAGCACATTCAGCGGTTTATTCTACTTACAATCTCTGCTCTACCAATTGCTGCCANCATTGAGTCGGTGATGCCATCCAA
Source organism: Neotragus moschatus (assembly GCA_006410615.1). NCBI lineage: Eukaryota > Metazoa > Chordata > Mammalia > Artiodactyla > Bovidae > Neotragus > Neotragus moschatus. The sequence continues at coordinate 1,051,169 of SJYA01002331.1, forward strand.
CCATCTTATTCTCTGACGCCCTCTTCTTTTGCCTTCAATCTTTCCCAGCATCAGGGTCTTTCCCCAGAGCAGCAAAAAATAACTTATTCTTAGATTTTACCAGCACATTCAGCGGTTTATTCTACTTACAATCTCTGCTCTACCAATTGCTGCCAAAACACTCAAGTGCTGGAACAAGTAATATTGGGCCCTGTGGGTGGATGGGTGGGTGTGCAAGTTGTATAATAATAGAATTTTCATTGGCGGACAATCTGGCACTGTCTATCAAATTTGAAAATAGAGATACCTTGTCATCTGGCAATTCTACTTCGGGCTATTTGTTCTACTGAAATGCACAATGGGATAGGAGTGTTTGACGCAGCAAGGCAATGCAAAAGCTTTAACTTTCATCAATAACACTGATTAGATAAACTATGGTACAAAAGGTTAGAGATTAAAAAGAGAGTTAAGTATATATGTACTGATTTTATATAAATACACAGAGTAAAACAAAGTATGCTGCAGAACAACACATATAATGAAATCTCATTTTAAGAAATGTATGTATATAATTTTATGTGGGTTTATGTATGCCCAAAGGAAAAGTTCCAGAAAAATATACATCAAGTAGTTAACAGTAAATAAACTTCAGTGATGGTGTTACTAGAGAGGAACTCCACTTTCAACTCTTATGTGTTGTTTGCTTTATTTATAGAAAAGAAAGTACTCTGAATTAAAAACTATGACAGAGAATTCCTTGGCAGTCCAGTGGTTAGGACTCTGTGCTTTCACTGACGAGGGTCTGGGGTTAATCCTTTGTTGGGGAGGTAGGAACCCATAAGCCTCATGGCATGGCATCTTTAATGTACCTAGCATTTTGTCAGGTATTTGGGATTAATTCATTGTAATTTTAACATCGACGTTTCTATATCATTCATTTCTATATCTTCATTTTTATGATCATGGGTTTAATTCTTCTGATGTTGTTATGACAAAAGATAACTTACTCTTAAATTTCACCAGCACATTTATTCGGCAGTTTATTCTCATTTACAATCTTCACTCTACCAATTGCTGCTAAAACATTCATTTTTAAAAAAAATATCAAGTAATATGTTGAACAACATCAGCTCAAAAAAGGGTGCAGAGGAGAAAAGAAAAGGTTTCTCTCTCCCCTTGGTATTGCTATTCTCACTCCTCAAAGGTAATTCCTAAGAAACTACTGTGTATTCTTCAAAATTTTTCTATCAATATGTATAATGATTGATCCCTTTTTCTTACACTAATAAAGTCATACTATAATATTTATCTGCAACCTCCCGACTTACATCTTCATGTATCAGCCTAAAGAGATACCTACAAGATTACTGCAAAGTATTCCTTAATGGTATTTCTTATTTAAAAGATATATTTAGACTAATTTGGGACTACATGATCAAAAACAAATAAGCAAAGCAAAATAACTGAATTATTCAATTCCTGTATATGGTTTTAATAACAAAAATGACTATTGACTCCACCTTATCACTTACCTATCTGTGAAATGCTTATTTTGTAGTACTGGAGGATTTATATATATTATGTCAATTAATTCCCCCCCAATCCTAAGAGATAGATACTTTCATTCCCATTGTCCAGAGGAAAAAGCTTAAGTTCTGAAAAGGTTAAGAACCAGGACTAGTGAAAGTTCATTTTGCTAACTTTCTAATTATAGCAGGAAAGCCAAGTCTAAACAAGTTTGAACCACTTTTTTATATCATGTAAAATATATCACTTTGAAAGAAACATACTTACATATATTAAGAAATAATAATAGTGAAGGAAAATTCTCAAAACATACATATAAATGCTATGTCTAAGCTATTTTTAGCTTGGGCCAAAAATAATGAAGCCAACCAGTGCTAGGCAAAGAATTAAGTTCGTTCAATATCAAGTCCTTAGAGACTGGTTCTCAAACTCAAGTTTCCTTTTTGGCAGAAGATGAACTTTTATAAAAATCCTAAAATATAATGTTCACAATAATCCTCAGGATTATTGGCATTTAGAGTTTCCATTTTATGTCTTCCTGAATAAAGATCTACTTAGAGGCCACAAACACTATGCTTTTCAATTTTTATTGGTAGATAAAATTTGAAAGGTCATTTGCTCTTTATGGATTAATTTTGGACTCACTAGGCCTGAAAGAGTAACGATACTTTATAAAACCGATCCCAAAGTTGTGGTTTTCCTAATCCCAATAGGACCTTTTTGCTTATTTCCAGAAATCATACTATAATATTTAGACAATAAGTTCTACTTTTGAAATTGGCCATATAAAAAACTAAGATTGCCACTGTAAGGTTCCCCTCCTTTCATGAATTTATACAACAAATTTTAACTGAGTTCCTAAAATGACCAGTTTGTGCTGAGTACTAGACAGAAATGTGACAGTCCCATACCCTACTTCCAGGAAGCTTGTAGTCTACAGAAGAAACAATTAATTTAATGATCTACCCATCACTTTCATGGGGATGGAGAACCAGACTCTACTTCCCATTCAAGCTCAAAGCTCTACACTGGGAACAGCAAACTCTGTAACTTACTATTAAAAAAACAAACAACCCAGCTATTTCAGAAATTCACATTAATGGGTAACATGTTATACTAATTATTTCCTCTAGGCAGATGAGCTACAACTTTTTTTTTCTTCAAAGGAAACTGGAGACCTCTTACTAAAGAATCCATTTTGACAGTCCTAAATTTAAAATATAACCAAACTATTGAAACTTTCCACTTGTATGAAGAAATGTAGTGTTAACAAGGTAACATGTATCTTGGTATACGGGATCCATAATGGCTTTTATTCTAAAAAAATATGAAATTAAGCAACATTCTTTTTCCTATAAATTGTATTCATATATCCAGCAAATACTTAATACCTATTGTGTGCCAGGCTTCATGCCAGATAAGGACATAACTGTGAATGTATTAAGATTTCTGTCATGGACTTTGAGGAAAGAGAGTAAGGCAGTTCCAGAGAAACCAAAAAGTATTCAAGGCAGAGGGCACTAACACACTGGCCTGGAGGCAAGGAAGCATGACAGAGTTCAGAACTAATAAACACAATCAACAGACTGGATAACAAAGTTTGTGATGCTTCCTGAAGGAAATAGTGTGCAACTCCTTTCAACTAGGAATAGTGATTTAGTTCTTGAAATTAGGATCATTTTCTCCAGAATTAACATAGGAACACACTAGGATTCTGTGTCCCGAAAGACTTGAATTCCAAAGCAACTCAAATTGATTCTCAACCTTTAAAAACTCAGCAAAATATCAAAATTATCATTTATTTCAGAATATACTTAGGGAAAATAAAATAGGGGAAAAGGAGATAATGTACTAAGATCAATGTTAAATATTTGCCAGAATCATAAACAGCAATTTATATGCAAAATACATCATGTGACGTGCTGGGCAAGATGAAGTACAAGCTAGAATCAAGATTGCCAGGAGAAATACCAATACTTCAGGTATGCAGATGACACCACCCTAATGGCAGAAAGCAAAGAGGAATTAAAGAACCTCTTGATGAAGGTGAAAGCAGAGAGTGAAAAGCTGGCTTAAAACTCAACATTGAAAAAATGAAGATCACAGCATCCAGTCTCATCACTTCATGGTAAACAGATGGGGAAACCACGGAATCAGTAAGAAACTTTATTTTTGGGGGCTCCAAAATCACTGCTGATGGTGACTGTAGCCTTGAAAATAAAAGACATTTGCTCTTTGGAAGAAAAGCTATGACCAACCTAGACAGCATATTAAAAAGCAGAGATATTACTTTGCCAACAAGGGTCTATATAGTCAAAGCTATGATTGTTCCAGTAGTCATGTATGGGAGTTGGACCATAAAGAAAGCTGAACGCTAAAGAATTGATGGTTTTGAACTGTGGTGTTGGCGAAGACTCTTGAGAGTCCCTTGGACTACAAGGAGATCAACCAGTCCATCCTAATGGAAATCAGTCCTGAATATTCACTGGACGGACTGATGCTGAAGCTACAATACTTTGGCCACCTGATGTGAAGAACTGACTCATTTGAAAAGACCCTGATGCTGGGAAAGATTGAAGGCAGGAGGAGAAGGGGACGACAGAGGATGAGATAGTTGGATGGTTTCACCAATTCAATGGACATGAGTTTCAGTAAACTCTGGGAGTTGGTGCTAAACAGGGACGCCTGACATGCTGCAGTCCAGGGGGTCGCAAAGAGTTGGACATAACTGAGTGACTGAACTGAACTGAATAAAAATCTATTTGCTGGTGGTATAAAAAAAATTTCCCACTTCTGAATGAATTATTAAACTATACCAAAACAGCTTTGTGTATTTTCAGGTAGTATTCAAATTCTTGACTGAAACTCTATTATCATAACTCAGGCCCTAGGCACTCTCCCAGCAATCTTGATTCCAGCTGTGCTTCTTACAGCCAGCGTTTCTCATGATGTATTCTGCATGTAAGTTAAATAAACAGGGTGACAATGTACAGCCTTGACGTACTCCTTTTCCTATTTGGAACCAGTCTGTTGTTCCATGTCCAGTTCTAACTGTTGCTTCCTGACCTGCATACAGATTTCTCAAGAGGCAGGTCAGGTGGTCTGGTATTCCCATCTCTTTCAGAATTTTCCACAGTTTATTGTGATCCACACAGTCAAAGGCTTTGGCATAGTCAATAAAGCAGAAATAGATGTTTTTCTGGAACTCTCTTGCTTTTTCCATG
>SJYA01002331.1:1057883-1166022 GCA_006410615.1 Neotragus moschatus
TCCAACCAGTCCATTCTGAAGGAGATCAGCCCTGGGATTTCTCTGGACGGAATGATGCTAAAGCTGAAACTCCAGTACTTTGGCCACCTCATGTGAAGAGTTGACTCATTGGAAAAGACTCTGATGCTGGGAGGGATTGGGGGCAGGAGGAGAAGGGGACGACAGAGGATGAGATGGCTGGATGGCATCACGGACTCGATGGGCGTGAGTGTGAGTGAATTCCGGGAGCTGGTGATGCACAGGGAGGCCTGGCGTGCTGCAATTCATGGGGTCGCAAAGAGTCGGACAGGATTGGGGGACTGAACTGAACTGAGGCACTCTCCAGATAGTTAAGATATAATGTCTGTGTATATCTGGTTCCAGCTGATAGTAGAACAAAGAGGAAATTTTTGCAAAGAGGAAGTATACTGCACAGCAACCCCTTTGGATTACAAAAGAAGACAGTTGGCCATTAAATTTTAAATGTGTTGGTAGATAAGAAAAAGATACGGAAAAGAAACCATGAAAGAAAAGAGGCCAAACAGAGAAAAGCAGAGGACAAAAAGAAGGAAAAGAAAAAAAAGAAGGGGAAAAGAGAAGAAAGCCAGAAATGTGTAGAAAGGTACAGAAGGCAATCTTGGTGAACAATGATCCTTTGGTTTGACAATTCTCATTTATGTTTAGGAGGTTCCTAATCTGAAACTGCCATAGACTTTGTGAAAATGTTGGGTGCTTCCTTTGGTGTGAAGAATGAGACTGTTGGGTTTCTTGGATCTATGCCTAAGTAACTGCCACCTATTAAAAACAATCAACAGACCAAGAAGCACTATCAACTCTAGATACGGCATGCACAGGTCTGTGGTCTCATTTTATGTTGTGGTGAGTTTCTTCCTATACACACACACACACACACACACACACACACACATATATGTATATATGATTGGTATTTTTTAAGAGGAGTAATTACTAGAGAAGAGAAATGTAATAGGGAATTCAGTTGCATTTCTTTTAGAAGGAAGAATATACTGTTTTACCTTTGATTATTGAATTGATGTAGACAGGGAGTTGATGTAAGAGGCAGACTGCAGGGCGTCCCAGAAAATGATTCTACCACACTAAAATCAGAACCCAAAAGCAGGTTCTGTCCCATCTACCCTGAGACTTTGGGCCAGATGTTTACCTAAAATGAGGATAATAATATGTGATCTTATGATAGTCTCATGGATAAAATAATGTACATAAAGATGCCTTAGAAATTGCTATAAAATATAATCTATGATTAGTAAGTAAAAGCATTTTGAAACCTATAAAAGTAAAGTATGATTATCACATTACAAATTAATAAATTTATTTTTAATACCTATGATACCTATGAACAGGAGAGAAAATGAGGAAAAATCTCTACAGTTTATACTAATTGTTTATTTTTTTTAAAACTAAAGATCATCTTTATTTACGGCTTTTCTTGTTATCACCAGCCTGCCTCCACCCCCAATACGATCCAGCCTTCATTTTTTATTATATGACTTTATTTTCTCATATTTGTGGTTATAAACAAAGCTATCTTTTCTAAGATACTCATGTCCATTTAAAAAAATCATTAATATACCTGTCTTTTAGAATTCTTTTTTTTTAAATTAATCATCTTTTTCAAGTATCATTACAGAAAAATTTCTCCTCTATCTGTAGGCCAACTCACATCTCAGTAGCACCTTATACTTTATACTTCTCTTTTAATATAAGGCTACAATTAGATAAGAATAAATAAAGTGTCTTCATTAAACAATTCTTTTCTTGTATCCACTCCTTACAATACACAGAGAAAAAAATTATGCTGCTGTCCTGTCATTAAGTCAATTAGTCATTCCCCATTGCCCAATGATACAATTTTCCATAAAGGGAACAGCATGCATAGTCTATTACACAATGGTGTGGGTACGTGGTAGAATTAGATCATGTAATCAGTTTCTTTATTTAAATTAAATTTTTGAAATCATTGAAATGTGATCTAAAGTCTCTTTTGTCCTATTTGATGTGACTAGAAAACCCAAAATTAAAAAAGAAAAAAAGGAATTCTGTTTTTATAAAACAGAAACACATACTAAGTAACCATATTATAACTTACAGATTTACGTCACTTAACCATCACAAATTCAACCACAGCTCCTTCTCTATACTACATATTAAAAATTATATTCAGGGGGTCCATGTCTGTGATGGGACTGGGGAACACCTCAAATTTCCTTGACACCCACCATACTGGTTAGCCTGCTCCAGTTCAGTTTAAAGAGAAAGAACTGAGAGGCTAAGCAGAACCTCAAGTTTGTTACAACAAAAACTGGGAAATCGTGGTTGTCTCAGGATAAAAAAATGAGTTTGGTAAATTTACCATTTTCTACACTGATTGTAAAACAACAAACAAAACTATGCTTTAAATTTTCCTTTGTTTGAGTTTATTTTAATAAAGTTCTTCTGGTTAAAAGACTTTCATAATGATGACTCGGAATCATGTAAAATCTTGAAGCAACAAATACATTATCAGATACATTATCAGAAATCAGGTTATGCTCAGTGTTGCTTTAGTGTTAGCTGTATAATATTTCTCTTTAAAAATCCGCATGAGTTTCTTGTTGGGGATGAGAATTGAACCAATTCTCCCTGTTCCTCCCCTCCAAGTACAACTATACAAACTGTCAATAATTCAATAGATAACCATAATGGACTCAGTTCAGTTGCTCAGTTGTGTCTGACACTTTGCGATCCCATGAATCGCAGCACGCCAGGCCTCCCTGTCCAGCACCAACTCCCAGAGTTCACTCACACTCACGCCCATCAAGTCAGTGATGCCATCCAGCCATCTCATCCTCTGTTGTCCCCTTCTCCTCCTGCCCCCAATCCCTCCCAGCATCAGAGTCTTTTCCAATGAGTCAACTCTTTGCATGAGGTGGTCAAAGTACTAGAGCTTCAGCTTCAGCATCATTCCTTCCAGAGAAATCCCAGAGTTGATGTCCTTCAGAATGGACTGGTTGGATCTCTTTGCAGTCCAAGGGACTCTCAAGAGTCTTCTCCAACACCACAGTTCAAAAGCATCAATTCTTCCGCACTCAGCCTTCTTCACAGTCCAACTCGCACATCCATACATGACTACTGGAAAAACCTTGACTAGACGGACCTTAGTCGGCAAAGTAATATCTCTGCTTTTGAATATGCTATCCAGGTTGGTCATAACTTTTCTTCCAAGGAGTAAGCGTCTTTTAATTTCATGGCTGCAGTCACCATCTGCAGTGATTTTGGAGCCCAGAAAAAAAAAGTCTGACACTGTTTCCACTGTTTTCCCATCTATTTCCCATGAAGTGATGGGACTGGATGCCATGATCTTCATTTTCTGAATGTTGAGCTTTAACCCAACTTTTTCACTCTCCTCTTTCATTTTCATCAAGAGGCTCTTTAGTTCCTCTTCACTTTCTGCCATAAGGGTGGTGTCATCTGCATATCGGAGGTTATTGATATTTCTCCTGGCAATCTTGATTCCAGATTGTGTTTCTTCCAGTCCAGCGTTTCTCATGATGTATTCTGCATATAAGTTAAATAAGNAAGGTCTTGTAGGTCTTCATAGAATTGTTCAACTTCAGCTTCTTCAGCGTTACTGGTTGGGACATAGACATAATGGACTCAGAAAGGTAGAAAGGATGAGGGAGTGACCTCAGAATTTGAAGAACATCTTGACAGAGTCTCACTCTCTTTTATCTCAGTCTGTGTAAGGCAGAGGTCTGTATCCCTTCAGCCACAGCAAAACCCAAGCAGGCCAACCCATTCTTGTCCTGTAGCAGGTGGTAGCAGGCATGCTGCTCACTCACCCCAGTGATCCAAGGAGGCCTGACGTCTCCCCCCTTTCATCCAGTAGAGAACTACCCAAAACTGGTGGCCCCTGGCCATCTCCCAGCCCTTCACTTAAAAGCAGAAGGGGAACCAAGCCTGGAGTCTCCTGCCTTCTACCCAGTAGCAGAGGCCACCCAGAACCCTTTGCTCCTGGCCCTCCATCAGCAGCAGAAAATGGCTGCAGAAAGGTGTTCTCCAGGAGCACCATCAGAGACAGAGTGGAAATATTAACTATGGGAAATGTTCTCCATCCTGGAATTCAGCATCTCACACCCCCTACCTAATAATGATGGTAAGTTAGGAGGTCCAGGGAGTGCCATCCATGCCCACAGGTGGCATCAGCAGGGATCCAGCAGGGAGCTCAAGTGGGGCCAGAAGAATGAAGTAGACCAAAGTTGCATTGAAAAGAAGACTCAAAACTAAATTGTCATTGAAGGTACCACCCACAAAATGTGTATAACCTATGCTAAACCTAAACAGGGCAAATGCCTGGAAAAATAGAAGATTTAAAGAGGATCAGTGGTTGCAAACATAATATCCATTATTTTAGCACACAATAAAAAAAGTCAAAAACTTTTTGTTGTTTTTTCATACCAAAAATCACAACTTGAATGAGAAAAAACAATCAACTGATGTCAATACTAAGCTGAATCAATAAACTGGAACTAAGAAAGCTGTTAAAGTGGCCATCATAAAAGACTAAAGAGTGAATGAAAATACATAAACAAACAATATGATGCTTGTAAGAAACTCAATATAGTGTCCTAAGTAGGATGAAAATATAAAAGCATGGAAAAAGATATATTTTGCTAATTTGCATAAAAAAGAGGGAGTAGCTATGTTACTATCAGATAAAGTAGATTGAGAATATAAAATTACTAAGGACAAAGAGGGACATTTCAGAATGACATCAGTCTACCAAGAAGACATAGCAATCCTAAATGTGCATGTACCAAACAAAAGCTTTAAAAGAAAAAAAACTACCAAAAAAAAAAAACCACAAAAAAATCTGAGAGAGCTAAAAGGAGAAACAGGCCTACAGTTACACTTGGGGGCTTTAACAGACAATTCTTAGTAATTGGTAGAATTACTAAATAATAGAAAATAAGCAAAGATATAAAAGAACTGAAGAACACCATCAACCAATATGATCTAATTGACGTTTATAAAATACTTGACCCAATAACAGCAGAATACACATTCTTTTCAAGTGCCTATAGAATATCATCATATCCTGGGTCAAAACTTCAACAAATCTACATAAACTAAAAATCATGCAGACTATGTTTTCTGACCACAATGAAATCAAACTAGAAATCAATAACAGAACAAGGAAACCTTTAGATTAAAAATTAAACATTTCTGAACACTGCATGAGTTAAAAAACTAGTTTCAAGGAAATAAAAAATACACTGATCTGAATGAAAATGAAAACATGGGACATCAAAATGTGGGATGCAATTAAAGCAGTGCTTAGAGGGTAATTTGTAGTACTAAATACTTATATTAGGAAAAAGGAAAGGTCTCAAATCAATAATCCAACTTTCTAAAGAACTTAAGAATCTAGAAAATGATTAGCAACACAAACCCAAAGTAAGCAGAAGGGAGGATATAGTAAAATAAGAGCAGAAATCTATTAAATTGAAAAGGTTGGGGGTATAAGCAAAATCAATGGAATGTAAAGCTATTTAAAGCTGATTATTTGAAAAAGGATCAGTAAAATTTAAAAAAAAAGTAATACATAAAAATTCTCAACAAAATATTAGCAAATTGAGTCTAACAATGTATAAAAAGAATTATACACCATAACCAAGAAAGATTTATTTAAGTATGCAAGAGTGGTTCTATATTTGAATGTAATCTACCTTATCAACAGGCTAAAGAAGAAAAGTCATATCAATTGATGCAAGAAAAAACTGACATAATCCAACACTCATTCACGATGAAAATTCTTAGCAAGTTAGGATCAGTGAACTACTTCAACTTGATAAAGAGCACTGACCAAAAAACAAACAAATGAAAGGAAATATAATACTTAATGGTGAAAGATGATGGCTTTCCTATAAGGTCAGGAACAAGACAAGGATGTCCTCTTTTGTTGCTTCAATTCAGCACTGTACTGAAGATTTCCAGCCAGGACAATCAGGCAAGAAAAACACATAAAGATTGAGAAATAAAATGGTCCCTACTTGCAGAGATATAATCATCTACATAGAAAAATCACAAGGAATCTATTAAAAACTAGAACTAATAAGTGAGTTGAGAAAGGTCACAAAGATATTAGAGAAGCCCATAAAAATCAATATCATTTTTACATACTAACAATAAACATGGATGCAGATACTAACATTAAAAACAGTATCATTTATAATCACTCTACAGAATATTAAATACTTAGGTATAAATTAAAAGAACTTATAATCTGCATGCTGATAATTACAAACTGCTGATGAAAGAAATCACAGATTTAAATAAATAAAGAGATATATTATGTTCAAGAATCAGAAAGCTCAATTTCAAAAAGTTGCCAACTTTCTCCATGCTTATTAATAGTTTTAATACAAAATTTCAGCAAGGTTTTTTGCAGATATAGTAAAACTCATAAATTTATATGGAAATGCAAAAGAGCTAGAATAGCTAAACAATCTTGAAAAAGAATAAATATCAGCAATCACCCAATATTGTAATATTGCTTAGAATATAGCTACAATAACCAAGATAGTTTGGTACTGGTGGAGAGAGAGACACAAAGATCAACTGAGCAGAATGGAACACCTAGAAAACAAACTCATAAATAGACCCAACTGATTTTTGACAAAGTGCCAAAGTAGTTCAATGGAGGAAGGATACCCTTTCAACAAACGGTGCTGGAGAAACTGAAGATCCACAGGCTAAAAATAAACCTTGACCTAAACCTCATACCTCATATAAAAATTAACTCAAATAGATTATGAATTTAAATTTAATCATAAAACCATAAAATGTTTATGAAAAAAGCACCAGGGAAAATCTAATAGGATCTAGTCAAAAGCAAAGAGTTCTTAGACTCGACACCAAAAGCATGATCCATAAAAGGAAGAATTGATAAACTGTAGTAAATCAAAACTTAAAACCTCTGCTCTTCAAAACTCTTAAAAGTATGAAAAGACAAGATATAGACTGAGAAGAAATATTTGCAAACCACATACCTGACTAGTAGGTAAAAAACATCAAGAACTCTCAAAACTCAACAGTAAAAAATACAAACAAAAATAAGCCCCCCCCAAAAAAACCTCATTAGAAAATAGGGAAAGACAAATAGTAATTTTACTGAAGAAGATATACAAATAGCAAATAAGTACATGAAAAGATGTTCAACCTCATTAGCCATTAGGAAATGCAAATGAAAACCACAATGAGCTATTACTACAAACCTATCAACATGGCTAAAATAAAAAATAGTGACATAACCAAAGGCTGGTATGAATATGGAGAAACTGGACCTCTGCTATACTGCTCTACTGTATATAAAATGGCACAGCTCTCTGGGAAACAGTGTGGCACTTTCTTATAACACTAAACACGCAATTACCACATGACCCAGCAATTATATTTCTGGGCACTTATCCCAGAGTAATGGAAATTTATGTTCACATAAAAACCTATACACAAATGTTCATAGCAGCCATTATTTGTAATAGCTGAAGACTGGAAAACAACTCAGATGTCCTTCAATGGATAAATGATTAAAGAAGTTGTAGTATATCCATATCATGGGATACTACTTAGCAATAAAAAGGAATGAACTATTGATACATGAAATATCTTGGGAAAATCCCCAGATTATGAGTTTAAAGAAAAAAAAGGCTAACCCCCAAAAGCTATACACTGTATGATCCTATTTTACAACTTTCTTGAAATGACAAAATTATAGAAGTGTAGAGTACATTAGTGTTGCCAGGGGTTAAGGATACAGAATGGGTAGAAGGGGATGTGAGCAGGTGTGGTAATGAAATTATTTTTCATCTCAACTGTGGTGACAGATATGCAGCCCACACATGTGAGTAATTGCATAGGTCTAAATACACACACACAAACACTCTCTCACAGAGAGGAGGGGCAAGAAAACTGGGAGACATCTGAACAATATCAATATCTTAGTTGTGCTACTGTACTATGGTCTTTTTAAGATGCTATCATTAGGGAAAACTAAGTAAAAGGGTATATGAAGTATCTCTGTATTATTTCTTACAACCATGTGTGAATCTATAAAATCTCAAAATAAAGCTTAATTTAAAAGTTCCATGTAGTTCATGTATAGTTATATATTCATTGCTAACTTTCTAAAACATTTATTGAGTTGCTCATATATGTGAGGCATTAGCTTAAGTGCCAATGGCCTGGAAGTAGGGGGAAAGAAGGGTGGGAAATCTATAGAGGTATTGAGACCCCACCTTCACTGATGTCACAATTGTAATTATATAAATATTTTCATTGTAATTTTTTTAAAACGTGTCTCCACTAGCAGAGGGCAGAGACTATTTTAATTACCACTCTATCTCCAGTGTCAAAACAGTCAAAACAGAATATAATAACTATTCTCCTGATGAAAGAATGATTAAATGAATAAAACAATAGAAAAGGTGGAAAACACCATCAAATGGTTAGAATACAGTATAAGCAATAGTGATATGCTGAAAAGTGCTTATGAAAGCAGAGGAGGGAATAACTAGCATTGTCTGAGGGGTCTGGGGGAAAACTTCAAAGATGTGATCTTTTAGCACAGTTTTATAAGATGAGATGTGGAAGAGGAGAAAAACCATTCCAAGCAGAGGGAATGGGGCATTCAAAAGCTCAGTGGTATAAGAAAGGCACAGGATTTCCTGGGGCCAGCAAAGTTTGTTGTACTTGAGTTTACAGTTCTCTACTGAGGAAGGCAGTGGATGAAGCTAGAATTGTGGATTCGACACTAAGGCAAACAGTGCTTTCATATGAGCAATGTGGTGATACTAGTTTTTGAAGCCTGTAAATGATGATCAGATTTATCTTTAAGAAAGTTAACTCTGATGGCAGTGAGGGAGATGTACAGGAGGGAGAAGGAGAGAGAGAGAAGATGAGAAACCAAGACAAGTGCTTGAAATGAATGAAAATTCTCAATTCTTCATTACTAATTTCCAAGAAAACTCAATTCCCCAAAGTCCTGCATTCATGGAAGTGTTTGTAATTGCTGACCTGAATGGGTTATAACGTTGTTATCTTTAAATCTATATAATGAATCATCACAAGGCTGTGAAGTAAAGACATTTATTGAATTGGTCTTTTCTGCAGATTCTTCCAATAGAAGCATGCTGTTTTAGTTTCTATTTTGAAATTTCCTTACCAATTAAAAAAAATTTGAAATACATTATTTTTATATTTAACAAAATTTTGCATGTTATTAATATTTTGACCTAAAAAATGACTATTTTAACAGCAAGTTATAGCTTCAGTAAATAAAATATTGATCTTTGGAGAGACTTAATTTTAAATCTGAATTAAAGAGAATAACTATAAGTACTTTCCACACATTTCTGTGTGTATATACATGTAGTACTTGTTTATGATAAAACGTCAATACAACTGAATGGCATCTTTCTAATGTGATGATAACATGGCTGAACCACCCCACCCTCCTTCCCACCCTGCAAAAAAGAAAACTCTCTGCCAGGTTGGAAACGGAAGAGCAAAGGGGTTAAATATAATTCTTTCTGGTGGAATGAGATGCCTTTATACCCCTCGCTTTCTTTTTCCACTGTGTGACAACTTTAACAGTTCTTTTCTAACAGCAGAGAGAGGAATGTGGATTATGGGGAAGAGAAGAGAATGGTGAGGTGTGCAATTTATTGTAGGTAATACCTTTTTTTTTTCATTTTACAAGGAATAAAGACTTTTTTAAATGGCTTTATATATAAAGCCTCACAGATGAGTATTTTTAATTTTTTATTATAGAAAAAGTCACATATAATGAAAAGTTGACAGAATAATATAATGAACCACCTGGGGCCCAGCTTTAAATTATCAACTCACTGTCCACTCCACATTATTTTGAAACATAACCTAGATATACCATTTCATCCCTAAACAGTTCAAACTGATTCTCTAAAAGAACTACTTTTAAAAACATAGTAACTATACCATCAGTATAACTAAAATTTAACAATCAACTTCAATGTCATCCAAAATAAGTCCAAATTTTTGAAGTTCCTAGACTGCCTCATAATTTTGTTTTCTGCTCTACTGTCTTCTATATGAGATGAAGTTTAGGTCCACATGTTGTGGTTAACTGATCTGTCAAAATTTTATTTTAATGTCACTAGTTCAATATGTTTTAGAAATGGAACTTAGAAATTTTAATGAATTTAAATAATTAAATTTCATAAAATGAGTGAAAAACCAGATTAAGTCACCCTAGAAGGACAATGTTGATATGGGTGCTACAAAAACTTAAAAAAAAGTGGTGGTGGGTGGAGGTTTGATTTCATTTTTGCCTGTTTTAAAAACACTTCCTTTTTCGGTCAGTTTTGAGTATAAAACTGTCTATAATAATGATCTTAATAAGATTTTTAATAAGGGAATCCACTAAATCATGCTAAGAAAACTCTTTTGTAATCTTTCACTTGTGTGTTTTAACATTTTCCCTGTTTTACTTTGGCCAAATACTTACTTCTTCATTTGAAATTAACTTGAAATCAGGATTTCAGAGTTTGGAGGGATTGTGGCTTCCTCATCTCAGACAGTAGGCAACTTCAAGATTATTGTAATACCGTGTTTCCGGTTAGAAGGCTAGCATGAGAAATAATCTGCTGACAACTACAGACTATGTTTTAATTTGTTGACAGACAGTGCTATGTAAACATAATCAGTAAAAGTTTTATTAGCACAACATGAAATGACTTTGGATTTTATTCTTTTATAAAGCTAGGTAAAGTTAATATTTTTTCCATGTTGAAAAGATCTTGTTATATGAGTAAGAAACACATTTAGCTCAAGATGTGAAATAATAAAGGTATCTTTTATTTCACAGAAGCTTACAGAAATCAACATAGTAAATGCTATAGACTCTTTAATTAGATGATATAACAACAAAAGTTATAAACTTGAATACTATCAATAAATTTAAAATGTAACATAAAATACTTGATGTTTATGTGATACTGTAATTAGAAATTACTAGGTCATCTGAAGTTTGCATATCAAATTTTAATGGTAATTCCTAGGTTTAAAAAAGTATACTATGGTCTCTTTCAATATCCCATTAGTAAATTCTAGAGAGCAGTTCACTATGGAGTAAATTAAAAGCAAAAGTTTATTATGGCAATTCAGGAGTCTCTGTGCACTCTACATATGTGACACTTTACATTAAGCCTGGGGCTTAGAATGCCTAGTAAAATAATTAACAGCACTTAGTGTTTGATACGTGTAGGGAACTGCATTAGGTGCATTAGCAAACTATAAAATACCAAGTGCCAGAATGATATTAAATTAAACCATTAATACAAGTGGTTTTAAAAGATGTGCTTAAAGTAATTTGGAGATGGAAAAATTTGAGGTTTAATGTTTTCTTTTAAACTCAGAGAATCTTGTAAAAATTCCCAAGATTTAAACTGTTTCAAGTTCTACAACATAAAAAGAAAAGCCCTGCATGGACTTTGCAAATTTAGAATGTTGACAATGAACTGACTTCTAACTCTGTTTATTTTTAGTGTTTATATTGATGTCACTCATTTTCTCCCAGAGTCTCTCATGTACTAGTTGCACTTTATCCTGTGTACATTACAAAATTTTCTTTCTGACTTACCAAAATACAAAAATTCAAGTTCTTGATTCTTTTAAAACAAAGTAAATGAAGGTATAAAAGCAAATATAATTCACTAGATTGCGGTAAGGCAATTATAGAGTCAAACTGTTCAGTTATTATATAAAAGTACAGGTGTAAATCTCTGTTAATGGACAGAACAGATGGAATACCATATTCTAACCTAACCATCCATCTTACCTGCCTCACAAGGGAGAAGCAGTGTTCATATCAACAATACCTATTCACATTTTGACAATAATGGAAATATCTAAGAAATGTGCTATCAGCACTATCACTTTTCAATATGTTCAGTAACATGAAAGATATGTGGCAATTAGAACTTTCCGATCCCACAGTCCTATTTGTTTTGTTTTTGTCACTTGAGAACGTCTCTTCCTCTCTTTTTTCCCCTCTCTTCTCTTTTCCTATTTTCCTAAATGCATTTTGGAAATGATGGAGAAAGCTTAGTCAAAAATAAATTTATTAATAAGGCTCCTTCTTAACTGTAAACTAAGTCATGATCAGTTAATAACTTAATAATATTATGAATAGTTTTATGGTCTTTATGATGACAACAATAATTTACTGTCCCATACTTAACACTAGTTCCCTTTCTGTCACGCCATTTTAGTCTGGAGCCCCATGCTGTATTTATACTTCAGTTCTTAATTCAATGAATCATATGCCCTCTACTTAACTTTCTCCTGCTGTTAATATCCATGCACCTCTTCACCTTGTCAGGGATAGTTAGAATTCAATTTGTTCTAAGAAGAACAAATCCAGTTTTCAGCTCAGTTCAGTTGCTCAGTCGTGTCCGACTCTTTGCGATCCCATGAACTGCTGCACACCAGGCCTCCCTGACCATCACCAACTCCTGGAGCTCACCCAAACTCATGCCCATCGGGTCGGTGATGCCATCCAGCCATCTCATCCTCTGTCATCCCCTTCTCCTCCTNCAGAATTTTCCACAGTTTATTGTGATCCACACAGTCCAAGGTTTTGGCATAGTCAATAAAGCAGAAATAGATGTTTTTCTGGAACTCTCTTGCTTTTTCCATGATCCAGCATATGTTGGCAATTTGATCTCTGGTTCCTCTGCCTTTTCTAAAACCAGTTTGAACATCACTTAAATTTTGTTAAGTTTAGTCTACTCAAACACCTAGTCATTAAATACAGTGTTAAAAACCAAGGACTTCCCTAGTGGCCCAGTGGCTAAGACTCCACACTCCCAATGCAAGGGGCCTGAGGTTGACCCCTGGTCAGCAAGCTAAATCCTACATGCTGCAACTAAGACCAAAAGCATCCAAATAAATTAATTATTAATTAAAAAAAATAAGCAACCAGACCTACTGAATCATATCTACTTTTTGGAAGAAGCTTCTAAACTGTATTCAGATTTACTACCGTGATCTAAATTTGAATTAAATTTTTAAGATGAGAATGAAGACATCTGTTTTTTAAAAGTCAGACCATGAACAAAATTTAAAATAATACAAAGAGAAAAGATTAAATTGAGGAGGCTGAAATATAGCCTTTACAATAATAGACAAGATATAATCATTAATCAAAGGACTATAGTAATTGGTTCTTTTGAATAAATCCAGATTCTCTCCCCTCTTAATGATACTCCTAAAGAACCCATAACCAAGAGGTTTAAATGTAAAAACTTGAACAAAATATCCAGAATAGGAGGGAATATGACAGGAAGGAAGGCTGGTGACAGTCTAAGGGAAAAAGGGGAGCTAGAGTTCCTCTGGAACAGATGAAGGCCAAGGAAAGAGCCATGTGTTTTGAGAGATAAGTATGTATCCCTTGAAGCACTTGTTGGCTGGCAGAACTGTCAGAACACTACTAGCTCATGTTTCTGGATGGAGAAAATGGGAAACATTCCTAACCACAGTAGGCTTGGTTGAGACATATAGTATGATAATGCTATTCATTCTTCCTATCCGAAAAAAAAAAAAAGTAAATCATATTTTGAAACGTAATTTCTTATCTATCTGTTGTAGAATTTCCTATGATTCAAAAAAAAAACCCTAGAGTTGTACTGGAGATAGAATTACTGAGGAACTATCCAGAACAATTTGAAGAATAAAAACTAAAAAGAAATAACTCACCATGAATAGCCATCTAATAAGGATGGTATGAAAATGAGATAGGACTATATTTAGACACAGAAAGATGAGTATGTTAATATGATATAGAGATACACTGTTAAAGCCTTTGTTTTTTTAAAGCAGCCTTAAAATAATACATACAGTATAATCCTCCAAATTACTATTTTTAAATAACTGAAAAAAATCTGAGAGGTTATATGTAAAAAATATTTGGGTATAGAAGATAACTTATTTTCTTCTAATTACTTATCTGTGTTTTCTGTTTATTAAAATAAAAAGCATATATAACTTAATTGTTAAAACTTATATAAGAAAAGCTATACTGGGTCAAAGATTTCCCATCATGTTGTGTGGAAAAGGAGAAAAAGTTGAGAATAAAAGAGATCCTAGTTTCCATATCCACACATTTACCAACAAGTCTTCCTGCTGGGAACTCTGAAATTCAGGAGTAATAAGGAACTGATATTATAACATTACAGGGAATTTTTAATTTCAGAGTGGTATAAATTAATCATTATTATTTAACTAAATTCACTAAATTTAGTTATATAATAATCATTACTTTACTAAGTCATTATTTATTAAATATTCAAAGAAATATTTATATTTAACTAAATATTAATAAATTATGCAGATTAAAACGTTCCCACAGCACCTGCTACAGAATGGAAGTAACAAATTTTTAGTCTATGGAACATAATAATACTGGTTTTAGGTATCTTTAAGAGAAAATAAAATATTTCTATAAAAAGAATTCAAACCAAGGATTATGATAACCTTTAAACAAAATACCTTATTTGGGTTCCAACTATTACTATATATATTTGGTTTCCAAATATTATTATATACATATATAACTATTAAAATATAGTTTGAATAATTATCAGAAAAATGGACTCTACAGGCCTAACTGGTAGTCTATATATTCTATTGCATCATGTAACTATGCTTCAGGAACAAAAACCTATTTAAAATCACAGGCAAAGGCATGCTCAATACACAGGCAAAGCTATGCTCAAAAAACATTTATATAGGATAGAAATTCAGAATCCAATCTTTCTATATAATAATTCAAGGTATTTTCTAATTTTCAGTTCAGTTCAGTCACTCAGTCATGTCCGACTCTTTGCCACCCCATGAATGGCAACACGCCAGGCCTCCCTGTCCATCTCCAACTCCTGGAGTCTACCCAAACTCATGCCCATCGAGTCACTGATGCCATCTAGCCATCTCATCCTCTGTCGTCCCCTTCTCCTCCTGCCCCCAATCCCTCCCAGCATCAGAGTCTTTTCCAATGAGTCAACTCTTCACATGAGGTGGTCAAAGTACTGGAGTTTCAGCTTCAACATCAGTCCTTCCAACGAATACTCAGGACTGATCTTTAGGATGGACTGTTGGATCTCCTTGCAGTCCAAGGGACTCTCAAGAGTCTTCTCCAACACCACAGTTCAAAAGCATCAATTCTTCAGCGCTCAGCTTTCTTCACAGTCTAACTCTCGCGTCCATACATGACCACTGGTAAAACCATAGCCTTGACTAGATAGACCTTTGCTGGCAAAGTAATGTTTCTGCTTTTGAATATGCTATCTAGGTTGGTCATAACCTTTCTTTCAAGGAGTTCAGTTCAGTTCAGCTCAGTCGCTCAGTCGTGTTTGACTCTGCGACCCCATGAATCGCAGCATGCCAGGCCTCTCTGTCCATCACCAACTCCCAGAGTTCACTCACACTCACACCCATCGAATCAGTGATGCCATCCAGCCATCTCATCCTCGGTTGTCCCCTTCTCCTCCTGCCCCCAATCCCTCCCAGCATCAGAGTCTTTTCCAATGAGTCAACTCTTTGCATGAGGTGGCCAAAGTACTGGAGTTTCAGCTTTAGCATCATTCCTTCCAAAGAAATCCCAGGGTTGATCTCCTTCAGAATTGACTGGTTGGATCTCCTTGCAGTCCAAGGGACTCTCAAGAGTCTTTTCCAACACCACAGTTCAAAACCATCAATTCTTCGGCGCTCAGCCTTCTTCACAGTCCAACTCTCACATCTATACATGACCACTGGAAAAACCATAGCCTTAACTAGACGGACCTTAGTAAGCGTCTTTTAATTTCATGGCTGCAATCACCATCTGCAGTGATTTTGGAGCCCCCTCAAAAAATCTCCTACTAATAGGCATTAATACTAAAAATTCTATACTGAGGCCATTCAATGTACACTTGCTTCCTCAGTTTTTCTCCATTTCAATTTAAAATTTCTCTTCACCCTTCAGGCTTCCTTTTTCAGGTTAAACTATCTCTTCCTATCACTGCCCAAGAAACGGCCTCATAATTTTGTAGCCTACTACCTTCTCATTTCATTAATTC
Source organism: Neotragus moschatus (assembly GCA_006410615.1). Lineage (NCBI taxonomy): Eukaryota > Metazoa > Chordata > Mammalia > Artiodactyla > Bovidae > Neotragus > Neotragus moschatus. Next base: position 1,074,035 of record SJYA01002331.1, read on the forward strand.
ACTCTTCTCCATTTTCTTAAATCTTTCATTTCTTTTCATATACTCTTTTTGGCCTACAATATGCTCAAGGTATCATTTATTGAGGGGAGAGGAGGGAACTTGCCCTGACTGGAAGACGCCCTGGGGCTAACAAACTCACCAGCTCCTAATCTCATCTCCAAATCCAACAGGATCCTTCTTAGGTGGATCCTTCCATGACATTCATGCAGTGTTTCCCTACAAGGCTCTTATTTCTTGGTACATACGGCACTTCGCTCCTGTGGTTTCTTTCCAACCACCTCTGCTTAATTGTCCTCCTCTTACCTCTTAACACAGCATCTGGACTGGGCCTCTTCTCTCTTCTCTACACTTCCTCTTATTTATCTGATATGCTTTCAGCTCTCTCCCCCAAGCTGTGGATGCCCTCAATCAATCTCTTTACAGACTGATTTTCTTCTTTTCCTGGAGGCTGTCCTAATTCCAGAACATCATTCCCAGTCCAAGTTCTCATTCCCAATCTCTTTCTTCTGTTAAGGCATTCTAGGAACTCTTGGTAGGATAGTCTTTCAAAGGCTCTGATTGTACAGTCTCTAATCAAACACTGTAAATGGCTCTCCAACATCTAGTATTTAAAATTCAAACCTCTTGGTATGTGATTCGAAGGCCTTTGATCTGAGGGATAGAATACTATCCCTAAGTATTCTATACTTTATTCACAATGTCTGAACTGGGATAAAAAAATAATTATATCCTACCACACCTGCTGAAGAAGTTACTAAGTATTTAAACTCAGCTCAAATTCTATCTCAAAATTACCCCATCTCTCTGGTACAGAAATGATCTCTTCATTCTTCATGTGTAGAAAGTACTTGACAACTTTTTGCAGCACTGATGTCATTCTGTCTTGATTTGAAAGGACATGGACATTTCTTAATTTCATTCATTGAATATGACCAGCAGTAGGAAACTTATTTACTTATTTGTCCTCCATAGTGTCTTGAATGTAGTAGGCAGTGCAGATTATATTCATTTAGAATGAGAGACCACTCCAGAATCTGAGCTAAAGTTTGCCTCTGCCTTATTTCTGAAGAAAAGTCCTGGGAAACAAGTTAAATAAACAATGGTGTGTGTGTGTGTGTGTGTGTGTGTGTGTGTGTGTGTGTCTGTCTGTCTGTCTGTCTTGTGGGGATGGTATTTAATAAAGGATTTAAAATGCTTTAATTTGAATTATTTTAAAGAAATAACCAACTCTACTCCTAGGCCTATACCCAAGAAAACTGAAAATATAAGTTCACACAAAAATTTGTACATGAATGTTCATAGCAGCATTATTCATAAAGCCAAAAAGTAGAAACAAATGTCCATCAGCTGAAGGATGAATAAACAAAATTCCACACATTGGAATAGAATTAAGGCATAAAAAGGAATAAGTACTGATATATGCAACTTGGATGACCCCTGAAAACATTATGCCGGAGAAGCCAGACCCAAAAGGCCATATACTATATGATTCCATTTATATGAAATATCTAGAATTGGTAAACCCACAGAGACAGAAGGTAAGTCAGTGGTTGCCAGGGGATGGAGGTAATTCAGAGTAACTGCTGACAGGTACAGGGTTTCTTTTTGGGGTGATGAAAATGTTCTGGAATTTATACAGTGGTGATGGTTGCATAATATTGTGAATATACTAAAATCTTGAATTGTACACTTTAAAATGATGAATTTTATGTGAATTTTAGCTTAACTGAAAAGAAAAGAAAAGAAGTTTTGAGTTTGGTCTCCTGAATAACTTGATTTGTATTTGTGGTATAAGTGAAAAGAAGTCTGACCTTTGAGTTAGCAAATCTGGGTTTAAGTTATTTCTGCTACTAACCAGCTGTGTGATCTTAAGGACATTACTTAAAATCTCTAAGCCTCAACAGCCTCATCTATAAAGTGAGAATAATTAATGCCTCACATTATATAATGTGAGACTCGTGAAATAATGTAAACTATAAGGCCTTTCATATAAACTGAAAAAACTTTCATATAAATAAAGGCTTTCATATAAACTGAAAAACCTTACTGTCATTTTGTATGCTTAAAATGATTTTTTAAAATCGTAAGTTGTATTGAATAGTCCATAACTTCAGCTTTTATCACTGGCACATTATCTAACCAGCATTTATTGTCAAAAATGAATGGCATCCTGGACTTGTAGCAGTTATCCTGTGGGCACCAGTAGTACAGCATGTTACAAACTTATTTAATTCTAATCTTCACGGTGAAAGGTAACATAAAATGATGGTTATGACCAGAGGCACAGAACTGAGTTTCAGTCCAGGTTCTTGCACTGACCTTGAGCAAAGACCTAGCTTCTCTGACCATCAGTGTACTATAAAGTATGTGTCTGTGTGAGTGTGCACGTGTGTATGTGTGTGTGTGTGTGTGTGTGACAGAGACCTACCTAGTAAAGGAGTTATAGGATTCATTGAGATATATGATATATAAGGCACATATTGCAGTATTTGGTACCTAGCAAGCAATCAATAGTCAGTAGTTATTATTATTTCCATTTTGTGGAGTAATGGGTTTAAATAACTGGCTTAAGATAACAAGTCTGAAGCATAACCAGGAATAAAAAGTATATATTTTGCTCACACTACTTCAGGTAATCAGGATAGGGGATGATTCAGTATGTTTCCTATGTGTTAAACAGCATCATATGGAGCACTCTAGTACTGCATTAGCCAACTAGCTTAACTTTTTGCTCATCAGTTAAAGAAAAGACATAATCCTATTCAGCACTAGCACAAGGTCTGACACAAATAGATACTCAGTAAATATTTACTGAATAAACAAATGAATAAACAGTGTTATTACTGACTGTATTTACAACACAAAATCCAAAGCACTGACATTTCCAAATACCTGTATTTTTACATATATAAAACACTTTGTATTTTGAAAGTTCTCATTTCAGTATACTGTATACTTGAAAGTTGCTAAGAGTAAATCTTAAAATCTCTCTCCCAATGGAAAAAAAATTATAACTGAAAAGTGATAGTGTGTGTGTGCATGCATATAATGAGAACTCTTTAGGATTTACTCTCTTAGCAAATATCATGCACAACATATAGCAATGTCGATTATATTTATTACATCCCTTGATTGATGTTAACTAAACTTACAATGGTAGTCACTTCATAATATATACATATATCAAATCATTACAGTGTATACTTTAGACTAATACACTGTTATATGTCAATTACGTCTCAAAAAAATTGGAAAAATATAAAGGGGAAAACAAAAAGTTTTCATTTGGGGGCTCCTAAATGCTCTCTGGCAACAATACAAAGGAAGCCATTTACTATTTCAAACAACAGGAGACTAAGAATGAAAGCAAGATATTCAACAAGTATTCTTATGTTTCAGATTCTGAATATATAGTTTGTCTTCCCTAAGAGAATTCTGATAGTTTCCTAAGAGCAGGAATCATATGCAATTAACGTCAGTATACCTTTACAGAGCCTAACCTTACACATAGCAGGCACTTAATTACAATACGTTTAAACAGCTGGGTAAGAAAATTTCTTGGCTATATAAAATGTATTGATCATATTTAACCTATTCTGCAAAACAATGAAGGTTAATATCAGAACTAAAACTCTCCATGTGTGGCTGGCTATATCATTTTAAGAAAATAAAATCATACAGATACACACACACACATAGTTTCTCATAAAGAAATGCAAATATGCCAAATTATAACCAGTTTATAAAACTGTCTTCATTTGCCTTGCATATTTCTCTAAATGAAGTGACAGATCTGCACCAAGCTGGAAAAATATTCAGGTCCCCTCAATATTACTAGGATTGCTGACTTGACTTTAGACTGGTATGATGAAATAGATTTACTACTTTGTTTTTCTTTTCCTTCAAGTCATAGTTAGGTACCTCAGCATTGTGCTAGGAACTGTTAAAGATTTAATTGTAAGATATTATCCTTGTGCTCAAAATACTGACATTATTAGGGAAGATAAGACAACGGACAATGTAAAATGCTATGCACATTTTCATTCACTGCATTGCTAATTTAGAAATCACCAGGGAAAAGCAAATATCATATGGTTTCACTTATATGTGGAACCTAAGAAAGAAAAGAATGATACTAATGAACTTATACACAAAACAGAAATAGACCCACAGACACAGAAAACAAATGTACTGTTACCAAAGGGGAAAGGGGACAAGGAGGGATAGATTAGGAGTTTGGGATTAAAATATACACTGCTGCATATAATATAAATAACCAACAAGGACCTACTATATGGCACAGGGAACTATACTCAATATTTTATAATAATCTATGAGGGAAAAAAAACTAAAGAAACAGATATATATGTTTGTATGATGGAATCAATTCGCTCTACACCTGAAACCAATACAACACTGTAAATCACCTATGCTTCAATTTTTAAAAATCACCTGGGAGTTTGCAGCAAAACAGTAAGAACTGAATAGGAAAGTTTCAAACAGGAAGTAAATTTTACACAGGGTCTTGAAGAAAAGGTAAAATCTGACGAGGCAGAGACAAGGGAGGAGGGTTTTTTGAGCGAAATAAATAGTAACAGAGGCTCAACACTTGAATCAGCACAACGTTTGAGAGACAGACTGACTTCAACAGCAGAAAGAACAGGCCAAGGAACACAGGAAATGAAGATGGATGAGTAGCCTGNCAAGGGAGGAGGGTTTTTTGAGCGAAATAAATAGTAACAGAGGCTCAACACTTGAATCAGCACAACGTTTGAGAGACAGACTGACTTCAACAGCAGAAAGAACAGGCCAAGGAACACAGGAAATGAAGATGGATGAGTAGCCTGGGACAGATTAGACAGGGCGTCAAAAGTCAGGCAGAAGAGGTTAGACTTAATGTGGTGGATAACAGGGAACCAATGAAGCTTTCCAGTAAGGGGAGAAGTGTGCTAAAAGCAGTAGCATTTAAAGAAGGTTAATCAAGATGAGCTGGAAAAAAGAGGGAAGCGAAGGAAGGCAACTGTAGTAATCCAGGAATGAGGTGATAAGGGTATGAGTGGGACAGGTGCACAGAGTGTTTCTTAGTGGCAATGTGATGGGCCTTGAGACTGTAAAATTGGGAGGGGTACCAGAAAAACAAGGACGAGGCACAGACTAACCGAGGGACTGGCTACAAAGTAAAGGAGTCAGACCACAGATTAAAACCTGGACATCTCAAACACTAGAAATACTTCCACAAGGCCTAAAGGTTTTGCAAGTATTCTCTCTGTAAATAGTTCCATTGTTTTGTTTAGTAAATTTACTGAAGTGCTCCCTAATTTCACAACTGTTTTGCTAACACAGCCCCATGAAAATCTGTTAAGGTAAAAATTCATTTGTTTTCAATACATTTTTCAATACAAAGTTAATTAACCTGTCACAGGATATAAATTCCCAGAGAATAACATGGTGAAAAGAGAAAAACATTCTTCTTTACATTCAAGTGTATGTTCTTTATAGTCTGGTTCTAATCCCCCTCCGCCTAAAACGAAAACCAAAAAAACTAACACATCCCTTGAAAACCCAACCTGGTTTTTTTTTTTTTTTTTTTCCCTAGCTGATCTAAAATCTCAAAACATAGTCCTGACTTTAATCTGGTAATGAGCCAGTCCGAAAAAAACCAACAAACTCTCATGAGAAAATGAATTAAGAAATCAACATTTTGCCATGTTGCTTTCCTGAGTTGTGCTATCAAATTAGGAAGAAATTCTCAGAAGTGAAAAACAAGGAGAAAAACATTACTAAAGCCAAATTTAGCAGGCTCATTTTTTTTTTTTTTTTTACTAAATATTTAAGTCTACAGTCAACTATTCCCTGCTTCCACTCTCCTTAGACAGTAGTAAATACAGAAATGGCACAAAGAAGATTTACAGATTTCATTCGCATGCTCCACAGTTTCTTCGGGTTCTTCTATTACTGCAACACTGACCCTGCTATCTGTACAGTTGCATGCACTGTTTCATACCTCCTTTCAAGATCATTTTCCGGTAGAGCTGTGAATAAGACTCGAAACGTTCCCAAACAGCAAAAATAACCCTATCTGCTATCATTCACTGAGCTCTTCCTTTACAGTGTGTAACCAAACTTGTGCTTTAATATACACCTTGTTTAATCCTCATAGCAATCTTGCAAGGTAGGTACTATGATTATGCCCATTTCACCAGTGAAGAAACCGAGGCTTTGAAAGTTCAGGAAATTATACAAGGTCACAAACCTAGTGACCTGGTAAGGGGCAGATGTGTTCATCTGACATACTCTTGTGAATCGTTAGAATACACTGCCAATCCTACATATATGTGAGTGAAACCAAAAGTGAGCGATAAGGAAGGGTGGCGTGCTATTCACACGCTATTCACAGAGTCAAAGGGTTTGGGAGGAGCATCAAAGATACAAATGGGGAGATTTCCGGACTCATCTCTAACCCTTCCTTATACTATTCCTGGAGGAGAGTGAGACAATGCTATGAAATGGGAGTGAACTGTCTCCTCTTGTAGGAGGACACATATTACACGACTATTTCATGGTATTAACAGGATCTCAACATCTTAATTTGATTCACATTAAAAAAAATGTTACTTAGGCCAGGTCAAGACGAATTAGGCTGATTGGTGACATCAAAATGCTTAAAAAAAATATTTTCTTAATAGAATTCCAGTGACCTGAGCAACCTATGTAACTCCTACCAATGACCCTGAAATAGAAACTAGCTTTTTAAAACTACTTCTCAGTACAATATATATATTCATAAGAAAACATTTTTAAAAATAACTCTCCTCCTTATGCATCTGGGCAGAGATGTCATATTTCCTCCACAAAGCTTCCTTTTATGTTGCAACACTAAGAATCTCAATTTCAGGCTGAACTAGAACAACTGAGAACTGCAAACTCCTTCACAGGAGATGATTATTTTTAATAGTTTTTATATAAATTGTCTAAATACAATTTTATATAAATTGTCTAAAACTTTACGTTTTAATTCTGCAATACTCTTCACTAGAGGGTAAAGCAGTTAAAGTTTCAAGTTCTGTTTCCCCTCACCCCTCTCTTTTTTTTTTCTGCTAACACATGGTCTTTCACAAAAGAGTCAGTGTGATCTCTGCTGACTGAAGATAACAGATATGACTGTGGTAAACTCAAGAAGATTAAGCACATGTCAAGTAATTCAGAAGTTTAAAACTTGTCACCTGTGTGTGAAACCAGCAAGCAGTTATAACTGGTTAAATAAACATGCACAAATTAGTAGGACGCAATTAGTAACTACCACTTTTCCCTCCAATGAGTGGTGTCTGGGCAAGCAGCCATACAATCTGCAATAATCGGTCAGTACTGTGAAGCCCCAGCAACTTCCTCTGCCCCACCCCCATCCAGCCTCCGACGGGGATACTTTTGGACTGCTAAAAGAATGCTCAGACAATCACAAAAGTCCTCCTTATCAGTGAACACTGAAATTTACCTAACTTGCTCTTTTAGGTTTTTAACATTCATAAATATGAAGAAAAAAATGCAATATGATCATATTTCAAAGATTATTTGAAGGTTTTGATTTCCTTTTTATATGTTAGAAAGAATAGTGTCCCCAAATCAGTAATATCCACTGAAATGCTTCTTGAATGAAAATGTATCCTATGCATCTGACTCATTGGAAAAGACCCTGATGCTGGGAAAGAGTATAGGCAAAAAGAGAAGAGGGCAGCAGAGGATGAGATGGTTGGATGGCATCACTGAATCAATGGACATGGATTTGAGCAATCTCTGGGAGACAGTGAAGGACAGGGAAGCCTGGCATGCCTTCAGTCAAGAGTTGGAAACGACTTAGAGACAGAACAGCAACAACAATCCTATGTACCATCATAAGACTTTACAGATAAAGACTTTACATAAAATACCAGGAGTTTAGAAGTCAGGGTTATACACATTTCATTTAAACCATGTTCCAAGACTCTAGTAAATTTGGGAAAAATTGTTAAGGTAGCTTTCCTGGTTTATGAAATATTATGAATGACATAAAAAGTATGAGATATTAAAAAAGTATCCACTTGCTTACTTCATCTAATTTCACCTCTTGGACTGGAGTAGTCCCATAAATTATTACCTCATGCCTAAGATATTTTATTTTTATACTTTAATAAGTAAACTACCCTTACTGCTAAAGAAAAAAAATTACAAAACAAAGTAAATGTGATCAAATCTTCTGACTTTTCTGTCTCTAAATGTGATATCACATTAAAAAAAAACCAAAACTGCTCTGTTTTCTCTTTTATCCCTTTCTGTGAAAGAAGAAAAATGGGAAGTGGCTTGTTATTTTTTAAGCTCTCCAGGATAAACAAGTATGCCGTTTTAAGTAGCTTAATTTTGAACTCTTTTCTTAGAGTAATAATATCATTCATTAGCAAAAACTGCATCCATTTAATAAAAATGGCCTTCAGTATATTTAAAATTTGTATTTAAAAACTCTTCTGACAAGATTTTGATGTTTTATTTGCAGCTTAGTATTTACCTTACCTATCCAGGGGAAAGGAAAAAATAAAACACTTTGCAAATAATCCCCACTAATAGTTATTTGTAGAATATCAAACTACAAATTAAAATAAATAGAGCATATGAATCCAGTGAATTTTTAGGTTGATTACTCTCAGCTAGACTTTTGAGTTAAGGCCATAAATATTCACATGAAACTCAACAGTGTTTACTAGCTATGTTTAGACACAAACTATATTTATAATAAAACATTACATTTAAAACAAAACACCAAGCTTACTCTAAGTAGATCTTCTCAAATGCATGTCCTACATTCCCCATTCGACATACTAAAGACTTTAAAAATTCTTTATTTAGCTAAAGCAATCAGTAAGATTGCGCCAGAGATGGCTTTCTTTAAAAGGCAGCCTCTTATTCACTTAGGAAAGATAAAACTGAATTCCACTTAAGTCATACGAACAAGATCATGCTATCAGCACCTTCTTCCCGAGAAAGGAAGTTATTATAGACAGTTTTATAAATGAGGTTTTAAGAGAGTACTTCCTGGTCAGACAGTTAACGTCAACAGCATTTTATATAGCTTTACATTTCGACATTTTGGAAAGAATTTTCTGAAAACTTTTCCTGATTATTTTTCTCCTGTCCCCACAACAGAGGAAAACCAGCTCAAGCTAAACAAACCTTAAGGTAAAATCTACGAAATCCTACCAATGCCTACCGTTATGGTATCATGTAAATATCAGAACTGGTTGTTATTGTTGATAGTATCAGCTTAAGTTTTAGTTATTGTACATTTACGCACCCTCTGTCTAATCCCCTCTGTGCACCAGAGTGAGGTTTCAGGGTACACAACATTAGAAGGAAAAGAAACATTAGAAGGCAAAGAAAGGAAAAGACAACTCACCAATTCCTTGATAATGAAGATGATGCCAGTCAGCATTCACAGTTCAATTTTCAAATTTAAAGTCAGTTCTCTTTTAAACTTATATATATATATACACATATACAAACAAGCAAAAAAACCCAACTCCATGAAATCTTGTACAATCCGAATAAGGAACTGCAGATAAAAGCGGCGTGACCTGGGTGCTGCTCATGACTATCTGTATTGCAAGCTCAAGTATTTCCTGTTACGACGCCCATTGGTTCCCACAGGTGCAAGTGCCTGTGGGTGTTGCCAATTTACCCTTCCTTTGGTAAGTGAACCGCTAAAGGAGATTTCAGGTTAGCACAATCAATGCTGGGAACTATTGGGGCAGAACTACCCTGGGCTAATACCAAGAGCCTCCCAAACTAGACTGATTGTGAATTGATGATTACCTAGTTCAAAACGGCTGGAGAAAATTTATTTTAGTAGACGTTAATGATTTTTCTAAGATGCACTGTTATTAAAAAATATTTGTGACTTTACTCAACAAATATGTATTAATTCCTTTCTCTGTGGAAAGCTCTATTTAGGCACTAGGAATATAGTAGTGAACAAAACAAAATCCCTGTGGTCATTCATACACAGTCTGGTAGACTTTTGACTATTTCATATATAATGAGAAAACTTCCCTAAAGGCAGAGACAAAAGAAATTTGTATGGAAATTTGGAGTCAATTGTAGTGCTAAAAAGCACTGTAATTAAGGCCATGCCACCTTAAACCTTAAAGAACTTTTCCAGAACCCAGTACAGAAAAACAAGATTCTTTATGTTTGCAGTGTTTCAAAAAGGCCAGGTTGGAGGCAATGGCGTATGTTCCAGCAGGGAAAAGGAAAAACTTCTCACCATGAGTCACCAGTGACTAAGTTCTTTTAATTCAGGCTTAAAACACATTTCAAACCCAATTACTTGTACATGCAGAAAACTGATAACCCCGAATTAACAACAGGAGCTTGATTTGACTAATTTTCAGGGTTAATATCAGCAGCTAAGAAAAATAAATGAAATGCTCTTAATGCGTTAATGCCCCTGTACTGAATTTTGTTATCATTTGGTCTTACAAGTCTTTACTGCCTAAGGGCCATGTTAGAAGCTTCCATTAGATTTTATTACAAGGAATGTTGTTTTCTTAGATTGTTGCCAGACTGGGACACAATCATCTTGGATGTATGATGTCATGGTAGGAATGGCTTTTATTTGTATTCAGTAAAACAAAAATAAATTCAGGGCTGCTCAAAAAATGTAAAGCCCAGAGAACAAAATATATGGATAAACTCTACTCTTCCTAGCTATGCTTCATTTCCTTAGGATTTTATTTTTTTATGTTTCAAATAACAAAATCTTCTTTTTAGACAACAAATGAGAGAAATTCCCAGAGCCAAATTCATCCATTTAGACAGTCAGTAAATCTTTATTGAGATACATGTTTCTCTGATGCCTCAGTCACTAAAGAATACTCCTGCAATGCAGGAGACAGGGGTTTGATCCCTGGGTCGGGAAGATGCCCTGGAGAAGGAAAGATCAACTCACTCCAGTATTCATGTCTGGGAAATCCCCTGGACAAAGGAACCTGGCAGGCAGTTCTTGGGGTTATAAGGGTCAGACACAACTTAGTGGCAACACCACCACCACTACATGCCAGGTAGGCACTGTTTCATGAGTTGGGAGAAAGCAATGAATAAGAAAATCTCTGCTTTCATGGAGTCTAAATTCTAGTGGAGGGATATAAGACAAACAAAAACATAAATAAAATATCTGGTGTGTCAGAATGGTGTCCTCTCCAGTATAAAGAAAACAATATGAAAGATAAGGATAAAAATAAGAAAATGTACAAAGTAAGCACTTAAGGAATTTAGAGGAGAGAGTAGCAAGAAGATGATCAGAGAAGGCCTCAGGAAAGATGGCATTAAAATTAGATCTACGGGAATTCCTGGGTAGTCCCAGTGGTTAGGACATATTTTGGGCTTTCCTTAGCTATTTCTTGGATCTTTAAGAAATACAAAGTAAAACGTGTATTGAGTTGGAAAACCAAATCTAGGTTACAGTGGTCAAGTTTGCCACTGTCGGTATGGCCGTCACCCAGTCGTGTCTGACTGTAACCCCATGGACTGCAGCACACCAGGGGTCACTGTCCCTCACCATCTCCAGGAGTTTGCCCAAGTTCATGTTCATTGCATCAGTGATGCCATCCAGCCACCTCATCCTCTGATGTTCTCTTCTTCTGCCCTCAGTCTTTACCGGCATCAGGGACTTTTCCAATGAGTCATCTGTTCACATCAGATGACCAAAATACTGGAGCTTCAGCTTCAGCATCAGTCTTTCTAGTGAGTATTTAGGGTTGATCTCCCTTAAGATTGACTGGTTTGTTCTCCTTGCAGTCCAAGGGACTTTCAGGAGTCTTTTCTAGCACCACAGTTCGAAGGCATCAATTTTTTGGTGTTCTGTCTTCTTTATGGTCCAGCTCTCACAACAATACATGACTGCTGAGGAGACCATTGCCTTGATTATACAGACCTTTGTTGGCAGAGTAATGTCTCTTCTTTTCAGCACACTGTCTAGGTTTGTCATCGCTTTCCTGCCATGAGGCAATGGTCTTCTGATTTCATGGCTGCAGTCACCATCTGCAGTGATTTTAGAGCCCAAGAAGAGGAAATCTGTCACTACTTTCACCTTTTCCCCTTCTATTTGCCATGCAGTAATGGGGCTGGATGCCAAGATCTTAGTATTTTTAATAGTCTTAAGTTGGCTCTTTCACTCTCCTCCTTCACCTTCATCAAGAGGCTCTTTAGTTCCTCTTCACTTACTGCCATTCAGAGAAGGCAATGGCACCCCACCCCAGTACTCTTGCCTGGAAAATCCCATGGATGGAGGAGCCTGGTGGGCTGCAGTCCATGGGGTCGCTGAGGGTCAGACACCACTGAGTGACTTCACTTTCACTTTTCACTTTCATGCATTGGAGAAGGAAATGGCAACCCACTCCAGTGTTCTAAGCCTGGAGAATCCCAGGGATGGGAGAGCCTGATGGGTTGCCATCTATGGGGTCGCACAGAGTCGGACACAAGTGAAATGACTTAGCAGCACCAGCAGCACTTACTGCCATTAGAGCGGTAACATCTGCACATCTGAGGTTGTTGACTTGATTCCAGTTTGTCACTCATCTAGCCCCGCAATTCTTGTGATATGCTCAGCATATAGGTTAAACAAACAGGATGACAGCAGACAGCTCTGTCGTACTCCTTTCTCGATTTTGAACCAATCANATCTGCACATCTGAGGTTGTTGACTTGATTCCAGTTTGTCACTCATCTAGCCCCGCAATTCTTGTGATATGCTCAGCATATAGGTTAAACAAACAGGATGACAGCAGACAGCTCTGTCGTACTCCTTTCTCGATTTTGAACCAATCAGTTGTCTCATACAAGGTTCTAACTGTTGCTTCTTGACCTGCATACAAGTTTCTCAGGAGACAGGTAAGATGGTCTGGTACTCCCATCTCTCTAAGAGCTTTCCACAGATTGTCATGATCCACACAGTCAAAGGCTTTAGCACAGCCTATGAAAAAGAAATAGATGTTTTTCTGAAATTTCCTTGCTTTCTCTGTAATCCAGAAAATGTTGGCAATTTGATCACTAGTTCCTCTTCCTTTTCTAAACCCAGCTTGGACAGGTGGAAGTTCTTTGTTCACATAATGCTGAAGCCTAGCATGCAAGCTTTTAAGCATGATCTTACTAGCATGAGAGATGAGTGCAACTGTCCAGTGGTTAGTATATTCTTTGGTACTACCCTTCTTGGGGAGTGGGGTGAGAATTGATTTTTTTCAGTCCTGTGGCCACCGCTGGGTCTTCCAGATCTGCTGACATAACGAATGCAAAACCTTGCTGGCATCAGCCTTTAAGGATTTGAATCAAATTGATTACATTCTTTGAGGCTGAAGATGGAGAAGCTGTATACAGTCAGCAAAAACAAGACCTGGTGCTGACTGTGGCTCAGATCATCAGTTTCTCAAAGCAAAATTCAGGCTTAAACTAAAGAAAACAGGGAAGAATAATAGGCCAGCCAGGTATGACTTAAATCAAATCCCGTATGAATTTGCAGTAGAGGTAATGAATAGATTCAAAGGACTAGATCTAGTTAACAGTGATCCTGAAGAACTAGGGACAGAGGTCCGTAATATTGTACAAAAGGCGGTGAACAAAACCATCCCAAGGAAAAAAAAAGTAAGAGGGCAAAGTGGTTATCTGAGGAGGCTTTACAAATAGTGGAAGAATGAAGAGAAGCAAAAAGCAAGGGAGACAGGGAAAGGTACATCCATTTAAAAGCAGAGTTCCAAAAATAGCTAGAAGAGAAAAGAAGACCTTTTCAGAGAACAACGCTTAACAATAGAACAACAAAAGGGGAAAGACTGGAGAGCTCTTCAGGAAAACTGGAAACATCAAGGGAGCATTCTGCCCAAAGATGGATACAATAAAGGATATAAATGGCAAAGACCTAGTAGACGCTGAAGAGATCAAGAAGAGATTTAAAGAAAACACGAACTATATAAAAAAGATCTTAATGAAGTGGATTAATACAATGGTGTGGTAAGTCACCCAGAGCCAGACATTCTAGACTGCAAAGTCAAGTGGGCCTTAAGAAGTACGCTGTTAATAAAGCTAGTGGATGCAATGAAATTCCAGGAAGTCACTCATACTGAGTCTCAATTTCCCTACGTGTGACCTATTAATTATTCTTTTTGGAGCCAGGAGCCATGGGATACAGCAAGTGATTAGATATTGAAGATAGAGCAAAAACAGCACTAAAAAATGGTTTTAAGTGATTAAAATAATAAGCAGCTATCACTTGTTAAACACTTCCTATGCATTTATCACTGTACTTGGTGCTTTACATAAACTGCATCATTTATTCCTTATAAGCCATAAGGGCTTCCCTTATGGCTCAGCTGGTAAAGAATCTGCCTGCACTGTGTGAGACCTGGGTTTGATCCCTGGGTTGGGAAGATCCCCTGGAGAAGGGAAAGGCAACCTACTCCAGTATTCTGGCCCGGAGAATTCCATGGACTGAATAGTCCATGGCGTCGCAAAGAGTCAGACACGACTGAGCGACCATCACTTCACTATTCCTTATAAGAATCTTGTGAGGCCCAAATTTTTGTTTTACAGATGAGAGAACTGAGAGCTTTAAACACTTAAGTAACTTAACCAGGATAAGCCAGCTGGCATAGTGATAAAGCCAAAATAGGTGCCTGGGTCTGAGTCTCAGGTCCTTTCTCCTTTCAATGTATCATGCTGTTTCCTACATGGCAGATAAATAAGGCTAACATTTGTTTTTGGGTTTCAACAGAATCATTCTTTTAACACTCTTTTGATGCACTAAAAGCCCTCAGTGAAAATATGAAACTAAATGTGAACATAAATATAATCTAATAATTTGCCTATCATTAACTCATTCACATTCATTCAACTGACATCTAGTGAGCACCCTTCATACTCTATGCCTGCTATTAAATCTTGATCTAGAAGAGTTAAAAACTATTTATGTGGTTTGGGGAAATATTTGTGTATTTACACAGAAAGCCTTCAAGAAGTAAAGGCAAATGTTCGCGATAGAATGAAAAATTGGCCATGAACTCTAATACTGTTTTGTATGCTTACTGCCAAGACCAATTAGGTTATTAGTTTATTTAAGAAAGCATTCTGTCTTGATTAGTGCCATCTATTGTAATGGGTAAATAAAATGTATTTGAATTGTCATAAGCCTTGATTGCTGTGGACAAAAGCCAGTGTCATTAGACAGAAAACGAAACATAAAAATAAATACTGCACAGAGTCCTAGTTTGATTTGGAAATAAAAGGTTATCTCTCTGTCCATCAAAAATAGTGTGAGGAAATAAAACTGAAATCTTCTAATAAGTACTTTGATAACTGACTAAAATAGTAAGCATAACAAATATGGGGTTGATTTTGCTATCCATCATTTTTACTGAGGCCAGGGGTTAGGTGAAAGGTTCCCAAACACTAGGCTACAACATATCAGTTCCAATGTTAGGAGCTAAACTGACATGAGCCACCTGTGAGTAGGTTTTGCTAGGTGTAAAATGTTTATTACAAGGCATGTTCCTCTTCTCACTCTAGGGATGATAAATGTGTATCTGTGAGAAAGGGGATAATGGTTAGGAGTTGATCTGCGTATCATGAAACTGACCCCTATGCCATTCTGATGTAAAATAGAAATAATTTACAAAGACTTTAAATATACTCATTTCTAACAAATCTTAGGTCGAACAGAAAAAAATGCATTAGGTTGATTTATAAAGTATTTAGGTAACTTTAAAAACATGTAGCTGGAATGAAAAAATTTATCAATTTAATTCCTACTATCATAAAATTTCTGAATACTTGTTATTTTTAATTTGTTGCCCATAGCCTGTAAGTGAGTTACATCACATTTTGGTCCATTAATTCAATGCATCTAATCCATCATTAGACATAAGTAAAATTTTTTTTTTTACTACAGTGAGTTCGAGTTTGAAAATAGTAACAAATTTTTAATGTATCCTTACAAATGACAAAGTAACCAATTAAATGAATGTTAAAGCTAAAAATCACAAACTACACTTTCCATGAAGAAATGCAATTGTACAATATCCCATAACTCAAAACTACTAATTCAAAACTATAGTGGGACTCTCTCATTGTAGACTGAAAAGAAGTCTTCTCTTAGAACAGTCACAAAACACTGTTTGATGGAAGCTTTCCCTCTGTCCATCTGCTTTCTTTTTAGGGGGAGGGAAAAAACAGACTGAAGGAAAAGATTATAAAAGAAAGATGCTTTTAATGTCTATAAAATAAACTCTAAAAAGACCCTAAAGTCAAAGTACCAATAGTTACTTTTCATTCATTCTCCCATATCACTGAAACCAACAAGTATGAACAGTGGCAAGTAAGAGAACTTTTTTCAGGCTGGCTTAAAAATTAAGCCAAATTAGATATCAAGGTAGACTCTGAGATTACAATGATTTGACTGTATATGACTCAAGTGCTAAAGAAAGTATAAAATGGGTTATTGTATTTACTAGGCAGTACTTGCATCCTGCTAAACTAAGAATTATTTAAGAACTCTAAACTAAAAACAGCATGTATTCTCTGGTGGTTATAACCATTCATATGGAAAGATGAGGCTCCTTGTTAATCTCTGCTTTTGATTATTTTTTTTCAATCAAAAATTAACAGGTATAATGAGCACAGGTTTCACTAATTTACATATTAATAACTTCTCAAAGTGTAGTTTTATTTTGTGAAACAAATGAAAATAAATTCCCACAGAACTGCTACCCTTCTAACCAACCTCCCCTACCTCCACCCCATGTCCCCAGGCATAAAAAGTTATTATGGGCCCTGCCTATCATTAAAAATTCTATTTCAAGGGTTCTCTTGTCATCGTCTCTGTGTCAATACCATAGCATAACATGGTTTAAATGACTGCTTTAGTAATAACTCAGGGGAGTACCAGCATATTTTCTTTTCTTAGAAGGAACTAAAGTTTCATCTTGAGAGACCACCATTTGTACCAGACAGAAATGAGCTAACAAGGATGATGGAAGAGCTTATCTGCTCAAACATTTCCATTACTTTGCAGGATTATTGTTACTGAGATTCTCAATCCCTCTACAGACTATTTCATACATTACATGCACTACATAATGAATACATGCCCCTTATAAACCTAGGCTTTCCAGGTGGTTCTGTGGTAAAGAATCTGCCTACCAATGCAGAAGATATGAGTTTGATCCCTGGGTTAGGAAGATGCCTTGGAAAAGGAAATGGCAACCCACACCAGCATTCCTGCCTGGAGAATACCATGGACAGAGGACCATAGTGGGCTACAGTCCAGGTGGTCGCAAAGAGTCAAGAGTCAACTAAGCACTCATGCCCCTTGTAAATAACCTTCTGGAGTTAACTAACCTTCCTTTTACTTATACCTAGGGTTCTGGAAAAATAAATTTAATGTAAAAAAGTTACACTTTATACATCTTAAACATAGTCTCTCGTATTTTAAATTTGTTTTGTGTATCTACTATTTGTATTTGTGTATTTGTTCCTCTCATCACCATAACTTGTTTCTGAGGATTTCTCTTTCTGGTGGAATTTTCATAACCACACCAAACTCCACACTCTCTGAAATCATTGTACCTGATACAAAACAGTTCTGTATCAGGTAATATCAAAAGAA
The DNA here is from genome assembly GCA_006410615.1 of Neotragus moschatus. NCBI lineage: Eukaryota > Metazoa > Chordata > Mammalia > Artiodactyla > Bovidae > Neotragus > Neotragus moschatus. The sequence continues at coordinate 1,091,706 of SJYA01002331.1, forward strand.
AATCCTCAAATGATACATTACCTCTACTTATTATCACCGTAATGTAAGACATCTTCAGTAATTTTTGTCTTGGATTTAAACATGCAGTTATTTGTAAGCCTTCTACTTTATGTCTCTGAGAAATAATACAGCATTTCTTTCTTCTTCTTAGTTGCCCATTACTGAACACAAGCAAAGGCTTCTAATAAGACATTATTTTCAACCTGAAATAAAGATGATATCTAAATAACTGCAAAATGATAGGGTAATTATGTGAGATAAGTGTGAGATAAGTCACTTCAGTCCTGTTGGACTCTTTGGGACTCTATGGATTATAGCTCTTCTGTCCATGGGATTCTCCAGGCAAGAATATTGGAGGTGAAGATTCCCCAGTATCTCCCCCAAGCCATCATTTTCTAAGTCTACTTCTATGAAAAAGAAATTTGTTGCAAGATAAGGGGTGAGGAGAAGCAACACACAGAAGAAAAGAGTTTAAAAATTCAAATGTAAAACTGCTGGGAACAATCATAACAAAGTGTGTGCATTCAAGAGAGCACTGGAAAGGTAGTCAAGACAGTATTAACATATTCTGAACAACTTTTCACATCTGTCATAGTAGGAGGGTGCCCCCCATTTCCCACCCTCTATGGCTTTCCACTATTTGTTTTAGCATTTTACTAGACATACACTTGCTTTCCTCCAGCGCATAGTGTCTGTTTTAAATAGGCTTCTCTCTCTCCTTAGCTTGTCCTGGAATTATGCCTAAAGTTCAGTCCTGGTAGCTTTTAGGACAAGAATTCTAACTGGAAAGTGCTGTTAGTTCAGTGGCTCCAATATCTCTTCTCAAAATTTAGTTTGACTTTCCAACTATCTTTCCAACACATCAAAGGTAAACAGTCAAACTTTCTATATTCGTTCCTTTAAGTCTGCCTTGTAAACACTGATATTGGTGTGCTGCTGAACCTGAAAGAATTTCTGAGCTCCTCGCTGAGCCCAAGTGAAAAAAGAAGCAGAGTCTATCAAAATCTAAACAGCCTAATGAATCAAAACCCTGCATCTCCAAGAGGAGCCCTTCCCTTTCCACTTGCTTGTGGGCGTTCAAGAAGCCCGCTTCAACTTTTCACGCTCTGAGGAAGCTACTGAAGTTAGGAAGCCCCTCACTTTCAAGGTATCCACGCCCAACTGGGAGAAACAGATGGGAAGCCACGCGGCCAGTGAGCAGAGGTCCCTAGCCCCTCGCTCGTGCCCTTTCCCAGATCCCCGCACTTCACCCAGACCCTCCAGTCCATGCGTTCTCCTTGAAGATGTTCATTACATAATCCCCGTTCCTCAGAGTCACCCACGGAGTCCTGGGGACTCCCGCGGTCCCCCGTCTCCCACTCCGTCCTAAGAAAGCTCAGCTGGCTGCACCCGGGGAGCGGCGGCCGGCTGTCGCGATTCGCCTAGCGCCGCGACCCGGACCCAGACCCCTTCTTCTCGCCCACGCGGGGCGGGGCCACACCTCCGCCGCAGCCCCTGGGGACCCCCTCTGACGCAGGCCCTCAGCCCCCAAGGGGCCCTCCGTCACAGCCGCTGTCCCAGCTCCTCTCGGTGTCCCCCAACACACCTGGTGTCCCAAGCCTCTCGGAGTCCCCTTTGCCGTTCAGACCCTCTGTCCTGGTCCAATTCTGGGTCGCCTCCTTTGAGACCCCCTTCTTCAGCCGCTCTCGGGGTCTTCCCTCAGACCCACNGGGGAACCTCTGAGGACTTGGTTGCCGACAGTTAACACGGAGAAGGGTCTTAAGGAGCTGTTGTCGAAGCTTGTAGGTCCCTTTAACGTTCTGCTCCTCTCCTCTCAGCTGTCTCCGTTTGAACTTCAGCTTTTCACGGGTTGGAGTGAAAAGCCGCCATTCATTGGGTCTACTGAGCACTCCTCGCTTTTTAGTTCCTGAGAGGATCTGAGCAAAAGCCCAGTTTAGCTTCCTAGTTACCAAAGTGTCCCCCCGCGCCCTCCGCCGCCCCGGGAAATAAGCTTAAGTCAGCCCCGCTCACAGGTTGGTTAAAAGAAGACGACCTGCGATCGACCAGATCGAATTAGATCTAAATTTGGCTCAGTGAACCCAGCTTAATGATATCAGGCAATTTACTTAAGCTTCTGAGTCTCAGTTTCTCTAAAAGCAGTGGGGCTCGCAGTAGTACCTGCTTCCTAGCGTAGGTGCCAGGATTAAATGAGCTTCAGGCCTAAAGCAGATCTTCCCTAGTGGCTCAGTTGTAAAGAATCCGCCTGCCAATACAGAAGGAGACACGGGTTCGATCCCTGGGTGGGGATAATCCCCTGAAGAAGGAAATGGCAACCTGCTCCATTTTGCTTACCTGGGAAATCCCATGGACGGAGGAGCCTGGTGGACTACAGTCCATGGAGTCGCAAAAAGAGCCAGCGAGGACTTAGCAACTAAGCACACACACTGGTTTAAAGCATGTGAACTGGTCCTTGATAAAAATACTCAGTGTTTACCATTGGGGAAACACGCTCAGGGAGCAGGAGGTATGGATTTGCTTAATGATGCTCAGGTGTTGGAGAAGGCAATGGCACCCCACTCCAGTACTCTTGCCTGGAGAATCCCATGGACGCAGGAGCCTGGTAGGCTGCAGTCCGTGGGGTCGCTAAGAGTCGGACACGACTGAGCGACTTCACTTTCACTTTTCACTTTCATGCACTGGAGAAGGAAATGGGAACCCACTCCAGTGTTCTTGCCTGGAGAATCCCAGGGACGGGGAGCCTAGTGGGCTGCCGTCTTTGGGATCGCACAGAGTCGGACACGACTGAAGCGACTTAGCAGCAGCAGCAGCTCATGTGTTATTTTTTCAGTTCCACAGTCTTCATATTATCATTACTGAAGTTTGGGAAGTGTGAGGAACACTTTTTGAGGAACTGAGGAAGGAGCTGGCCGCAGGAGGAGAAAGGTGAAGAAGTTTTGAAAGGATAAGAGAGAAAGAGAAACATTTGGGTGGACTAGTCTGGCTCAAAATAGCATGGTGGAGCAAAAGCTAGAGCAGCTATCTGGAGTCAGGAGTATGTTTTATTAATCATCTCACTGTGAGTGGCAGACAGGTAACCACTCAGGGTAGGCTCCTTCACTGAAGGAGGGAGGAAAGGTGGGATGGAGGATTGGATCTGCAGCAGGCTTTAAAGAGGCAGCTGTGTGTGCAGATACAAAGTTGAAGGAACTTGCTACAGTTCTAGTTGAAGGCAAGGCTTAACCAGAGAATTTGAAGGTGAATCCCTTGTATTGCTTTTAATGCCCACAAGGGGGAGCAGTGAAACAAAAATTGATTTTCGTTTCCCCCTCAAATAGGACTGTTGAAATTAGGTAGACACTCCAGCCATTTGCTTCCTCTAAAAACAGTGTTTAAAGTCTTCTGAAACAGTTTCTGTTTAATATTCTTGTCCCCTTCCTTCTCCCTTTGAAAATATTTCTGTAGTTAGAGTTCCTTTAGTTGGTTTGGATTCTTCTTTGTATATGTGCTTGCTCAGTTCTGATTCTTTACAGCCCCATGGACTGTAGTCCACCAGGCTCCTCTGTCCATGGGATTTCCCAGGTAACAATACTGGAGTGGATTCTCCAGGGGATCTTCCTGACCCAGGGCTCGAACCTCTGTCTCTTGAGTCTCCTGCATTGGCAGGCAGATTCTTTACCACTGCGCCCCCTGGAATTATGATGTAAAATCTCATAGGGATTCACATTGGGCATATACCAAAAGAGGATGCATGTATTAGGTTGTTTGGAGTAGGAGCAAAGCTTGCTGCTTGTAGTTTTCCAATCTTACACCCACATCTCCTTTTCCTGAACTGCCAGTGTTGTTTCTGCCAGTTACAGTCTTGACTATGACCAGTTATATCTGATGCACCCTGTTCAGATAAAGGCAGGCTCTTTTTATAAGTCTGGCTGTATACAAGTTGGAAATGGCGCTTTCTTGTTTCTTTGATGGCTTCACACAGGTCTGCATTGAGTAGAAATTCATTTTTCAGAAGTCTGTCAAGTGTCTCTATATCAAGTAATACCAACTCTGTGAATTATGACTTTAACAAACCCTTATTCCCTAATTTTGCTCAGACACTGAGGATGCTAGTGAAACTGACCTGGCAAAGCATGATGAAGAAGACTATGTAGAAATGAAGGAACAGTGAGTATGATTTTTCACGTTTCTCCTTTGGAAAACAGAATTGACAAGGGCATCTTTAATGGTGGCCTGGTGTGTGTGGTTTTCACATAGTGCTTCCAAAGACCATGCATGTGGGTGCAATTTCCCCCCTTTAAATTTGTCACATTTAACCAGTCTTCCTGTGATAAGAATCTTTTGAGGGTTGGGCTAGAAAGAACCTGGAGGAAACTTTCCCAGAGGAAGAAGACCATGGAACAGGGAGGGGGGGACTCATTGGTCCCTCCTCTCCACCTCTTTTTCTAAGTGAAACCGTTGCTTGGAGAAGGGAAATGATGTTTCGCAGCCCCTTGGTCCTCAGGTGGGTGTGACTGCACTGAGCACTGACCAAAGCAGGGCTGCGTATAGACGCCAGGAGAGCTCGGGAGACCAGGCTTGGAGAGCAAGGCCGGGCCCCTGACTCCTGCTTCAGTGCCCTTTCCGCTCACCCTGCGCCCACACCCAAGCCTCAGTGGAGCCACACCTCAGAGCAACTGAAAGCACTGCCTCTTATCCAACACTCAAGAGAGCATAACACAGATCTGATAAATATTTATGGAATGTATTTTGAGAATCTAGCCTTGGCTTTTCAAATTCTTTGAAGTGAAGTGAAAGTTGCTCAGTTGTGTCTTTTTGATTCTTTGTGACCCTGTAGACTAAATAGTTCATGGAATTCTCCAGGCCAGAATGCTGGAGTGGGTAGGCCTTTCCCTTGTCCAGGGTATCTTCCCAACCCACGGGTCCAACCTAGGTCTCCTGCATTGCAGGCAGATTCTTTACCAGCTGAACCACCAGGGAAGCCAAGAATACTGGCGTGTATAGGCTATCCCTTCTCCAAGGGATCTTCCCGACCCAGGAATCAAACTGGAACCTCCTAAACTGCAGGCAGATTCTTTACCAACTGAGCTATCAGGGAAGCCCTCAAATTCTTTACCTTTAAACTAGATGATTCACATTCTTTTCCTTAGGGAATGTTTTCGTATGCAAATGTTTTGTGACCATCCTCTGCTTTCTGTTACCCTTTTCACGCTTTGGAATATAAAGGGGAAACTCAGCTAAATCTGTCCAGAGCTGAACGGAGGACTGCTTTAATAACCGATGTGATTTTTCTCACAACTTTAGCCGTGAAACTGTGCTGTTGGCTTTTTTTTTTTTTCTTTCACTTGCCCTCTCTCCAGGCTTGTTACTGACTTACCTGGACCCATTTGATATGTATTTTTCCATACCTGTTTTCTTCCTTAATCTGAATTTTCTTATTGTTTACTTCCTGAATCTATTAATATTCTCTTTTAAAGACAGACTAAGGATTCAAAGGCGCCGTCTGTCACACTCTGCGGTGGGCAATTTAAAACACTGGGTTCTAAATACTGGCTTTTTGTGTGCAGCTTCTCTCTCTCTTCCCTCTTCTATTCTTGGCATGTTTAAGTGAACATACCCCCTAATATTTGATGATGGTGAAAGTAGTTTTAATTAAATTTAAAGCACTGAAAGTACATCAGAGTTCTCCCTAAAAGAATCGGGCTTCCGTGTAATTCCCAGAAGTCTTCCTCAGCCTGTAGACAGATGGATTGTATTTGCATCTCTTACTTGAGCAGTCATCTCCTTCCTGTTACCTGTGTTCTTTTGGGTTGCAAGTCTTTTTCGTTCTCATGAAATTGAGTGTGTTTTTCAGGTAGAAGCAAAAATGTGGCTGAAATGTAATTTATGTGTGGCATTCACAGCTTGAGCAGATTTACCAGGATGCACAGTTGCCTATGATCCATTCAGCGCGAGGGGGGAGAAGTAACGTGCCAAGTTCTTTTGCTCCCTGTGTGCTGTGTTCTTACGCTTTTGGGGCTGCAAATCTGCATTTTTACTTTTGTCACTGAATTGCTGTTATTTCTCAGATCATAAAAGAGTAGTGTTTTTAAAAACGACATGAGGGTTTATTAACTTAGTGCTTATACAGCTGTGCTATCTATACAAAAAATGTGGTTGGAGGCATAATCTTACTCCTTTCAGTTTATAATCTAATTTCAGAGTTGCTATAAGAGCCGTGTTTAATGCTTTTTATGTTTTTGTGTGTATGTTACCCTTCTGAATCTTGAAGAAAATGGCATTACACTTTCAATTTTTCTTTATATTCTTGCTTAACACATTCTTATTGTTATTTATTAAAATTTGTGTGTCTTCATATGTGGATTTTAGACTGATTTTCTAAAGATGAGAGAACACAGGAGTACCTGCCTTTCAAGAACACAGAAGCCTTATCTCTTTCTGATCCCTTTAGCTGTGGGCATATTTTAAAACACCAGCAGGCTTTCATTTTCTCTCTCACTAAAGGACATTAATGACATTCCCATAAAAACCCAGGCAGTTTCTGTGTGCAAATTGTTGTGGACTTGGTTGTTTTTGTCTCTGAGTGTGGCTTTTTTTTTTTTCTTTCCTTCTTTTAAACAGGATGTATCAGGATAAACTGGCTTCTCTCAAGAGACAGTTGCAACAACTGCAGGAAGGTTGGTGTGGGATTTCTTCCTTTTCTAAACATCCTTCCTAATATTACACACCTTTGAAATCTGTGTATTTCACTTCTCAGCGGGCATGATTTAAAATTTGGTTTGGTTGACCTTAGCTGTCATTAAAGTGGCCGTTTTCAGACCCTTTTGAAATCTCACTGAATGCCTGCAGAGCAAGTACTGAAAACCACCATGCCAAAAGCTGGTTGATTTTAGGAGCGATGCTTTTACCAAGAATAAATATAATTGTACTGGTCTTTCTAAACTAGATGCTAGTGAGCCGTGGGTCATCCCCTGTTTGCTCTCTTTGTTTCGTAAATGACAGGTGGGGCGCGCCTTCTTGAAGGCTGTTTGCTGCTAGAGGCAGTCCAGCCCTGGGGGAAGAGCACAGGCTCCCAAGTCCTGTCATGAGTTTGAATCCCACCTTCACGACTTTCTAGAAATTTGACCTTGGGCACATCACTGTCTCCTCCTTAATTTATCTTCTATTCTGTGAAATGAAGAAAATGGAGGCAAGTGAGATTGTGTGTGAGGAGCAACCAGCTCATCCGGGCGCACTGTGACAGCTCAGGGCCAGTGGTTGCAAACCTTGATTTCCCCTGCAGAGTGAAACATACTCCTGTGGCTTGTAGTCGCGTGTCTCTGTTTTAGTTTTCCTTCCTGTGGGAAAGGAGGTGTTGCCAGAGAAAGAAATACGGCCCCCTCTAGCAGGTCTGTAAGGTGTGCTTGGCAGGGTTGAGTGAGGAATTGCGAAAAAGGTCCCATTAACGTATCCCACTGAAGCAGTCATCAGAAAGCAACTTCCCACGTGAATTAGGACCCTCCTCATTAGCTGCTTCCGGGGAGAGCCACTTGATCAGGCTCTGTGCTGGAGTGTCTGTCACTAGCCATGTGTGGCTGCCTACATTTGATAGATAAAATTAATAACTCAGCTCTTTGCTGGGACTAGCCCCATGTTCAGCTGCCCCATGTGACTAATGGTTCCGTATAGCCTGTTGCCGCCGGTGCACAGCAAGTTCTACTGGACGGCCTTGACCTAGACCTTACTGTGGGGGAAGGAGCTTCTTCAGCAGAGGGAGGCCCATGGGCCAAAGCTGCAACATCAAATGATGAGGGTACCTGGTGGGTGGCTGCTCCTTTCTTCGACTCATCACTTGCTCGAGAGTCTTAAAACCACGGTTGGGGTGATTTCTGCTGTGCGCCTTGGCCAGGAACCGAGATGGTTCTGTTCGTGGGTGCCTGTTCACAGTGTGTTTTCCTCTAATGTTATTTGAAACATTCACTGTCGGTGCTAGAAAATAGTTTCAGAAACCAAAGTGTAGAGCAGTTTTATCTTCATAGTAACTATTTTATGAATCTCCATCAGGTACGTTACAAGAATATCAGAAGAGGATGAAGAAGTTAGATCAGCAGTACAAAGAGAGGATACGAAATGCAGGTGAGGCTGTCTAAACTGGAAGTAAACCCAGTTAATCCAGATTTTCAGCAGTTTGGACGTACTGTGGCCAGAAGAGCCATTGTCCAAAATGTGTCTCAGACATCCCATCGTGGGACGAGTTTTGGGAGACTTCAGAGCTGCACNACAAAGAGAGGATACGAAATGCAGGTGAGGCTGTCTAAACTGGAAGTAAACCCAGTTAATCCAGATTTTCAGCAGTTTGGACGTACTGTGGCCAGAAGAGCCATTGTCCAAAATGTGTCTCAGACATCCCATCGTGGGACGAGTTTTGGGAGACTTCAGAGCTGCACTTCTGTAGAACTGTTCTTCTTTGCCAGCCACTGGCCTGTAGTCGAGGTTGTTTTCGGAGGTGCCTTGCGGTCAGGCTCCCTCCGTGATGCCCCCAGAGTAGTCGTGCGCGGTTTTTCATACATCTGTGTAGTTGGCTTAGCAGATGTCAAAGGAGCTGATGTGGAAAAAGGTTGTTGGCCACTTCACTCTATTTTTAAGTTTGCTTCTTCTGGTCTTTTCTTCCAAGAAGACAGGGTGCCCTCCTGTCATTCCCCTCAAGTATGGTATCAGAAGCATTTAGAGGGAAAGATTGTGTGCCTTTGTTTTGGTCTGCTGTGCATAGGAACTGTATTCCTTCAACACACATGTTGGGCCTGTGTTCCATCCCTGCTCTTTGAGGACATAACAGCCGTGAANGGGTGCCCTCCTGTCATTCCCCTCAAGTATGGTATCAGAAGCATTTAGAGGGAAAGATTGTGTGCCTTTGTTTTGGTCTGCTGTGCATAGGAACTGTATTCCTTCAACACACGTGCTGGGCCTGTGTTCCATCCCTGCTCTTTGAGGACATAACAGCCGTGAAATGCCTTGTCCTTGACTTTAGGAAGCTCACCATTTCTTTGGTAGCAGATCTTCAAAAACATATCCAGGTTAAGGAACATCATGACTCAGAGTCACACGAAAAGTAAGATGTGATCAATGTTGAAATAGTGTGTAAACACAGATCCCTGTGCTTATGGGAAATCTGTAAGTAGTGAATCTTGAAGCTCCTTGGCCAGCGTTTTCCAGGCCAGTACGGTGCTTGTTCCTGCAGAGGTAAAACTCGCGCCTGGTTCCAAAAGGAGGTCTGGACCCCACTTCTCGAGTTGCCGTTCCCTTGCTGTCTGAGCCATTGACTTTCCAGCTTTCTATGGATGGAGGCCTTCTTTCCTTCAGTGAGCAGGTGTCCATGTGCATCAAGGCACAGCAAAGGAGCTGCAGGGTGTGGGGGATGCAGGAAAAGTAGGGGATAGAGCCTCCGTGGTGACCCAGCTCTGCTCCCACTCCACTGCCCCCCCCCCATTCTAAATTCCTGAGGCGTCTCCTCAGGGCATTTTTCCTAGAGCCTTCTTCCCGGAGTCCTCTTTTAGTGGGGAAAGGAGGTGGCATGTCAGAGGCCGAGGTTCCAGGTTGAGGGCTTCCTCTGAGCCCTTAAGGGCCTAAACCTCTAAGCGACTGTTTCCCCTTGGAACCTTCATTTCCCCATCTGGAGAGAGGAATACTAATGTCTCATGGAATTGGTTTGAGATGCAAGGAGAGAAAGAAAATTAATGTGAGCCTCTTCTCTTAAGGGAGGACTCTAGGCTGAGTGTTTATTTCTCTCTTTTTTTTTTTTAGGTTACTAGTTTAAAATTTTTAGTTTATTTATATTTTTGTCTCTTTTCCGGCTGCACTGGGTCTTGTTGCTTTGCTCGGGCTTGCTGCAGTTGCTGTGAGTCGGAGCTACTTTTCATTGTGGTGCTCGGGCTTCTCACTGTGGTGGCTTCTCTCGTCGTTTAGCTCAGGCTCTATGGTGCACGGGCTTCAGTAGCTGCAGCACTCAGGCTCACTAGTTGTGGCGCACGGGCTTAGTTGCTCCATGGCATGTGGAATCTTCCTGGACCAGGGACTGAACCCGTGTGCCCTGCCTTGGCAGGCACAGTGTTATTCACTGCCACCAAGGAAGTTTTACTTAATTCTACTCTCAATCTTCTGTGTTCTTTCATCAGCACCCCCTACCCCCACACCCATCCCCAGGTAAAAATGTAGAAGAGCTCCCGAATCGGTCGCATCTTGAGCTTTAAAAAGCACATTTCCTGCAGCGCTCATCCACCTGTTTTTGTTGTGTCTGGTGTCTGGCTGCTTTGAAACATCCACCACCAGCTCTGAGTGCTAATTGTCACTTGACTTGTTGGTGCAGGTGTGATGTCTCAGAATGGCGCAGACCTCACACGTCTGGCCTGTTCACACGAAGCGAGTGCAGCAGTCATAGGAGTGAGTATGTGGGGCTGGGTGCAGTCGGGCTCGTGTGCGCCATGCCTCCCAGTGCCGCCGGGATGGCAGCTTCTAAGGGTTAGAAAGTTGCGAGTGGCTTGTCTGTTTCCTCAGTTAATTTTCTCATTCAGCAATTGTTGGTTGACGTTGGAGTCTTCATCTCAAGTTACTGAAGCTGTCAGTTTTGTGTGACTGTGCATATGTGCTCCTCTGTGGGTGGATGAACCGGTGGGACTGGTTGGGGTTGCACAGGAGACCTTGTCGGATGGGATCAGCGTCCCCTGGAGGTGTTACTCCCTCAACAGTGTTTGTTGACCATTTGCAGCAGCTCTGTCACCCAGAAAGGATGAGAAGCCACGGACTGACTTTGTTCCAGCTGCTGGGTCCACAGAGGCCTTGTAGTCTAGGGGTGGGGGAGCTGCTGGGTTAACAGGCACTACTCTCCTGGCACACAGTGGGTGCCAAATAGCCGGTGATCCTGTGAGTGGATGCTCTGAGAGGGGCTTGGTGCGTGACGGGGCCTCGGAAAAGGCCTTGCTGAGGAGGCTGCAGTAGATCTAAAACTTGGAGTTGTGGTCAGAGCCTGGAGGGTGTGTGGGTGGAGGCCTGGGTGTGACCAGAGGCTAGGTGGCCTGTGACCAGAGCCCCAGGAAGCCTGGGGGTCTCTGCCCTCTTGTCTGCTCGGGGAATGTCCTTCCTCACCACAGAGAGCCCTGTGCATGAGGCTTTAAAAACATCCACGTTGCCTCTGCTTCTGGACTAACTGAGTTGTCTCTTCTGTCCCTTAGGACTGTTGAGGGTGTGTGCTCAGAGAAAGAAGGGCTAACTTTACTTTTATTTTGCCAGGGTAGCTTGGTTCCTGCTGCCCCCTTTTGCCCTTGGGCAGAGCTGCCAGAGCGGATTCTGTTCAGGGCCAGATTTTAACTAGTTCTGCCTCTTCATGTAGCCACACTTTACTGATTAAACATGTGCTCTGTGTAACAGTGCTCTCAGAAAGCAATTACTGCTTCGAAATGAATCCTAACGTCACTGTCTAGAAAGGTGGCACAGCTTCGTGAGTCTAATTGCATGTTTTCTCTCTTTCAGAGCTCTTCCTCCAGCTGGAAGTAAGTACCACGGGTCTTCTCGGCTTGCAGGATCTTTGTCAGGGTGGGATCTTGCTCTCCCAACCCAGTGGCCTTTCCTTCATTGCCACATAGACATAGTGAATCCCCGCTTGAAGCCTCGATTAGGGTTCTGTTTGACTAAAGGACATTTGGTCTCAGCTCAGAAATTCTGTTTGTCGGTCGGGCAGCCTGTGCTTATCCCAGGGGCTTGATAGATGGATACTCACCCCTCACTGCTTTCTTGTTGACTCTCATCTCACATTACAGCCGTTTGGGGGTACATGGTAAAAAACTCACTTGCCAGTGCAGAAGACATATAAGAGATGCACATTTGATCCCTGAGTCGNAGGACATTTGGTCTCAGCTCAGAAATTCTGTTTGTCGGTCGGGCAGCCTGTGCTTATCCCAGGGGCTTGACAGATGGATACTCACCCCTCACTGCCTTTTTGTTGACTCTCATCTCACATTACAGCCGTTTGGGGGTACATGGTAAAAAACTCACTTGCCGATGCAGAAGACATATAAGAGATGCACATTTGATCCCTGAGTCGGGAAGATCCCCTGGAGGAGGGCATGGCAACCCACTTTAGTATTCTTGCCTGGAGAATCCCATGGACAGAGAAGCCTGTTGGGCTGTGGCCCATGGCGTCATGAAGAGTCGGACCTGGCTGAAGCAAATTGGCACACATGCACTGAATTATAATGGCCTAATAGTTGGTTATATTGGTCCTCAAAGCAGCCAGGTCTCTGAGTCAGCTCAGTTCCATCCTTTTGAAACTCTGGATGGGAGGGAAAGACTGATTAAGATCTTTGACTCAGCAGATGTCTGAGTGCTGGTTCCATGTGAGGTGCAGAGCTACAGGCAGTGATGAGGGACAAATCTTGGATGATGTGCTTGCTCCTAAGGGGCCAATGTGTGTGTGGCGAAGCAGGAGGATGGAGGGGTGGTCATGATTTCTCAGAGCTACGTTATTGGAGACTGAAGTCAGCACAAGCACGCATAGTCACGGCCCAGAGGGTCACACGACCCACAGCCATACCCACCAGGAGTCCCCTTGTTCTTCACTCCAGGCAGTGATAAGATTTGGAAAATGGATGCTTATGCGTTTTTTGTTTTACTTAGTGTAATTTCACTGTTTGGGTGTCTCTCGGGGTTCAGGCAACTAATAAGTGGTCTTGTCCTCTTGTTGGTCTTTATCTTACTGTTAGATCTAACCTTACTGTACGCACCAAAAACTAGGGTAACTCAGGCTGTCTTGGCATCTTATAACTCATTTTGAATATGGGTATTTCATCTGGAATATACTATTTCCCTTCGAAGTTGTGTCTTCAAAAGGGTTTACTTACTGTTTTCGAGAAACTTAGGTTTTGCTTCCACGTACAAGCCACAAAGTGTAAGATGTGGAAGAGAGGGAGTACCTGATGACAAGTGAGGGATTCACATAAAAACCAGAAGTTGTGTGTTCAGTTTCATGCACGCATTGGAAAGCTTGCTCCTAGACACCCTGTTACTGCTCATTGGTGTGTGACTGCTGCTGTCTCTCTCATTTCTAGAAAAGGTATTTTCTTGGTGCTTACGTGCAGAACAAGGCTTTGTGTTCAGACCCTGGCTCCCAGGGTTATATAGCCACAATCTGTGTTTCTCTTTTGCTCAGACGGAACAAGTGGAAAGAAATTACATCAAAGAAAAGAAGGCGGCAGTGAAAGAATTTGAAGACAAGAAGGTTGAGTTGAAAGAGAACCTAATTGCTGAGCTAGAAGAAAAGAAGAAAATGATTGAAAATGAAAAGCTAACGATGGAACTGACTGGAGGTATGAAAGCACCACAGAAGAGGATCCAGGGAAATTTGAGGGGGTCTTTGAGGGAGGGAGGCACTCAGTGTTGACTCCTGTTGGTTCCTCATCATCAGAGCAGAGTGAACTGAAAGGGGTCGGAGGCGGGCAGTCTTAGTTATAGCTCTGTTTTGTATTGGCTGGGTGACTTTAGTCAAGCCACTTAACCTCTCTGAGCCTATTTTCCCCTCTATAAAATGAGGCTGATCATACCTTATTCCACAAAACTGATTAGAAATATGAATGCCTAGTACAGGGCCCTGTACATAACAGGTGTAGGGTAAATTAAATGCTAGACCTTTAACAGTGACTGCAGCATCAGGGTTCTGCTTTATTTGACAAAATTCCTGGGTCAGCTGTCATTCCAGTCTTGCTTATCTTCACGAATTACTTGGCCAAGTTCCTCTGTGCTGGTGGAAATCCCTCTGTTTGGTTTTTTTTTTGGCGAGGGTGGAGGGGGGGAGTCTACCTTCGTTATGGAAAAAGCACTGTCTTCACTTTGACCTGACTGTGAGAACAGAGGCTTTGGCTGTATCATCTGTGCTGTTAGATCCCTTCGCCCCAGGTGTTCCTGTGAACATTTCAGCAGGGGTAGCTAAACTGAGCTGCTCTGCTGTGAAGCTAGTAAAGTTACGTTAGATTTGGAGCCAGTCGCTCCCTGGCCTTCTAGGATTCAGTTGTCTGCATATGGGAACTCGGCAGGTTTGAGGAAGAAGCAATATGGGCTGCTTTTTCTGTTGCCATATGTAGACCAATGACTCTGAAAAGGACACAGGATGGGAATTGGCTTGAACTAGCTGTTTTGGAGCTTGGCAAAATTTCCATCAGCAAATACTGAAGGCACGTCAGTGGTGAGTTTGTCACTTGGATTTGTAAATGGCATGCCTTCTGCACACCCCCAGATTTACTCTATAATCATGTTCAGAAGGTCCCGGGGCTCTGGCATGTCTCATTTTTGTTGAGTACTTTAGAAAGACCTTGTTTTATGTAAGTCCTCGGGGCTGACTTTGAAGCTAAAAGTAACAGTTTAGAGCTTTATTTCCCCTTTGGTATTTCTGGTGCTGTTAGCCAACACGGCCCTCCCCCTGACGTGGACTTCTAGCACCAGTCCCCACGACACACCAGTGATATGTGGTTGTGTCTAAAGTAGGGGTCTGGTTCTTGAAAAAATCTCTCTTCTGATACCTTCCTCGTTGAAAGACTTGGCAAAAGGAATAAATTCCTTGAAGACCACTGACTGCAACTCAGAAGTATGTCCTAGTGAGAATGGATGCTATATAAAACAGCATCTTCAGAACAGCACCGTCTTGTTCTTGTTGAGGCGCTTTTTTGATTAAACTGAGAGCACCTTGTCCTGTCCCAGTCTGCGTGGCTGTATTCTGACCTGCACACCCTCTTCTCCAACATGGCTCTGGCGGCATTGACGCCTCATCGATCCCCACTAGAGCCACCAGATGCTTGGAGCCTTCATTAGGCGAGTGGGAAACATTGTCAGTTTATAGCCTCTCCCTTTCCATCTGTGGGGAAGGCTGTCAGTCCCTCACCTGTGATTTGGCATCCTAAATATTGACAGGCAATAGTCATTGTTGAGCCAGGCTGTTTTGTAGCCGGAATTTTAACAGGGACAGGAGACATCCTCAGTGACTTAAGAGGCCGAGCCTGCCAGGGTAGAAAAGACAAATAAATGCAGGGAAACCATTTGTGATGCAGTAAAATAGACTACAGGAGTGCTCACAGCCTGCCATGGGCATTAAAGGTGCTGATGTCCTTCCTCAAGCCGTTTGGTACCTTGGCATGGAAAGCGCTGCCAAGGTAATGATGGACTGTCTGAAGAGAAGGCACTGGAGCTAGAAGGGTAATGAGCATTTCCACAGATGGTGCTGCCATGGTGTCGGCTTAAAGGCCCGCTGCCTTCCTCTTGCTGAGTGACTGATTTCACCTCTGTGGATTGATGCCCAGTATCAGTGCTGCCTAGCTCTGCCCATAAAAGATGCTTCTTAAAATTTCCTTTTCTGGTTCAACATGAAGATCTCTTGAAAAACAAAATGGAGTGTGGGTCCGATGAGAAACTCAAACCAAATAACCCGTTGGAAAATAGGCGTTCCTGATGAAGTGCTCTCTCTGAGCAGGACTTCAGCCTTTACAGCCCTCTGTGGGAAGTGGTGGGACGTTCTCTAGGCTGTGTGAACCACTGGTGGAGACCTCGGGACAGCTGGGCTGTTCAGGCAGGAAGGCGTACTGTCGTAAAGAAACTGGGATGTGAGCAGCGATTCCTTCACCTTGAGTGTGGATATGAGTCACCTGTGGTCTTGATAAAATGCAGATTCTGATTCAGGGGTTCTGAGGTGGAGCCAGTGATCTCCATTTCTGACCACCTCTTCAGGGCCTATGATGCTGTTGGTCAGACCACACTCTGAGGAGTGAGATTATACACAGAATCACCCAAGTGTGAGTTTTCTCTGCAGTTGAGACCAGTTAAAAATAACCGCGATAATTAATGAGACCTTCATGAGCTTGAAAACGTGTGGGGGCTTTATCTTTCTTCGTTTGTGTGTCCCCTTCCTACCTTAGGCCAGCCGTCTTTTCTCCTGCCTGCTGACAGCCCACTAACCATCACTTCATCTTTTTTAAGTGTGTGCCTCACCAAGGGCGTCTTCCATCCAACCTGCAGGCCCCTGTGGAAGCTGTTCATGACCTCAGTAAAGCCTGTGAGGTTCCTTAGAAGATACTGGATTCATGGCAAGAGCCAGGAGTAATGATAACATCAAATAGGAGCTCTGAGTACTTACCTCCAGCTAGGTGTTACATGAGAATATGAGAGCTGCCGCTGAAGGCTGACAGGAGTGGATAAACCCCAGCCCTGCATTGAAGTTGATTCTCTGGTGGGGTTTTGTTGTTTGGGAGGGAGCTGATAGAACCCGCTGTGAAGGTCTGATGTGGAGATGGTGCGATGTGCCCCTGAGGGGCTGGCACACAGAGCAGGCACTGAGGGCTGGTGAAACTGGAACCTCATTCAGCCCCTGCGACTCCTTCAACCTGACTTAGCAGGGCAGGCGTGTGGGAATGGAGCCCTTTGCTCCAAGCATTCCAGTGAGATGATTCTCCGACTCCAGGCATGTTTTGTTAACCACCACGTGATGCTGACTCCAGAAACCCTCTGAACTCCTGTGGCACTGGGTGCGTCACAGAATGAGCTGCTCGGAAGGCCTGTGTCCTCAAGGAGCCCGTGTTCTCATAGTTACAAGACCGACGTGGTTCCGTGCCTTCCTCAGTGTGAGGTGGTTCTAACAGGAGTGTCCTAAATGAAGGTAAAGATGTGTCAGGCTGGTTTCTCGTGGCAAGGAAACTTTACAAGACACGTGTGGTTGTAGTGATGCAGGAGGGGGTTCACACCACACAGACCAGATGCCAGTGAGCAGGGACCCTTGGAAGTCAGAAGAGGCTCCAAAGAAATGGCATGGGAGAGAGGACGGAAGAGGGAACCTGGATTTGGGGTGGGGTGGGCTCGTCTCCCAGCGTTCTTTTCTGATGCTGCCATTGTGGAATCCAAGCGTTATGGGGGCCTGATGGGTTCACCCTGGAAGTGCAACCTCTGCATTGTGGGCTGCTGGCCTAACGGAGATCAGTCCCCTCATTCCCACCCAGTTTGGCTACGGAAGACCTGACCTTGATTTTCATCCCCTGCCCGTCTCTTACAGGCATCCATTTATAGTCACCATGCAGCCTTGGTTTGCGACGTTGCCAGTAGAAAGGGGTGCTTGGGGTTTGCCCCGGGCCTGCAGTCTGGCCCCTGGTTTGGGGGTAACTGCCCGTCTGCCACAGCGTTAACCCTGCTGTGGCTTTTCTGTTGGAGACAACGCTGTTTCCTGCTCGAGTGTCTTCTCCAGGGTGGCCACACTCTTGAAGTCTGAGTTTCAGTCCCAGAAGTTTGTCTTTTGTCAGAGCATTTGGGACCCCTGGTTAAACCCAGGAGACTGATGTAAACTCAGCCTGTTGATTCTGGTGAGAACTATAATTTCCAGATCAGCTCAGACCCAGGTGGTCAGCACCTCTCATCTTTCTATGAAAAATCGTCTGTGGGAGCCAACCGTGCAAACCCTGCTGGGACTGGAGCAGAGTGAGTTATGTAAACAGTCTTCCTTTGTCAGCTGGGACTGTGATGCTTACACACGTTGCCCTTCCCCTTGAGTTACATCCTCCACCTGGACCCTGGGCCAGGACAACTTCCCGCTCACTCACTCACCTAGACAGTGGTGGGGACATGCTAATTAATTTCAGAGAGTTCCTCAGAGCACCTTCCTTATGCTGAAGTAGTCTTTTGGGTAAATTGATGAGGCTAATGCCATGACTAGGCCAGTGAAATGGATTGATTTTTACCATTGCAGAGGAGAATTCGATTATGTCTTCTTATCTGTGAGTGATTGGGTGCAGTTATTTTTTTCTGAGTTGTTTGGCTTTGAATGGACCAGCTTATTCCCAGATCTTCTCAGCTCTCCTGCTCCCTGCTTGTTTCCATCATGTATCTCCTACCCCTGGAGGGCAGGGCACACTTGGCTGGAGTCTTGGTGCCTTATCTCTGGCATTCTTTCATCTTCCAGCTTAGGTCTAAATGTTGTAAAGCCTCACAGTTGACAGCAGTTGGCTTCAAGTTTGTAACTTCGATTGCAGCTGTTTGTGCCATGACTTCTCAGAAAGATCTTTGTATGGTTTTTTCCTGGCTGAGAGCTCGATGATAAAAACTGGCGTTGACTGAACTCTAGTTACGCCAGGCACCATGTTGGGGGCTTTATACCTGTCATCATGTAATCTTCACAGTACCCTGTGAGGGAAGTGTTACCGGCATGTACATTTTATAGATGAGGAAACTTGAGATGCAAGAGTATTTACTCAGCTTGCCTGACACGTCACACACTGCCAAGGGGATTCCCACCCACCCAACCAGTAAGAAGCTGGGAGGGTGGCGTCTCAGCACAGGGTAAGAGATGTCTTTTAGGGAGACAGCCTCGCTCTCGCTCTCCCCCGTTATATCCTCCGGGCCTGGCGCGTTGCCGTGGAGGACAGGCCACGGCGAATGCTGTCAGGCTGTCCTGTCAGCTGCTCACGTAGGTGACAGTCACAAAGGAGCTGGCGCTCAGCCTCATCTAGTTGTTCTGTGGGAAATTCTATGCAGCCAGCCCCTGCTGTGTGCCGGAAGTGTGCTCAGCCTTGGGGTGGAGTTCGTGTGTCTCCTGGGAGAGCGACCAGGAGCTTGGTGGAAGGGCTCGTACAGATGCTCTGGTTGCTGGGAAGAAGGCAGGACTTCTCAGAAGCCATAACAGCAGGGGGAGTGTTGAGCTGGCTCTCGGAGGTGGTTGTGTGTAGGAGTTTCCTGGCAGAAAAGAGGAGGCTGGGCAAGGGACAGCACGCCGTGGCTGAAGGCATAAACAGTGAGGTGCCTGTGGGTGACAGAAGAGTTGAAAAGCTCTCACAGAGACTGTGTGCAGGGAGGAGAAGGGACGGAGACCAGAAGGGAGAAGTGAAGTGAAGTCACTCAGTCATGTCCGACTCTTCATGACCCCGTGGACTGTAGCCTACCAGGCTCCTTAGTCCGTGGAATTTTTCAGGCAAGAGTACTGGAGTGGGTTGCCCTTTCCTTCTCCAGGGGATCTTCCTGACCCAGGGATTGAACCCGGGTCTCTTGCATTGCAGGCAGACGCTTTACAGCCTGAGCCACCAGGGAAGCCGGCATGGCCTTTATTCTGTAGCTAAAGCAAGGCATTGATATGTTTCCTGAGGAGAATGATGTGATGACTGATCTGATTTGTGTCTGAGAAAGAGCCCTTTGACAGAGGCGAGGGTACGATGAGAGGATGGAGTTGAGAGGTAGTGAAAAGGGAGCATGCGTGAGTGCTAAGTTGCTTCAGTCATGTCCGACTCTTTGCGATCCCATGGACTGTAGCCCGCCAGGCTCCTCTGTCCGTGGGATTCTCCAAGCAAGAAGAGTGGAGTGGGTTGCCACGCCCTCCTCCAGGGGATCTTCCCAACCTAGGGATCAAACCCGCATCACTTAAGTCTCCTGCATTGGCAGGTGGATTCTTTACCACCAGTGCCCCCTGGGAAGTCCAGTGAAAGGGCAGAACTGCCATTATCTGAGGGATCTGATGTGTAGGTGAAGGAAGTCACAGATGACAGTTGGCTCTGACTGGGGAAGGGGGTGGTGGAGGAGATGGTCTTGGGGGTGAATCATAGGGAAGAAGTGGCTCCCTGGGAACCTGGAGAAGAATGTGTGGCGGTGTAGGGTGCTGTGCGGCAGGGTGGGTGGAGCTGGAGCGAGAACTGACAAGACCTCAGAGCTCACCTGCCTCTAAGGAGCAGGCCAGCAAAACGGAGGCCAAGGACGGAAACCAGGAGAGGAGGAGGGACCTCAGGGAGAGGTTGTGTATGAGGGGAGGTGGCCACAGTGACAGCCAGTCGAGAGAAATCGAGGAGGAGGAAACGAGACCTTTACCAGGAGCTTTCAGGGTATATCAGTCTGGATAGTCGAGTAGTTAAAAAGGTGATAAAATAAAATAATAAGAGTTCAGATTTGAAAATCTCATGTAAAAATGTTGAGACTGAGGCTAGAGGCCTCTCAAGAGCCTATTATACCACTGGGCTTTAGTTCACTCACTGTCTGTGGGAAGGGCGGGAATTAATGGAGACAACCCAGAAATTCCTTCCAGTCCTAAACACCTACTCCTCTGTGGCCTCTTGATTGGAGAGAGGAGGAAAAGGGAAAACGCCTAGTTTCCAGGGAGTCGGAGCCTCAACAGCTGCAGTGGGAATCTGCAGGGGGGCTGCCGTTTCTGAGGGGTGTGTGTGCTTGGGTCAGCCTTCAGAGTCTCCTGAGCGCAGGACCCTCGGAAGTCATCCAGCGTCTGACTCAGGTCATGCCTGAGGCGAGGGTATGATGAGAGGATGGAGTTGAGAGGTAGTGACTGGACATCCCCCATGAAACAACGCTGATGGGGTGGCTCTGGGGCTGATAGTCCTACTGTGGATTCTTGCTGACTTCAGGTGGCAGTTGGATAACTTTACCCATTCCATTCTTGCCACAGACTCCATGGAAGTGAAACCCATCATGACCAGAAAGTTGCGGAGGCGACCGAATGATCCTGTCCCCATCCCAGACAAGAGGAGGAAACCTGCTCCTGATATCCACTCGCATCAAGCCTTCCTCACGCGTTTTCCTTTAGACCACTAAATCCTTTGCTTTTCCTTTTGATAGACTGAACATGGCCACTGTTCTACAGGAATTGTCATGTTAGGTTGGAAAGCAGGTATATTCGTCTGTGAGATAGAAGGTGGCCATTTTATAACTGGAGTCCTCAGTCGTTTCTGCTTTGAGTGGGAGAAGTTGCAGAGAGCAGTCATTTGGAAAGGGACTCTGAGCTTCTTTTACACTCACTTGGAGATTCGGAACAGCTGAAAATTTCATGTGCCCTTGATTTTTCCACTTAGCAAATGAGAATAGTAACTGCCTCTTGTGCTTCAGTCAGCTATATCCCCGAAACAGTGGATTGCAAACTGCTGTTCAATTAAAACAAAAAGAGTTTAGTTAGAGGTCAAGAAACCCCTCTCATCATAAGAATGGAAAGGGGATACGTGGTGGGTGGGGCAGGGGGCTGTATCTATCCTCTCGAGGAGATAATAAATAGCCGTTTGTACAGAATGGTTTTCTTATTTATCTGCCAGGAGGACAGGGCAGACTTCAGGTCCCTTCATCTTCCCAACCGAGAATTGAAGCTGCTAGGCAAGATTATGTATGTGTGTGGAAGTCTCAGGTCTTTGGGACAAAAGCACTTTACAAGTGGCAGGTGAAGTTTTTTCCTGTGTTCTGGGCTCTCACTGTAGTTACCTGTGGAGTCTCATTTCACCCTCTTAACCATCGACATTTGTAAGATGGGGGAATGTGGATTCTTTTACATACCTGACTCCACCACATTGAGTAGGAGGATCAGAAAGTTCTGAGAGGCAAACTGTAGGAACATGGTGGAACTTCTCATCTGGTAGATTCTCAAACGCTGGCACTATCTTGTTGAATTTTGTTTGCTTGGAAACTCGTTTTTAGACACATTCCTTTAACTCTCAACACCCCAGCTCAACTATTTGTTAACAGATGAGCAGATCATGGAGGATCTGAGAACGTTAAATAAGGTACAGTGTGATTTTTATGTTTATTTGAAAGCTCGGGCTTTATTTTGTTCACATGTTGCTTGTGAAATCACTGTGATACCTTTGATACCTTAAGTTGCATCTGAAATGATTTTCTCTAAGATTTTTTTGTTGTTCTTCCTACAGCTGAAGTCACCCAAGAGACCAGGTAAGTGCACAATGTTACAGGCATTTGTGCAGCCTTTTTATTGTATCGTTGGAAAAGCATGTGAATGCCTGACAAGGAGTTGTCATGGTTTTCAAAAACAGAACATTCATCATTTACCTAAGAGCAGTCATCATGAAAACCAAAGAGGACCTTTAAGCTCATCCTCCCCTGATTTTTATTTTTAACCTTGCTATGTTAAAAGTACCTTTGTCTTTTCCTTAGTATTTATTGTAAAAAAGACGTATGATTTTTTCCTTTCCTTTGTAGGCATTAGGCATAAGATGTCAGCACAGATCCATTTCTGAAAGTGAAATCGGAGGATATTTCAGTGTTAGTCGCGTGGTAGAATTCAGCACCAGACGTACTTATCCAGTGGCTTTTCATAGTCTGGTTTTCCTAAGGGCCTTTCAGGCTACTCCCAGTCCCAACTTACAGAAGAGACAGGCCCAGTGTTTAGGGTGCTTCATTCAGAGCAGCACTCAAGGGTCTTTGGTAGGCTGCAAAATAGAACTCTGCACTGGCAAGGCATGTTTTTTGTTGTTTTTAAATGTGGCAATTACTTACACATCCATCCATGAGGTGTGTCTTGTGAAAGGAAACAAGATTCTTCCCACTCTAAATAATTCCCTCCTGAAAGCCACTATGGTCCAGAGAGAAGTCCTGAGTGTCTGAAGGCCTGGTGGGGCGGGTTTGTGAGTAAGTGTGTGAATTTAGATGATTTGATCCCATTTTAGTTATCAGAGCTATTAGCTTGACTTGATACATACCCCAATAGCCTGCTCTATCTCTTAATGAATATTTCTAGACATTTAATTTTTATAAATTTAAAGAGATTTTTCTAGTTCTTGCCCACTGGGGCTTCTGATTGTCAGTGGTGGTTTAGTCCTACCCCCAGTCACCTTGGGCACATCCTCAGCCTGCCTGAGCCTCAGGTTTCCTTTTCTCTTCCGTGGAGAGGTTAGTCTTTGCCTTGCCTGCTCACAGAGTTGCTTTGAAGATGTGATGTACAAGAATTTTGTTGAATTTCCATTTATTACAACGGTAAGAACTTGAGGATCATGAGGATCCTTACCTGCTTTTAAATAGCATTTCACTTAAAGCATGTTAGTGAATGGACTCACATGCTTGTGACATGCTTAGTCATGGGAATATCTCTTTGGTTCCTCCAGCATCCCCGTCCTCTCCTGAACACTTGCCCACCACCCCTGCAGAGTCTCCAGCCCAGAGATTTGAAGCTCGGATAGAAGACGGCAAACTATACTATGATAAAAGATGGTAAGTTCTGTGTGAACATAGGTTACTCATTAGTATCTCGAAAGAACCGTTTGGAAAGAGGGCCAGGGCTGTCTCTAGTTATTATTTCAGAGCATGGCTGCTGCTTAACTAAAGGTGGAGGGAGGTTAAGAAGTGTGTCAGGAGTCTTGGATTGGTGCTGCTTGTTAGATCTCTGAAGGCAGTGTTCCCCAAAACATGTTCTTCTGATCATGCTGCTGCCACCATGCTAGAACCTGCAGGCTTACATCTTTTGTGGTGCCCCTGTAGCCTGGGGTCAGGGTTTATGTCCCCCTCTGTCTCCCCTTAACTGTGCCCTCTGCATGCTGAAATTAATAGGGGTTCTGTGGAAGAAAAGATTCTGTGGTCAGGTGAGTGTGGGCAGTGGCTGTGTTAACTAAGGTCAGTGGGTTTCGTCATTGTGGCACTCTGGGTCTTCTGATACGCTAATGTACACTGCGAATTTATGAGATGTTACTCAGTACTATTTATCTGACCAAGGTGCCCTTTTACACAGGCTGTCCTGGTGGCTCAGTGGTAAAGAATCTGCCTGCCAGTGCAGGAGCTGTGGGTTCAATGGGTTGGGAACTACTCCAGTATTCTTGCCTGGGAAATCTTATGGACAGAGGAGCCTGGTGGGGTCACAGAGAGTAGGACATGAGTGAGTGACTAAGCATGTGTGCACCCTTTTACACACCACATCCTGCAGCACAAGTGTTCCAGGGAAAGTGCCTGGGAGAGGTGTAGCCTAAAACATTACTAGTTTAGATTGAAGATGGTTTGAAACCTTCAGGCCACCATTGAGGTCATTGGGAAGGAAATAGCAAAACAATATGAAAAACCTTATTCATGCATTTGCTCTTTTTGTAGAGGTTTCCTACTGTTTGCTCTGTGACTGGGCAGCTGCTAGGTGTCAGGTCACCTGGACCCTGCCACCTTCCCTTTATATTTTCAGTTCCTCCTTTTATTCATTGCCCACGTGTAGGGAGGTCAGGATAAGTCATGGCGGACACGTTTTCATGCTGCCTTTCTACTTGTTTGTATGGAGAATGTTTCTCTGGGTTATTGTAGGGTCTCTGTAATTGCCATTTATAACGGTTATATAATGTTTTGAGTTTCAGTCTTTAAACCAAAATTCAAAAATTAGTTATGATTATTTTGAACGTTTTTAGGTTTCTTAAAAGCCCCAGTGTTAAATGTCTGAAGTTGGTAAAAATGCTCAGAGACCTAGTGGTGCCTGGAGTAAATCAGTTCCACCCGTGAGGTTACAGTGAGTTAATAACCCAGTAGAGGATGAAGGCTGAATCTGTGTCCGTTAGCCTGATCTTGGTGACGTCTGCTCCTGTCATTTGATTCTTCAGTGTCCTTCTAAAAGGCCAGTTGTGTTGTTTTCTAGGGTTGCTTGTCAGAACACAGCACCACTAGATGGCAGGCCCCGACAACTCAACACATCAAGGGGCAAAATAAGATGAAAAATGTTTCTAATAATGAAAACCAAATAACCTTTAAAGATCAAGCCCACACATAAGAACCATCTTCAAAGATGATGAGATTTATCACTAACATCTTTACGAATCTGTGAGTCCTAAAGCCCTGTGGTATTTCAGATGATGTTCATTTTGTCATTGCGTCGCTTTCTGTCTTCCTTCTCCTAAGGCTTAGTCCTCAGATTTACGAGACATGAAAAGGCAGTAAAATAAAATTCTTTGTTTTTCTAAAGAAAGGATCCACAATGACGGCGGTTTCATGATGTAGACCGTGGCCAGGTGGAATGTGTCCAGCCACCTAAGCATTTGGAAGGAATTTCACCGTCTTTCTCCCAGTGGCAGCAGAGATCTTTCAGGTGTCTGGGAGCATCTGATAATTTCAGTGACTTTCAGGTTGCTTACTCTATGGTTAAGTATGATGACTGTTGTTTTCTGCATTCCTTGTGTTCCTCTTCTTTGGCCTTGCCGGTCAGAGTTCACGTCACATCCGCTGAGAGAGGGCCCCTCCCTTTTAGCTGGATCTGGAAAGTGTTTGCCAGAATCCTGGCTGGTACACTCCCAGTGCAGGACTGGCCTCTCGTGTCTGACCAGGCTCCTGATGTTTGGCTCTGTGTCCTTGTCACTTTGGAGGCTCTCATTCTTCCTTCTTTCTCAGTAGTTCTGGCCTGTGGCCGAGAGGTCAGCTGAATTGCTTTCTGCTCTTGCCGGTGGCATGAAGTATTTTTGTGAAACGGTATTTCTGGCAAAACACATTTCATTGAGTTTTAAATGACTTCAGCACAATGAGTGTGATTTGGGCTGCCCATCTTGGCCTGAACACTTATTTATCAGGCTACGTTTCACTTGGGAAGATGAGCATCTGCCCTTGCCTCTGGGTGCACTGCTTTTAAGATATTTTATGTCCTGCTGGAGGTTTTCCTCACGTTTTGATTTGTACTAATGACCCTGCTTAGAAAGCACTGTGAAAGCAGCTGAGATTTTAAGGTGACTCACTGATGGTGCTGGTGCTGGTGGACTGGATTTTCTCCCCCCCGTCACTTTAAATCTGGAGCTGCTAAAGTGAATCCAGTGAAATCACCCACGTGCACAGGTGGATTTAACCTTCCAGCCTGGCTGTTATTAATAACTCAAAGCAGTGACTCTTTCTTTATTTTTAATTGGAGGATAATTGCTTTACCATGTTGTGTTGATTTCTGCTGTACAGCACCTTGTATTAGCTATAAGCATACATATATCCCCTCCCTCTTGAGCCTCCCAACCACCTCCACCTCCCCAGCAGTGCCTCTTTACAGCTGGTTGGGACTCCTTGCAGTCCTGTGGTTGTAACATGGCATTCGTTTTTTGGGGAAAATAAAGCATTAATATTAGGATTCCCAGGAGGATACAAAATTAAATTAATTCTACTCCTTCTCTGCCCCACTTTTTGACCCACCTTCTAAAGAAATTGCTTTCTTCAATAATAGTAATGGTGGTTCCAGTTCATTGGATTTAATAGTAGAGGCAAAACTTTAAGGACTTAATTGTAGGAATTCCCCCAGGTCAGAATTTCCATTAGTAACAGTGTCAATTTGACTTTTGGGGCTTGTTCTCTGAGGCTATTTAAAATATTTTTTCAGCAGAGATGAGTTGTAGCTTATCAAACAAGTTCAGTTCAGTTCAGTCGCTCAGACTCTGTGTGACCCCATAAATCGCAGCACGCCAGGCCTCCCTGTCCAGCACCAACTCCTGGAGTTCACTCAGACTCATGTCTGTCAAGTCAGTGATGCCATCCAGCCATCTCATCCTCTGTATTCCCCTTCTTCTCCTGCCCCCAATCCCTCCCAGCATCAGAGTCTTTTCCAGTGAGTCAACTCTTTGCATGAGGTGGCCAAAGTACTAGAGTTTCAGCTTCAGCATCATTCCTTTCAAAGAAATCCCAGGGCCGATCTCCTTCAGAAAGGACTGGTTGGATTTCCTTGCAGACCAAGGGACTCTCAAGAGTCTTCTCCAACACCACAGTACAAAAGCATCAATTCTTCGGCGCTCAGCTTTCTTCACAGTCCAACTCTCACATCCATACATGACCACAGGAAAAACCATAGCCTTGACTAGACAGACCTTAGTTGGCAAAGTAATATCTCTGCTTTTCAATATGCTATCTAGGTTGGTCATAACTTTCCTTCCAAAGAGTAAGTGTCTTTTAATTTCAGGCTGCAGTCACCATCTGCAGTGATTTTGGAGCCCAAAAACATAAAGTCTGACACTTTCCCCATCTATTTCCCATGAAGTGATGGGATGGGATGCCATGATCTTTGTTGTCTGAAAGTTGAGCTTTAAGCCAACTTTTTCACTCTCCACTTTCACTTTCATCAAGAGGCTTTTGAGTTCCTCTTCACGTTCTGCCATAAGGGTGGTGTCATCTGCATATCTGAGGTTAATTGGTTAAAAAAAAAAAGGATACATTTTTTTTACTAATTTAACTCAATTTTTGTTGCTTTTTTTAAAACATTCTTTGAACATTGAATTTTCCGCCTTTTTTTTTTTTTATATTAGTATTTAGAATTAGCAAGTAAATTTGTATGGTAAGGTTGCCATATACTTTCTGGTTTCATCTTGAAAACTTACCCCTCCTATCACCCACTATGTATGAACACTTTAATTTCTGAGGACTTGTTTTTTCCCAGAGAATTTGGGTAATTAGTAGATTTGATATCCAGGGATAATGGTTCCCCAGGACCACTTTGTGATGCGAGAGAACCCCCTGGAGGTCCCAGAGCCTCTGCTTCAGAAGGACTTGGGAGTCAGCCATTTGGGAAACAGTGCTGGCCAGCTCTCCTGTGGAGCACACAGTAGGCACAGGAGCATGTGAGCAGTGGTCGGTGGTCAGTGACCCCAGAGCAGGCAGGGTTGAGAGGTGGCCAGTTACGTAAGTCCTAGACCGCTTCCCAGGTTTACTGGACCAGATTGCATTTACTCCCGATATCTACTTTAAAGCCAGGCTGGTGTGTTGGCATTTGAATGCTGAGTGTATCGGAAGGAAGACACAGTGCATCCCAGGACAGCTATTCTGACTGTCTCCCAGAATTGTCTTTAACAGATATGAAGACATAATTTGTGACATTAAGTTTTTTTCTCACCATTTTTTGGTTACTTTGGTATTTTCCAGTATTGTGACTTATAAGTAAGTGAAAGTGAAGTCGCTCAGTCGTGTCCGACTCTTTGCAACCGCATGGACTATAGCCTACCAGGCTCCTCCCTCTGTGGGATTCTCTAGGCAAGAGTACTGGAGTGGGTTGCCATTTCCTTCTTCAGGGGATCTTCCTGATCCAGGGATCAAACCCGGGTCTCCTGCATTCCAGGCAGATGCTTTAACCTCTGAGCCACCAGGGGAGCCCATAAGTAAGTATAGTATACTTTTTAATACAAGTAATAAGGCTTCCCTGGTGGTTCAGACAGTGAAGAGTCTGCCTGCAATGCAAGAGACTCAGGTTTGATACCTGGGTCGGGAAGATCCCCTGGAGAAGGAAATGGCAATCCACTCTAGTATCCTTGCCTGGAGAATTCCATGGACAGAGGAGCCTGGTGGGCTACAGTCCATGTGGTTGCAAAGAGTCGAATATGACTAGGTGACTGATGCTTTCACACTTTTGTACCTATTTATTCTGAAAAGAAGAAAACCATGCAATGAAAAGAAATATCATTCTTTTCTGAGGTTTTTATATTTTGGTGAAATTTTAATATATATTTAATAGACATTTTAATATATAAGCTTACCTGGTTTTTTTTTGTTTATATGATACACATATAACACGCAGTATGTTGTATTCTGTACCCAGGCACCTAATGGATGTAGTTTTTTCCTTGACTTAGCAGTATATTGAGCACATTTCACACTAGTTATATACTTCTATACCACACCCACCCATGACCTTTCTTTATTAAAGTATTTAGAAAGTAGAATCAGGGTGACTTGAGGCTAGTTGCATGTTGTTTTGTGTTTTTTATCTCTTTAATAACTCATAATCCCCATAGAGTAGCTGTGAATAGTCTCCCCTTCTGTTTTTATTCTAACTATTACTCACAACTTTACCATTTACATAGGATGGTTGGCTTAGATGTGGGAGGGAAACTCAAGTTTGAGTTTTGCTGTGAACCAGTTCACCCTTTCCTCATGTGCTGTAATATTAACATATTTAGTGTTATGGAGGTCCCTGACCCAGTTTACCAACTAATACCTGGCCAAAAGCAACTTTAAAGCTGAGTCTCAACCAGTGTTGCTGTTCTAATTGAACCTATGATTCTGTTTCTTTTCATAGTGTTCTCAGGAAATAAATTGACTTGGAAACTTGAGTTTTCAGCTCTAAGTAGCATGTTAAAGAGTGCTTAGAACCTTGATTGAAAAAAGCCCATTTGGGCGTGAAGTTAAAGTTAAAGTCACTCAGTTGTGTCCAACTCTTTGCAACCCCATAGGCTATACAGTCCATGGAATTCTCCAGGCCAGAATACTGGAGTGGGTAGCAGTTTCCTTCTCCAGGGGATCGTCCCAACCCGGGGATCAAACCCAGGTCTCCCACACTGCAGGTAGATTCTTTACCAGCTGAGCCACAGGGAAGCCCCTGTAGGCGTGAAGTGCATCCTTAACTATGATTTCTTAGCAGTGGATTATTTCATTGTACCAGCAAAACAGAGTCTGTCTTCTTCCCCAACAGAAATCGTGGTAAGATGGCGATGCTTTGCCGGGAGATGCATTTTGGTGGAAGCTACATGAGTTGGTGGGTCTGTTAAGTCAATTCTGTGCAGCCAGAATGAATCAAAGGTTACGTTCTTGACTGTCCTGGACTGGCCCAGGCCAGAGTTGCCAGCAGCACCTCTGCTGATGTTTCCAGCTCTGGTCACACAGCAGCTACTCTTTCCCTTGTGGCAGCTATTAGTGCCTCATTTGTGCTTTGGCCCTGGTTTCCTCACTTTCATCCTTGGCCTTGTCCCTCAACTTGTAAAAGAAAGTGAAGATGGTCCTACACTACAGGCCAAGAGAATAGATGCAGAGACTGAAAGGGGGAGAGTCTTGTCTTATCTCCTGGTCAGTTCTCCCAACTGAGCAGGGCAAAGTTAGGTACCCTTTGGTCCAAGTCTAATGCTCAGACCTTCACCTAGTTAGACTTGGCAGGTATGAGTATTTAATAGTCACTGCCGCTACATTCAAAGCTCCTGACAGCAGAGACCCTATGGCCTTGTTGGCTGGCTGCCCCAACCCTCTAGGGTGGCCAGTGATACAGTGAGTAGCTAATGAGTATTTGTTGAATGAGCAATCAGAATAAGGGCTGAATTTGACCTGTTGTCTTGTTGAAAAAGACAGGCCAAATTTACTTATTTTATATTTATTATCTGAACAAATAGAAAATAATGGAGCAGTGTGTTCAAGCCCATCTATTCATTTTGTCCACCCTCCTGCCTCAGTGTTTTGGGGGTAGAGATCGAGAATGGGGACATAAGTTTTACTTGAAAAATTATAATTTACTTTTTGAACTGGGTCAGTTCAGTTCAGTTGCTCAGTCATGTCCGACTCTTTGCGACCCCATGAACCTCAGCACTCCAGGCCTCCCTGTCCATCGCCAACTCTCAGAGCCTACCCAAATTCATGTCCATCGAGTTGGTGATGCCATCCAACCATCTCATCCTCTGTCGTCCCCTTCTCCTCCTACCCTCAGTCTTTTGCAACATCAGGGTCTTATTCAAATAAGTCAGCTCTTT
This sequence comes from Neotragus moschatus, assembly GCA_006410615.1. Lineage (NCBI taxonomy): Eukaryota > Metazoa > Chordata > Mammalia > Artiodactyla > Bovidae > Neotragus > Neotragus moschatus. Next base: position 1,121,867 of record SJYA01002331.1, read on the forward strand.
GCATCAGGTGGCCAAAGTATTGGAATTTCAGCTTTAACATCAGTCCTTCCAGTGTACACCCAGGACTGATCTCCTTTAGGATGGACTGATTGGATCTCCTTGCAGTCCAAGGGACTCTCAAGAGTCTTCTCCAACACCACAGTTCAAAAGCATCAGTTCTTCGGCACTCAGCTTTCTTCATAGTCCAACTCTCACATCCACACATGACCACTGGAAAAACCATAGCCTTGACTAGATGGCAAAATAGTGTCTCTGCTTTTGAATACCGGAGAAGGCAATGGCACCCCACTCCAGTACTCTTGCCTGGAAAATCCCAAGGATGGAGGAGCCTGGTGGGCTGCAGTCCATGGGGTCGCTGAGAGTTGGACACGACTCAGTGACTCACTTTCACTTTTCACTTTCATGCATTGGAAAGTGGGCAGAGAAGGAAATGGCAACCCACTCCAGTGTTCTTGCCTGGAGAATCCCAGGGACAGTGGAGCCTGGTGAGCTGCCATCTATGGGATTGCACAGAGTCGGACACAACTGAAGTGACTTAGCAGCAGCAGCAGCTTTTGAATATGCTATCTAGNAAATAAATTAAGACTCCTTTAATTATATTTTTTGTTGTGGTGGTATTTTTTTTCTTCCCTCCTTTTCTTCATTTCTTTATTTCTTTCTTAAATTTGTGCCAGTACTTACATACTTAAAATTTTTAAGAGGGTAAAGTGAAAGTGAAGTGAAAGTTGCTCAGTTGTGTCTGACTCTTTGCAACCCCATGGACTATACAGTCCGTGGAATTCTCCAGCTCAGAATACTGGAGTGAGTAGCATTTCCCTTCTCCAGGGGATCTTCCCAACCCAGGGATTGAACCCAGGTCTCCCACATTGCAGGTGGATTCTTTACCAGCTGAGCCACAAGGGAAGCCCATATGTTAAATATTCTTACCAAAAAAAAAAAAAAAAACTATAAAACTATAGTTATAATAAAGAGGGTGGGAGGAGACAGATGTTTATGATGGGTGGTGGTGATTTCATGGGTATGTACTTATCCTCAAACTCACTGATATGTGTACATTAAATATGTACCACATTTCAGGTGTCAATCATCTCAAAAAAGTGGTTAAAAAAATAAGTGTGTGTCTTGTTTCTGGCAGGTACCATAAAAGCCAAGCCATCTATCTGGAGTCGAAGGACAACCAGAAACTGAGCTGTGTGATCAGCTCTGTCGGAGCCAACGAAGTAAGGACTGAGCTAACTCCCTCACCCTTTAGGGATGCAGAGTGGGACAAACCTGCAATGCAAGTACCACCAAGAACGTACAGTGGAATCACTATATTGTATGTGGGTTAGATTCAAAAGATAGCACTTTCAGGCAGAAATTGCACCTATTGTTCTTGAAAATCTCTTACTTTGCATGACTATAGTATATGTGGGTTTGTATATTCCTTGTGATTGTGAATTCCCTACAGAGTAGTTGAGTTGGGCACCACTGAGATAGACTGCAGGAAGGAACACAAGGCAAATCGGTTTGCTGTCTGCATGTTGAAATCATGCCACTTTTTAAGGAGACAATCCACTGAGGATGGGACTTGCCTGTGGAGCCAGCTTGTCTTTGCTGTTCTCTCTCTCGAGCGCTCATGGGTACTCAGATTTGTTTCTTGCTCTGAGGAAGTAACAAGGCACCTGGCGCACAGTAAGTGCTCAGTAAATGGGTGGAGGTCTCTTCTGGCCCACACGCCACTCCTCGCCTGCTGCCTCTCTAAGCCTGCATCTCCTGGTGTGCCTCTGAGCAAGGAGGTGCTAGGCTCATGTCTTCAGGGACTGGTGTCCTCCAGTTACTCTTGTAGGATGGGGGCTGGTTGAAAGTCAGCTCAGAGGGTCATGAGGCCGAGGACGATGGGACTGGCCTGTGAGTTCTGCTGGCCCTTCATTAGCAGGCTGTCAGCGGTGTGTAACTGGGTATTGTTAGTAGTCAAAAAACATTAAAACTTTAATAGCTATTTTGGCTTGATCTTTTATCAGTCCACAAATGTCTGTAAAGAAATTGATTTTTATGTGTCTACCCTCCAACTTAGTCATGTCAGTGCACAGTAAATCTAATGAAGCTGGATTATAAAATAACTTAAGCCTATTCTGTTCTCCCAGCTTCCTGAATTGAAAATGCCCTCCAATGTGACTAGTTTGCAGAATGATTGTTTACTTAGTAGTTACGGAGAGCCTACCAGATAAATGAATGTCATTTTTTTGTAGGCTTGGGATCTGTGTGTCATCCCAAGCCAAGTCAGAACAGGGCATCTCAGAAGCCTGCTGTTCCCTGGCAGTAGGCTTTGCAGTTTCACAGCAGAGCACATGTGCCTGGTCCTATGGGCCACTGTACAAGGCGCATGTGGCTTCCTGAACCTAACTTCAGAACCTGTGCTGTGACACCTCAGGACTTTCAGGAAAATAGAAATGCAAATTAGGTGGTTTTTTTTTTTTTTTTTTTCTTTTAAAGATTGTCACCCTTTGATAGAGTATCAGCGAGATCTGATAAGGGAACAGTGAGACTGAGACATGTCTCCTGGAGGGGAGAAGCCTCAGTGCATTGGAGCCTTGCAGCTCTGGCAACAAGGAAACTTTTCTCATTTCTTGGAAATATTTCAGCTCATTGTTTTAGGTCAAATCCTAAGCAACTCTGAAGCTACTTGGCCGCTGTATAACTTGACTGTGGGCAGACTTGGTGCGTGGGTCGTGGGTCTGAGCATGTTGGTGACTGCCTGCTTGTTCAGCCCTCCTTGGAGTCAGTTTTCAGTTTAAAATGGTTCTACAAGGTCCTTTAGAAGCTGGGCTTCATGTGAGGTCTTTATGTTTAAACCAGGATACTTGTCTAAAGTCTTTGTGTTGTTAAATAATCACAGTAAGGAAATTGAGATGAAACTGAAAATAGTCTCTGTGTGTCCCTCCACCCCTCGGTGGGTCAGATGGTAAAGAATCTATCTGCAATGCAGGAGACCTGAGTTTGATCCCTGGGTCAGGAAGATCCCCTGGAGAAGGGAATGGCTACCCACTCCAGTATTCTTGCCTGGAAAATTCTATGGACTGAGGAGCGTGGCTGGCTACAGTCTGTAGGGTTGCAAGGAATCAGACATGACCGAGTGACTTTTTTGAATAAGCTTTTTTAAAGCCTGAAAAATGAATGGGGGAAAGAGGAGAGCTGTGAACTTGCACTTGCATATATGGTGAGATGCAGATCTTTAAAAGACTTACATTACACTTTTATCTTCGTCTGATTGCATGTTAGGTACATGGTTGAGAGAACAGGTAAGAACAAGAGTCAGGCGCTGTGGTTTAGTGAGGAAGACCAAGGGGTCTTGATGTCGTGTGCCAGGGTTTCCATCAGACAAGTGGACTCAGCCTTGCTCTTCTGTAATGTGGGGATGATGCCAGTGCTTATTTCTGAGGGTTTTTCTGAGAATGAAGGAGCTCAGCTTGGTCATCACAGTGCCTGGCCCCCAGGAATTCCTCCCTCAGGTGGTGTGGGTGGTGGAGGGATAGCCCTCCTTCCCCTCCCTGGCTGAAGGATGCTGTTTATTGAGTGCCCCTGGCAGCTCTGGCAGGCCCTCTGCTGGAAAAGCTCTTTCTCAGTTCTATGGAAGAATATACCTGCCTTGTCCAGTGCCAGATGTCTGATCGCATCTGTGGGAGAATGATACGGTTAGGAGGGAAGGACTGTCTTAAGCTAATTTTGCCTTCTCGGCATCCTAATTGGACTTTCACTCACTCACAGGCATTTTTTGTTGTTGTTAATTTTTCTGTCCTTTCTTGTTATGACCATTAGCCTTAATTGCCAGGAAACAAGAGTTTTGGAAGGCTGACCATGAAAGTCCCTTGGGTCAAGGAAAATATTTTCCTATTTGATTGGAAGTTTGTTTATCAATATGTGCGTCTTAATGTTGCTAATGCTGTAATCAAACCAAACCAGAAAGAGTCCTTAAGATGGAGGCAGAAATGAAAAAGAAACTCAGTATCACTGTGCTTTCCATTTTTGTACTCAAAGTTGTAAAAGAGGTGACTGGAAGAAATGAGTTCACGGGCGGATGCCTGCTGTCTGCAGTGGAGGCCAGAGGTCAAGGAGGTGCCTATGAAGGCCTCTTGGGTTGACAGGAAGAGGTTGCCAGCTGTCTGCTGGCACCTAGTTCATGCAGACTTCCCTGTGCTCTGAAACATGTGTCCCTCAATACTGGCTTCTCATCCTGTTCCTTTTCCTTCTTCCCCACAGATCTGGGTGCGGAAGACAAGTGACAGCACCAAGATGAGGATTTACTTGGGCCAGCTTCAGCGTGGGCTCTTTGTGATCCGCCGGAGGTCAGCGGCTTGATGTTCTCCAGTATTCTTCTTCCCTCAACCCCTTTTCTGGAATGGTTTTTGGTTTTGTCTTGTTTTCTTAATAGAAAATTTTTAACTTGCAAATGGCTCCTTGGCCTTGGTAGATGGAGAACACTGTGGTGGATTCTGCAAGGCACTCTCATGGCCAGCCCTGTCCCGCCTTGCATCATTCTTTCCCTGCGCCAACTTCTTCCAGTCGTCCGTCACCCTGAGACTGTTATACTATCTGGAGCATTGGGAGTTGGCTTTACTGATTTTTTTTTTGCTTATGCTTTGTCTTTTTTTTTTTTTCTCTTAAAGCCTCCTCTGAGTTTGAAGAGACAGCTCTCTCTATTATCTGTAGGTCTTTATTCCATGGCAAGGAGCAGGAAGGGGTACCCTCTGCAATGTGTTTTCACCTTTTGAATCCGATCAGTGGATTACGTAGGTCCCTTCCTTGTTGAGCACAGTTCACTGCTTCCCCAGAAACTTGGGCCAGAGGTCCTAGCAGAAGAAGAGTCATTCTCCGGACTCTAAGCCTTCTTGGAGAAACAAATGTCTTGTGTTACATCTGGTGTGTTCTATCCATTCCACCAGCTGAAAGACAAAAATTTGCGTGAGAGACAATGTGCACTGCAGTAAACGGGGCTGGGGCAGGGAGAGTGTTTCATATTCATAAAGTGCTGAAGGTACTGATTTCAAATGTTGTTTAGAAAAGTGGTTTATTCACACAGATTTATTCTAGCTCAGTCTGGAACACAAAGTGATCATTTCAGAAATGTTAGTGTATAGTTCACTGCTGTCTCCTACTCCCAAGTAGATGAGGTGGTCCCTGCTGCCAGCTGATGATCTGGGTTGTCTGTGGGGAGGTGAGATGGATGGTGGAGTCATCAGTGATCTGTACACTCTAACTCAGATCACACTCTTGTTGCTGATGCTAGTGTTTCACCTTGGCCATTCCAAACCCATGAAACCTTGTCAGCTCCCAGGAGCTCTGGCCCAGGTTGGAGACAAAGAAGGCCATGACTGCTATTAAACCCACACTCCCTAAATGAATCCTGATGAAACAGCCTGACCTGCTCACGTTCCTTCCTCCAAATTGGATAGATGACTTACTGGCTGATTGTTTGCTTTAATACTCTTGTTGCCATCTTAAGATGTTAAAGTATTTGGGTCAAGTGTTAGCATCTCTGAGCAATCAGTAGACGTTATGTGTCCTAGGAAACCTTTGTAAGCAGTTCCCTTGGTCTCGAGTGATTGTCTTCGTATTATCTTTTGATACACATGTCCCAAAGTAGGTTGTGGAGCTGTGAGGACAAGTAGATTACCTTCTCCAGAGTCCTGGCTCCGACAGAGACCAACCTTAATGACCTAGAGTATAGACTTGTACAGGTACATTTGAGTTTTAATTTATAATCCAGTTTTTCTCTCATTTTCTTCGGGTTTTGGAGTCTCATTTAGAAAATAGGATAAATGATGTCGTTTATCAGAAGTTGCCTGGGCGTTCTGAGTGTCTTTACTGCCTTCCAGCCTCCCACGGTGACGATTTTTACAATAGTGAACCAGATCTGCATTAAACAGGGCCTTCACCTTTTATTTTTTCTTGGCAGCCTTTGGTGTAAGGGCGGCCCTCTCTTGGCTGAATTTTCAATGTGGTGTGTGTCACCTCCCATAATATCAGGGAGCTCTTTGTTATCCCCTTGCACAGTGTGCTGGAAATTTATTTAGTTGTATTTTGTGTGTATTGCCATCAAAGATGGTTTAAACAATTTTTTTTTTTTTTTTTTTTAATGATTGTCTTCCTACCACTGCTCTAGAGTTTCTTTTGGGGAGTGGTGGTGGTAAGAATTGTATTGATAACAACTTTTCAGCGTTGGAGCAGCGGCAGCTCACCTTGTTTTCTGGCCTTGCCTGGTGGTTCCTTTGTCCTTTCATGAAAAGATTAGTGATTTGAAGACCAGGCACTTCAGCCTTTTCTCTTCTGTAAATTGGGCGATGTTTGAGGCCACGCTTCAGCATGGACTCTGCCACACCACTACCTTCTCCTCAGTATCCTCACAGCCCTTCACAGTCATGATGTGGTGAGAATGGGGGAGACCATGTGGTCCCCTTGAGACATGGCGCAGTAAATTATATTCCTGATCCTGGTAGATTTGCTTTTTATTGAGTCACTCCAGAGGTGAAGAGTCAGCAGTTTTGCCCCCGTGGTCGGTCACCAGGGAGGGAAGAGCCTCCTTGTTAGGAGATAGAGGTGCTTTTATGATGGGCAAAGTCAAGACAAGGAAAAGACAGATTCTGAGCTTCCTAGAATAAGAGGGGCCTGGCTTTAACCAGGTGGTTATTCTTCCTCCAAAAGGCCTTTATCTCATCAGGGCACCAGGTAAATTCCCAGATTCAAACTATTTCCTGAAAGTGGTACTTGGATAAAGTGTAGTCCAGACAATTCCAATCAGTAACCTGTACATTTGTCAATCTGATCAAGAACCTGTAGTGTGTGATTCTGTTCAAGAAGCTGTGTGTGTGTGTGATCCTGATCAAGCACCTGTACACGTGTTTTGTTGCAGCATCAGCCTCACACGTTGCCCGCGGTGTTTGCTGCGGGTGTGCCCTAATATTTATTTTACCTCCACCTAGGAGTTGTGTCTCCCTCACCTGCCTCTCTAAGCCAGTGTCCTCTTGAACAGTTTCCAGGTTTCTGTAGCCATACCAAAGCCAGAGTATTTTCCTTGATTTGGATACCAGTATTTATAGAAGTCTAACTAACTACCTAACTTTAAGTTTTTTTTTTAAAAGAAATTCTAACTGGGGCCAGTAGAAGATCCCAGAAGCTGATCTGCAAATCAAGCTACTTGTATTGGTGTGTGAGACCCTGTGTTTAGGATTGAGTGACTTTTCTAAGAGAAATACGGAGGGTGGGATGAAATGGGTTTGGTTGCAATTTTTTTTTTTTTTTAACCTAACTTGATTGGGTGGGGGGTTGGGAGGGGGGGGTCCTATTTTTTACAATATTTTTGTTTTTTATTTTCTATTAACATTTCCTTTTACCCTTAGAATTTTTACTAAAATTCTTCCTGATAAAAAAATCTTATTTCTAATCTGGGAATTTGAAATCTCGGTACTTAATGTTACACCATTTTTTCCAAAGAGTTTAAAACACTTTAATACCAGAACATGGCAGAAAATAAGAATAACATACAGCCATTTCAAGCAGTTGGTGGGCTTTTTTTTTATATACAATAACATCATTAACTGGTACATTAAATGTTCTGAGAGGTGAATGTAACAAGTAGAGGGTTTTATTTTTTTTCTTTAAATGACAATAAACTTTCAAAGAGAAAACCAGCACGTAATCTGTGTGACATCTATTGATTGCCTAAATGATTAAAATTTATTTTAGGTTTTCCCTTCAGTGGTCATGGGGAAGGAAGTTGGAGAAGAGGGAGGGACCTCCTAGACATTAGCTTGCTGTGAAGAGTGAGATGTGTGTGATGTCCAAGATGAACTCCCAGGTCTGTAAGGAGCCAGTCTACGGTCGTTGACCCGTAAGTGTAGCCAGCTAAGCTGTCTTCTGCTCAGAAAGGATAGAAGAACCTGATTAAAAATGGAGTAAATACAGTTGACCTAAGGTAGGAAAGGCCTTAAGGTGAATTGGTCTGATGAGGAGGATGCTGTTTATTGAGAACTCAAGAGCAGTACTTGCCAGTCTCACCAAAAAAACCATGGTGTTTCTACAGCTCCCTGGGGCGGGGTAAAGTGATGAGGCCACTTTCTGCCCCCAGGGCCCAATGACATCTCATGCTCACAGCCCAGTAGTGCTTGTAACACCCCTTGGGAAGGGCTGCTCCACACTTTGGATAATGGAGAAGGGCAGTCACAATCTGAATAATTCTTTATTGTTATTGTAACAACTCATTAGAAATGAGTTGTTGTTATTTGTACAACTCATTGGAAATGACCTCGATGCTGGGAAAGATTGAAGGCTAAAGGAGAAGAGGGCAGCAGAGGAAAAGATGGTTAGATAGCGTCACCGACTCAATGGACATGAATTGGAGCAAACTCCGAGTGATAGTAGGGCACAGAGAAACCTGACGTGCTGCAGTCCATCGGGACACAGAGTCAGACATGACAGCAACTGAACCACCACAATAGTCATATAGAAAAGTGCGCAAATCTTAATTGTACAAGTTGTTTTCTCAGTGTGAGCACGTACGTGTAACCAGCATCAAGACCAAGGGACAGTGTCCATGAGCTCCATAGACCTTCAGTTATCATTCCTTGCCCCGGTAACTGCTTGCCTGACAAGTTTCCTCTGTTCTAATCACCGTAGCCTTCAAGCTTTTCAGGTCTATGGGTCCTTCCATAGTTGCAGAAGAGCCAAGTTTCTGGTGTAGGCTAGGGGGCTGTGGACCTGGGATGTGAGAGCCGGCAGCAGAGGGTGTGGTTCAGACTCGGGTCAACCAGCTCACTCCTATTTGTTCCCAAGGCAAATGTGGCTTGCCCTTGATGTTAGTATCTGCCTTTTAGTTGAGTACTCTATATATCAGGCACTAGACTAAACCCTCCATAGGAGGTGTTTTCTCACTTAATCGTGGCCGTAATACTGATACAAAGTCCAAGGCTTGCTGCTTCTTCCGGAGATCAGCACCATGCCTGGTAAGTGCTCCATGAGTGGTAGCTGTCAAGCAGCGTTAGTGTAAAATGATGGGGAGAGTGAGGCAGACTGGTCAGTAAGCGTGGCTCCAGCTCCCGGCTCTGTGCCCTTCACTGCATCCTCTTGTTGAAGCCTTGTAACAGTCTTGGAGGGAGCACGTCATTGTCACCACCAGTTTACGGAGGAGGAAGCAGGTTCCATCAGTCACAGAAAATGGTTCAGTAACTTCTCCAAGGTCACATACTGAGGGGCTGAGTCCAGGTCTTTTGGATTCTCAGCCAGCTTTCCTACCTACTGCCTTTTGCTGTCCTTTCCTGACCTCTTCTGTTAAAATCAGGTTCAGTATTCTCACCTTTCTCCTTCAGTGCTTCCCTGGCTGTTTGCTTTTATCTGCTCTCACCTCTTGGACACACATCCAGAGCAAATTTTAGAGGTGAAAACACTTGGTCAGACCCTTCCCCTTGCCAGATGACTCTGGCATTCTCCCTTGGTAGGAGAGCAGCTCCTGAGAGCTAAACTCCTGGCCAGGAGGTTGCCTGCCTTTGAAAAGGCATGAGTGTACCAGTTCTGCAAGAGAAGGAACCGTTGAGAACACAAAGAGTCTTTCATTTGGATGGAGCTGACTTGATCTCATGAGCAGTGAGAGCAAGGCTGCAGAGGGTAACACGGATCTGTTTTTCCAACCCACTTTCTTCCTGCCTTTCCTGTGTATATAGTGAGGGGGAGGGTTAGGAGCCATTGACCTGGTTCGAAAATGTGGGCAGAGAGCTAAATATCTGACATGGTGCTGTACTCTGCACATCGCATCCTGTGGAGTCACCAGCTGGAAGAGAGCCACAGGGTTCCACATCACTTGCTGCAAGCTCAGCACCCACCAGCAACCTGGGCAGGAGCAGGAACAGAACCAGTTTCTGGTCTCTCACTAGTGTTAGAGACTCCTCAAGCCCCATCTTTGGGTAAGTACTTTCCCACTAAGGCGCATTGGGACTTCCTTGGCAGTCCAGTGGTTAAGACGTTGCACTTCATTGTAGGAGATATGGGTTTGATCCCTGGTCAGGGAACTTAGATTCTGTGAGCTGCATGGCATGGCCCCCCCCAAAAAGCACTAGATGGAATGAACTAGAAATACAGCACCACCAGCTTACCCTGTTGGACATAATAGCATGGCCAGAAATACATTAGCTATAGCAACTTTTTTAGTGCTAACTGGAATTGATATTTTTGTGAATAGATGTGATTATTAAGACAAAGAGATACATATGTTTAGGAGGCCCCCCAGGGGAGTGAGGTAGATAAGACACAGCATAGGTACCTAAGTGCTTAATCCCTTTAACCCGTTTTCTCTAATCTGTGTCTGCTCAATTCCCTGAAAGACAGAGATTTATAAAATGACAAAATTTGCTTGACAGATTGGGAAAGACCAATAATGGTCAAGCTTCTCTCCCCTGTTTCCCAGGAGCTGGAGACTCAGCAGTCTGGGTTCTGGTTTTCTGTAGGCTGATGCTCAGATCTGTTGGCATCAGTGCTCTCTTTGCCAGGGGTGTAGATGGGCCAAGGTAAAAGCAGTGGGTATTCCAGAGCCAGCCAGGAGAGAACAAGCAAGTGCTGGGGAGTTGTGGGGGAATGCAGCGTGTGGCCCTAGGAATCCAGGCAAGGCCCTGCCAACAGTTAAGAATCACTTATTTCACCATCAAGTGTTTACAGAGGTGCAGTGTGGCAGAGCAAAGCTTAGAAATCAGCGTTTGAATCCGGCTTTGCTGCTTAACTAGCCGTATGACCTTGGGCAACGTAATCCCTCTGAACCTCAGTTCCCTCATCTGTTAAATAAAAATATCCACCTTGGAGGGTGATTTTGAGGATTCTAATAATACTAACACATCTACTGCTTACTGTGTGCTAGGCATTTTACATATTAACTAATTGAATCCTTATAATCCTAGGAGGTAGGTAGTCTTATAATCCTTATTATGTAGTTGAGGAAATGGAGAATCAGCTTAGGTAACTTGCCCAAGGTCACATTGCTTCTATATAGTACGTGAGCCACGATGCCANAATACTAACACATCTACTGCTTACTGTGTGCTAGGCATTTTACATATTAACTAATTGAATCCTTATAATCCTAGGAGGTAGGTAGTCTTATAATCCTTATTATGTAGTTGAGGAAATGGAGAATCAGCTTAGGTAACTTGCCCAAGGTCACATTGCTTCTATATAGTGCGTGAGCCACGATGCCAAGGCCAGATGGCCTCTCCTGAGTCCCTGCCCTTGTCCATGGTGCTGTACCATGGTGGTGTCCATAACAGGGCTGAAGAGGGAGTGCCCAGTCTACAGTCTGTCCCTTCCATTGTCATCCCGCGGCCATTTGTAGGCTGCCCTTAAGTGTCAGCCTGAGAGCCGAATCCTAAGAGACCAGAGCGACTCCCGGGAAGCTGATTGGTTGAGTGTCAATAGACGAAGATAAAGATGTTGGCTTAGGAAATCATGCTAAAAGTCAGCTACAAATGGGTTGCGAATACCCACTCTGTTGGGTTGAGAAGGATTCTGTGACCCAAGTTTGGGTGGAGTGGGAAAGAGTAGTCTAATCATTTTCTTTCACCTACTGTCGGCAAAGGGAGCCTGTTATTTGCCATCCCTGAGTTAGTCAGACCCCTTCCTTCATCTTGAAGGTGAAAGCATCTGAGGCCCAGGGATGATAACAATTTGCCCGAGAGTCACAGGGCCAGCTCTGGGCAGTGCATGGCTAGAACACAATTGGGCCAGCCATTTGAATACATACTCGTGTCAGACTCTGTGCTGGGAAGCCCAGTGGAGGGTCCACTTTATGACCTGGCTAATCTGTTGCCTCAGTGGATGCATTTTTGCCTTAGTGTCTGCAGTAGAAGTGAGGGGGATCCTGGGTTTGTCATCCTGGTTTGGCCACTCGTTAACCTGGGGACATTTGCATAACATCTGTTTGCTTCAGTGTTAGGCACTCACCCCAGCGTGCCTGGGACTTTTCTGGGTTTTGCACTGAAAATCTTAATCCTAGGAACCCCCTCAGATCCTGACAAACCAGGACAGCTGGTCATTTTAAGTTTCCTCCTCTGTGAAATGGTGGTGAGAATTGCTCCTTTTCCATGGAGTTGTTTTGAGGATTAGCTGATTTATTTGGGGTAAAGCACTTAGAAGTAGGCAGTGCTTGTTTAGGATGTAGTAAGATCTCAGTACCTGTTGGTTGTTTCTTGTTCGTATTATTATGGGAGCTGACGTGTCTCTGCCACAGAATGGTTTCCTGGAGAGCCTCACTCTCATCCCAGGCAAGATCGGGAACCTACCCACGGTCATCTGGTCACCTGTACCCAGTTGCTTGGGATGTTTTTTCTTCTTGAAACAGTCCATAATCAGAGACTGTGATAGTCATTGCATTGCATTCCATTCACATGGTATTTATGCCACATCTATTTTACGTCATGTAGTAGACGAGGCTCTTTTTGAGGATTTAGAGATAAAAGCATGGTTCCATGGTTGTCAGTAATTCTGGTTCAGTGTAATAGGTGTGGAGGAAGTGGGACTGGAATGTGGGTGATTGAGAAAATAATAGCAGCTGACATTTATTGAGCAGACGGTTTAGCCTTTGTGTACATTATCATTTATTATTTATTGTAACCCTATGAGGTGGTGACTACAGATCTACATTTCACAAATTGGAAAGCTAAGGTTTCTAGAGGTGAAGAAACTTGCCACAAGTTCAACCAAACTCAATTCCAAAGCAGGTCTTGCTGACCCAGTCTGTATTCTTATTAACCATGGAACACTTTATAATTTCTCCTGAAAGAAAATAAAATTTGAGCTTGGCCTGAAAGCCCGGCCAGTCTCTAGCAGTGTCTGTGGTGGAGAATGAGAAATCACATGGAGGAAATGGCTGGAGTGAAAGCACAAAGGTGGGAGGTGGGGGCATGTTGAAAAAGTGTGTGTTCAGCCATCAACCTGCATGACTGTGCTTTGAACTTCAAAGCCAGTTTGCTCCCCAGCCCCGTATCTTTGTGTCCTTCCATACCTTCTGGGGCTCACCTTCTGTTTTTCCCCACCCCTCTCCTTTTCTTGCTCTCCTTGGCCCACCATGTTCCCCGCCCTGCTCCCCTTTTATATTGCCAGTGCAGCGGCTCGTGGCGGTCCTGCAGTGATGCTTTCCAATTTCACACTTACATGCTCCTGAAAGTATTCGTAAACTAACTCGTATGTAAAACCAATAAAGGGCAACAGCACACATCCCTGTTAGACAGTAATTCTGTTTGACTCCCTTTTCTTCTGCTTTGATCCCCCTTCTTCCCACAAGCCTGGTGCATTGCCCTTACCAGAAGTAGGAGCTTTCAGAACTCCAAATGTGGGAGAACCCTGTAAGCATATGAGGACTAGGAAGGAATAAGGGCTCGTGTTAATTGAGCACTTACTCTGTGCCCAGGCGAGTGCTAAGAACTTTTCCATACCTCGTCTTGTCTAATGCACTCAACAAGCATGAGAGCTATGTCTTAATGATTCCCTGAGTTTCTAGAAGGGGGCTTCCCTGGTGGCTTAGTGGTAAAGAATCTGTCTACAGTGCAGGAGACACAGGTTTGATCCCCTGGAGAAAGAAATGGCAATCCACTCCAGTATTCTTTTTCGTTGTTGTTGTGCTGGGTCTTCGTTGCTGCTCAGGCTTTCTCTAGTTGCCGTGAGCAGGGCCAATCTCTAGTGAGGGTGCAGAGGCTTCTCACTGCGGCGGCCTCTCTTGTTGTGCAGCACAGGTTCTAGGCGTGCACAAGCTCCAGTAGCTGCAGCACGTGGGCTCAGAGGTTGTGGCGCCTGGGCTTAGTTGCTCTGCGGCGTGTGGAATCTTCCCGGATCAGCGATCAAACCCTTGTCTCCTGCATTAGCAGGTGGATTCTTTACCACTGAGTCGCCAAAGAAGCCCCCATTCCAGTGTTCTTGCCTGAGAGATCTCATGGACAGAGGAGTCTGGCAGGCTACAGTCCATGGGGTTGCAAAAGAGTTGGACACAACTTAGCAACTGAACCACAGTCACAATTTTCCAGATGAGGAAATGGAGGCTCAGAGGAGCAAAAACGTGTTCACCTCTGCACCCCCTTCATGTGTCTCCTTTCCCCATCCGTTTCTCCTGTCCCTAACAGACTGACCAGGTCCAGAGGATGCTGAGATATCACTGGAGTCAACCCCTTCCGTTTTCACACCTGGCAAGCCACCTCGGAAGTTCACCGTGAGGATTAAATGAGGTCATGGAAAGCAAGCAGTCAGAACAATGGCCCTCATGCTTGAAACAAGCCTTTAGGTTGCTCTTTGCACTTTAGGGAATGTATCCCTCATCGCTCACTGCCCCTGTTGGAGACCGTTGTTATCTTAGTTGTCATCTTTCCTACCTGCTTGTGTCCCATCCTGACTTGAGGCTAAACTCACCGCTCCCTTGCCCACAGTAAGCCAACAGAAACCACTAGCCACAGGGCTTGAAATTCAAGACCAAGCAGGTGTCCAGGCCTCTCCTCTTCACCATATTAATGCCCCTCTGGAGAATCCCAGGGATGAGGGAGCCTGGTGGGCTGCTATCTCTGGGGTTGTACAGAGTCGGACACAACTGAAGTGACTTAGCAGCAGCAGCAGAGAATAGTTTGAACCACTACCCCTCTGGTTGTGCTGAGAAACCTNAAAAAAAAAAAGTTGAAAGAAAAGAAAACAAGGTGAAAAAAAAAAGTTTTCTGTGTGGTTGGGGTGATTAAAAAAAATAGTTTATGTGTATATTTATTGACTGCACCAGGTCTTCATTACTGCATGGGTTTTTCTCTAGTTTTATAGAGTGGGGGCTGCTCTCTTGTGGTACATGGGCTTCTTATGGCAGCGGCTTATCTTGTTGCAGAGTATAGGCTCAATAGTTGTGGTGCACAGGTTTAGTTGCCCTGTGGCATGTGGGATCTTTCCGAACCAGGGATCGAACCCATGTCTCCTGGATGTGGCTCTACCACCGAGCCACCAGGGAAGCCCTGGGGTGACTTTTCTCTCATGCAGCAATAGATAAATTATATAATGGATGGTTTCCTCCCCTCCATTTTTTCTATTCTTGCATTCAAGGATTCTTATTGGACAGTAGACTTCCTATGTGGGTGGGTGGGTTAGTCGCTTAGTCGTGTCTGACTCTTTGAGACCCCATGAACTGTAGCCCATCAGGCTCCTCTATCCCTGGAATTCTCCAGGCAAGAATACTGCAGTGGATTGCCAGTCCCTTCTCCAGAGGATCTTCCTGACCCAGGGATCGAACCCAGGTCTCCTGCATTGCAGGCAGATTCTTTACCATCTGAGCTACAGGGAAGATCTTGGCCAGGGTGAAAGTGAAGTTGCTTAGTCGTGTACGACTCTTTGCGACCCCATGGACTGTAGCCTACCAGGCTCCTCCGTCTGAGGGATTTTCCAGGCAGGAATACTGGAGTGGGTTGCCATTTCCTTCTCCAAGACTTCCTATAGCAGTCTTTAAATTTTCATTTATTTCCTATTTTTCTTTATCTTTTTCCTTTCTGTTTTGGGTGATTTTCTTAACTTTATTTTCTAAACTTTCTACGGAGTTTAACTTTTGCTCTTTCATTAAAAGAATTTTTTTTTAATTCTGTAAGTTTTCATTCTCTCTCTCTCTCTCTCTCTCTCTTTTTTAATGTGGGACCCAGTTCTGGAGTCCTCTAGTCCAGAGACCTTTAGTTTTACCTTCTCTAGAGGAGAAATCTCCAGTCTTTTTCCAGGTTGGGATCTTGGCAGTTTTGCTACAGGAAATAGGGAGACAGATCTGGAGAACTTACAGCTTGTTAAGCTGAATTTCAGTCATTCCCACTGCCTTCACTTTTGTTTCTAGAGGCATCTTCCTTCCTGATCAGGTGCTGGTATTCCATGTTCCTCTGCTTTATCCTCTGTTGTGTTTTCTTTTTTTCATCTACATTCAGCTTCTACAGTCGGCTTTTTTTTTTTTTTTCTTCCCTCTGCCTATTCTCTCCACTCTGATAGGTGTAAAACCTAAAACAACAACAAAAACAAAACACTTTATGTATACTTAACCAATCCTTCATGCCCTACCTGTCCCCATCTCTCTCTGGGACTTCTGTGACTCATTGAGGACATTGGCTTTCTCACTGTCACTGTGGTTCTGAGGTCACAGCAAATGAATAACTGCAGTGGGAGCACTCACAAGTCATTTCTGAATAATCAGTCCATCCATACTAAGCACACCTGCTGGTTCATGCCTAAAGACACGTCAGTGGCCTTGACCTACAGACTTTGACTTTGGAGCCAAGTGTCAAAATTTAAGAGGAGGAATTTACATACACATACCTTGGAGGTCCGAGTATGTGTATATGAAACAATGCCAGTGGGTTTATATGCATATATATGTACATACACACATCTCAAAAATGAGCTTTCTTGCCAAACAAAACCCACCTTTGGACTGTGGGTGAAATGAGAAGCGTGAAAAATGTTTAGCCTAAAGTGTATTTAAATATTCATGACATCTTCAAAGCAAAGCTGTTGGGAAGACTAAGCCACTCAGAACACAGCTGGGATAGTAGAATGAAGTATCTTGAAAAATCAGAGTCCTGTGCAGGGCTGAGAAGAATATTCAGAGGTGACCTAGCCTAGTCCCCTACTGCCTGCTGTAATAGAAACTATTTTGGATATGTCATGTTCATTATTAGGAAGACAAGATTAATATTTATAATGTATAATACTATTTTGCCAGTTTGGAGAAAATTATATTTTGGGTTATACAACTTATTTGGGATAGCAAATTCCATTTGTTGACTCCCTGTCTTTTCCCATGTGGTATGGTTTTAAAGATGGCAGTTATGTGGCACACTCATCAGTACTCTCCTTTATTCCTGTGGCAGACATTACTAATCAATCATGGCCCTCATTCTCTCTCAGTCTTCATGTGATGTTTCATGATCCTTTTCCATGCAGTGGCCACCAGCAGTGGTTTAGGGGTGGGGTGGAGTGGGGTGGCAGGCACACCCACCAGATGAAGCATAAAGCCTTTTCTGGTTGAGTCTTTTTATCACTAATCTCGGTTAAACATGCTCCTGTTCACGTTACTTTATCCAGAACTGATCTAGGCATGGTCCATACTGAACACACTAGGGTAGAATTTTGGCTTTTTGTGGCCTAAAATCACTTTAGCAATTTTGTTTTTGGTATCTCATCTCCCATGATTACTCTGGATTTTGATTTAAATTCCAAGGGTTTAAGTGTTTATGCAGTCAACTTCTTGAACTGAATAGTATGCTTTATCCTGTTACACATCTTATTTTCTTTTTGGCGGTGCTGCACAGCATGTGGGATCATAGTTCCCAAGGAACCATGCGGGCAAGGGATCAAACCTGTGCCCCTCGCATTGGAAGTATGGAGTCCCAGCCACTGAACCACTAGAGAAGTCCACATCACCATATTCTTACTCTGAGCCAGGGGTCAGCAAACCACGACCCACAGAACAATTTCAGCCTGTGACCTGCTTTGGTGAATTGTCTTATTGGAACACAGCCACACCCATAAATTTGCACATTGTCCATGATTGCTTTCACACTAAAAGGGCAGAGCTGAATAGTTACGAAAAAGACTGTCTGGCCCACAAAGGTAAAAAGTACTTGGTAAAAACACTCACTGGTGCTCTGCAGTTGTAGGCTAAAATTAGCAGTGGACATGGAGCTGACTCCTTCTGGATGGTGGCTGGGTCCTGGAGGTGCTGACTCCTGTCAATTACCCTAAGATGTTCTGTACCTCAATTTTTCTAACATCTGTTTTTACATCTTCCAATCTTTTATGTAAATGAGATTTCAAGAGAACTAGCCTTGAACAGACTGCAAAGTGGAAGCCTGTAAGATCCAACCCACAGGTGTTCTCTTTGGCTTACACAATGAACGGTAAGTTGAATTAACTAGACTTTTTTTTTTTTTTTTAATTGAGAGATTTTTGAACATCTCCTGAATAACTAGCTAACTTAGACTGAGTTCGTTGTCTTACATGAACACAATGTCTGGTGTTGAGTAGAGGCGTCTCCCTTTAGACAGCACACACTTTCCTGGTAACCAGTGCCACCATGCCAGTTATCTCCCCAACTTGGAAGCCATGTCAGTTACTATTTAAATGCCCCATTTCAGTTATTTGCTTTGCCCTGGTGGCTCAGTGGTAAAGAATCTGCCTAACAATGCAGGAGACACAGGTTGGATCTCTGCGTTGGGAAGATCCCTTGGAGAAGGAAATGGCAACCCACTGCAGTATTCTTGCCTGGGAAATCCCATGGACAGAGGAGCCTGACAGGCTATAGTCCATGGAGTTGAAAGAGTCAGATACAATTTAGCAACTAAATAACAACAACTGACCTTGCAGACAGTTGAATCTGCAACTTCCACATCTAAGCAGGAGAGATTTTCAACTGGGTCTAAGGAAGAATATAATCTATAAAATGAAATGCACTTTACAACCATTTGAACTGAATTAATAGAAAAACTTCCTAATTCTTTGCCTTATAATGGAACTTATCTTTCAATGGGCACAGGACATTTAAAGTAACAATACATGAAAGAGGGACTTCCTGGTGGTCCAGTGGTTGAGACAGTTTCCTTCCAATGCAGGGGGCATGGGTTCAGTCCTTGGTTGAGGAATTAAGATCCCACATGCCATGCCAGCACAGCCAAAAAATAAATAAAAATAAAAAACTGAGATAGTGCAACAGAGAGATAAAAGCATAAATCAATGAAACAGAAAACAGAAAAATAAAACATTAAAAAATACACAAAAGAAAAGTTGTTTTTGGTACACACACACATAATTGTATATTGTGATGTTCATTTACACATCAAGGCAAAACGTTACCTCTGAAAAGTTATAGGAGAACTCATAATAATAATTACGTTCAAATCCCAGCTAGGCTCATGGAGTCGCCAACTGGTACCTTGGACAGCAGCACCGAATATCTAGTCTTCACAACATTTTAATTATTTCCTTTTTGTACTTTTATCTAACTGCTATTTTAAGGCCTAATTGGTGGCAGGCGTTTATTTCTTCTTCCTGAAAGCTACAAAGCATTTGCTTTTTGCTTTCTTCGCTGCTCTTTCAACAGTGTCTGATACACAGTGAACAGTCAGTAATGCTCATAGAGTCAAAACTCGCCCCTCCTCCAGCGGCACTTTTATTTGCTCACCTCGGTCGCAAAAAGCAAGGTGCTAATGGGGAAGGGTTAGAACATTTGATCTTTTCTGGAAAGTACATTTTGTTTGGGCTTTCTGTAATAGAAAGGCTACATCCCCTTGACAACTTTGTTCACAAGGGGAGTGAGTAAAATAAGAGAATCAGATCTAGCACCCTCCCTGAGCCCCAATATACACATACTCACGCATACACAATGCATTTCAAAGTGAACTCTCCACAAAACACACAGCACATTGCCATCAGCACTGAAGTCATTCCGAGTCTAGATCCTAGTTCATACTCCGTATTTCACAACCCGTTCTTGGCAGCAAACCGGACAGCACTTAGCTCTTTTGCAGCCAAGAAGAAGTTTCCTTCCTCATTACACTATTCCATATTAATATCATTTCTCCTTCAGGCTGTTAGCTCTCCTCTCTGTACTCCTCACTTGGCAGGTCATCATGTACATCTCTTGCTCTGTTATTTAAATCTTGTGTTTAACCTTTCCCGTGTTGGTTTCTTTATCTCTGCCTGGTTATATGCCAACCGGATATAAGGGAAGGTAGAGATTAGCACAGTTCCCTGTAGCAAGACAAATACAAGCCACATGTGTGATTTAAAGTTTTCTAGTAGCCACATAAAGAGAAACAGATGAAATTAACATATTTCATTTAACCTATTATATCTCTCTCTGTGTCTCTCTCTGTTTTTTTGCCTCACTGTGTGGGATCTTGGTTCACCGACCAGGGATCAAACCTGTGCCTCTTTCAGTGAGAGCACAGAATCCTAACCACTAGACTGCCAGGGAAGTCCCAAACCCAATGTATCTAACATATCACTTCAGTATATAAAAATTATGTGTTGACTGATTAAAAATCTCTGTATTCCTGCCACACCAGCCTTTTTTCCCTGATTTTGGTGTCAGCATTAAGGACTGACTTGTGTGGTTGCACAGGTTGAGCACTGCATTACTCTAGGGGGCAACACTCACCCAGGCTTCCATAGCCTGGTGCCCCTTAAGTTGGGCAGTGCCCAACCTGCACAACACGTCATGTGAGGGCTGTCAGCCTCTTACCTCTTGATTATTGCTATGCTCATCCCTTTGGAGAAAGAATAAAGGATTGTTAGAGCAGGCATATTCACTTGGGCTCAGCTACAATATTCTGTCTTCTAAGGGTCACTAAACATTTCAAGCACCTGACACCGTTTCCCTGCAAGCCAGCATCATGAGTAATGGGCAGAAGACCGCACCTCCAGGGCCCTGCAATCACTCTGAAGGAGTCAGCTTTACTCCCACTGCTAATTTTAGTTTGCAATCTGCAGAGGGTACCGATGAGTCTATTTTTTGCCAAGCACCCTTAATAGATGTGGCCTGGAAGTGGCTCATTCAGGCTGGGTCTGGAAGCCGGGCAAAGAGCACCATCTATGGCTCAGGGCTGCCTCCCCGGGGCTAGGCTTCCCTGCTCCCTCTTGCCCAGACCCCTCTTGCTCTATTGGGCTTCCTCACCTCAGTCACCCATAAGGTGGCTCACTGGCTGCAAGACTTAGTGAACTCTGGATTCCTAAGATCAGTCTCTTGGTCATAGTTGATCGAGTTGATTTGTTCCTCTGTGGTGGCAACAAGCCATGCAACTAGAATGGAACTGGCCTGATGGACAGCATCTAGGGAAAAAAAAGATTCAGTGCAGTTTCCAGGGAGGTACTGATGGAATTAATTGAGTACACAATTGGAAATCAACTCAGAAATCAAGCACTCCAAGGACTTCTCTGGTGGTCCAGTGGTTAAGACTCTGTGCTCCCAATGCAAGGGCCTGGGTTCCATCCCTGGTCAGGGAACTAGATGCTACACATTGCAACTAAAAGATCTTGTATGCCACAGCTAAAGATCCTGTTTGTCACAAAAACAAATATTAAAGAAAATAAAAGAAATTAAGCACTTAAGCCATTTCTTGTTACACAACATGCATAGGAGAATGGGAGAGGTTGAGGACTCATTCAGGGTTACACAGTGGCCTAATGCTAGAAGGCTAGATTCTTTGTGGAAGAGACCTTGTTTTATTTACCTCTCCAGTGCATTGAGTCTGGTACACAGCATTCGGTAGATGTTTGTGGAATGAACTGATGCATTTTTATAATATCCGGATTACCTACAGGCCAAAACTAGATACATATCGACTCTGTATGTGGAATGCGTGTATACTGATTTTGCAAACCCAGCATCCATTACTCTTCCTGCTTGTGGTGTATCCTTCCCCCCCCCCCCGTGCTGCTGGGATGTGATCCATGTGATCCATGTGATCCAAGGATGGCCAATCAGACTATTCCATTTCCCTAACCACAGTGATTTGTTTGTTCAACAATCAACACGTGGTTCAAGCCTGACCAATCACAGCTTATGCAGACACAGTTCTGAGGCTTTGTTTTGGTCATGCTTTCACCAGCAGGGGAGAGACGGCCTGAGAATGAAGCCAACACTGAAGGAAGCAGAACTAAGAGCTGGAGAAAGCACTGCTGAGTTTTGGCGATGGCTTTTGACCACCAGTATCCCTGTGTTTACAAAGTCAAGGTCTGTCCCTGGATTTTTCAGTTATATGAACTGGATAATCCCTTTTTTAAAAAATCAAATTTTTGTTATTTGCATCTGAAACCAAATGACAGGTAAACTAGTTTAAAACACCAATGAAACAATCTACAGATTAGTACCTCCAACAGCTCCTATTGTTTGCATTTTCACCTTCCTCCTAAGCCCAGCCTTAGGGGGTAAATTTACAGGAGCCTAGACTTGGAGTCTTTAAGTAGTGATTTTATTCTCATTGCCAGTGATTGCTTTAGGCATGAGTAGGTGATGCAAATGTGGTGAAGAGAGGGAAATTTCTTGCCTGAATTCTGGGATAGATTTTCCTCTTGGGTGGTGGTGGTTTTAGTTGTTAGGTCGGGCCGACTCTTTTGTGACTCCATGGACTGTAGCCTACTGGGCTGCTCTGTCCATGGTATTTCCCAAGAAGAATGCTGAAGTGGGTTGCCATTTCCTTCTCCAGGGGATCTTCCTGAGCCAGGGATTCAACTAACATCTCCTGCCCTTTCCTGACTTTGTACATGGCTATGTGAGGATGTGATGGCTGGATCTGCAGCAATCAGCTTGAGGCCATGAGGAGATAAGTCAGAGGATGGGAACCAGAGTGTTAAGGGTGACAAAGCAGGGAAATAGAAAAAACCTGTGTCCTCAGTGGTATCACTAAAGTACTGGCAGCCAAAAGCAACTTGACTGGAATGATGGGTGTTTTTAAAAAATTAATTAATTATTTTTGACCATGTCTTGTGGCTTACAGAGGTTTAGTTCCCCAACCAGGAATCAAACCTGGGGCCACAGCAGTGAAAGCTCCAAGTTCCAACCACTGGACCACCAGGGAAGTCCCAGAATAACTGTTTTTTAAAATATATATTTTAAATAGAAAAGAGAAGTGAAAACTTTGAATGGAATCTCACAGGAAGACCATTATGTAAAATAATTATATGAGAAGTTGCCCTAGAAGAAGTGAGGAGGGAGTACTGAAGCTTTGATCATTTGGACCCCGATATTTTCCCTTGTGACAGGCCCCATGTATTCTCTGGAATCCTGGGCCTCTTGTTTGAAGACTGGCCTATAGTCTAACTGTTAAACTAGAACATTTCCCAACCTTGGTCCTGTTGATACAATTCTTTGTTGGGGGGGCTGTCCTGTCCATCTAGGGTATTGTAACAGCATCCCAGGACTCTACCCACCAGATGCCAGTAACACCCTGTTCCCGGTCATGACAGCTAACAATGTTTCCAGATATTGTCAGAGGTTCCTTAAGTGGAAAATATTGTTCCTAGGTGAGAAATACTAAAGTAGAATTATTCACTCCTCAATTATTCTATAACAATAAGTTTGCTGTTATGTGAGACAGTTGAGGCATTATTATAAACATATGAACTACAGAAAAATGACACAAGAGATGAAGATGTGGAGAAATTGGAGCCCCTGTGCACTTCTGCTGGGAATGTAAAATGGTGCAGTGGAAAACAATTTGGTGTCTCTTTAAGAAGTTAAGTATAGAATTATCATATGATCCAGCAATCCTGTTACTAGATGTATATCCCAAAGAATTGAAAGCAGGGACTCAAGCGGATATTTGTACACTAATGTTCAAAAGCAAGAGAGTTCCAGAAAAACATCTATTTCTGCTTTATTGACTATGCCAAAGCCTTTGACTGTGNTCTCTGACCCACCTAGAGTTTAGTCATGTGTGAGGGGCAAGTTGTAGTCCTAGTCTGAGCTCTTTTCAAATAGGAATCTATTATCTGAGGACCACCAGCCACAAAGTAGGTTTCGACCCAGTGATGTTCTTATGCTCTTGGATAAATTTCTAGGCTTTCTATCCCATTCAGCTAGTCATCTGTCTATTCACACAGAGCATCACGTTGTTGTTTTTTGTTGCTGTTTACTATTTTATGTTTATTTATTTTTAGTTATTTGTTTGGCTGTACTGGGTCTTAGATGCTGCATGTGAACACTCAGCTATGGTATGTGGGATCTAGTTCCCTGACCAGGATGGAACCTGGGCCCCCTGCATTGGAAGTGGAGTCAGCCACCGGACCACCAGGCAAGTCCCCATGTTGTTTTAATAACAGAGACTTTATAATATGTCTTAATATTTGGCAGAGCTAGACCTCCCTCATTGCCTTTCTTTTTCAGGTTTTCCAGGCTATTCTTACATGTTTATTCTTCCATATGTATTTTAGTATGCATTTAGAATCTAGAAAAAAATGGTTTGTTATTTTTAATGGAATCGCCTTAAATTTATAAATTTACTTGGGGAGAACTGACACAGTTGTTACTTTGAGTCATCCTTTCCAAGAACAAAAGATGAAATGACTTTCCTTTTGTTCAAACCTACTTTTGTGTCTTTTCCTTTGTACAACTTTTGGACGTTTCCTATTTAATTTATTACTAAGTATGTTATCTTCTTGGCTGCTATGGAGGGGTTTTCTCTACATCTCCCTGGTTATTGTTTATGTTTATGAAGTCTACTGGTTTCTGTCCATTAATTTTCTATCTCTGTATTTTACTATATCAATATTATGTAGTATATTTATTCTGTCATATTCTATCATATTATCCGCACTTATGCCTTTGATTTCTCTTTTTTAATTCACTCAGGGTGAGTTAATCCTACAGTTTCTGCAAATTTCTCTTGTTGTTCAGTCTCTAAGTGGTGTTGGACTCTGCAACCCCATAGACACACCAGGCTTCTCAGTCTTTCACCATCCAATTTGGGCCCAGATAAAGATGCCCTGGTAGGTCAGTCAGTAAAGAATCTGCCTGCAGTGTGGGAGACCTGGGTTCAATCCCTGGGTCAGGAAGATTCCCTGGAGAAGGAAATGGTTACCCACTCCAGTATCCTTGCCTGGAAAATCCCATGGACAGAGGAGCCTGGTGGGTTATAGTCCAAAGGATGGCAGAGTTGGGCACAACTGAGCCATTGCACTTTCACTTTCACAGGAGACTCAGTCTTTACATTTGGGTAGCAGTCCATGGGGTCGCATAGAGTCGGACGCGACTGAAGCGACTTAGCAGTAGCAGCAGCCCAAGTTTAAATTTGAGGAGGCAGATTTGAACGTCCTCTACTGATAGCAGATGATGCTAAACGGATACTGAAATTCATATGAAAGAACAAACTAACAGGTAGGTAGGGGTCTCTTGCATTGCAGGTGGATTCTTTACCAACTGAGCTATCAGGGAAGCCCCGCAGGAATACTTAGGAAAACCTAATAAAAGCTGGGTACTACTACATCATGAGAAACATGGGGCTGGAAGAAGCACAAGCTGGAATCAAGACTGCTGGGAGAAATATCAATAACCTCAGATATGCAGATGACACCACCCTTATGGCAGAAAGTGAAAAGGAACTAAAATGCCTCTTGATGAAGGCGAAAGAGAAGAGTAAAAAGTTGGCTTAAAGCTCAACATTCAGAAAACAAAGATCATGGCATCCAGTCCCATCACTTCATGGGAAATAGATGGGCAAACAGTGGAAACAGTGTCAGACTTTATTTGGGGGGGCTCCAAAATCACTGCAGATGGTGATTGCAGCCATGAAATTAAAAGACACTTACTCCTTGGAAGAAAAGCTATGACCAACCTAGATAGCATATTGAAAAGCAGAGACATTACTTTGCCAACAAAGGTCTGTCTAATCAAGGCTATGGTTTTTCCAGTAGTCATGTATGGATGTGAGAGTTGGACTGTCAAGAAGGCTGAGTGCCCAAGAATTGATGCTTTTGAACTGTGGTGTTGGAGAAGACTCTTGAGAGTCCCTTGGACTGCAAGGAGATCCAACCAGTCCATTGTGAAGGAGATCAGCCCTGGATGTTCTTTGGAAGGAATGATGCCAAAGCTGAAACTCCAGTACTTTGGCCACCTCATGCGAAGAGTTGACTCATTGGAAGAGACTCTGATGCTGGGAGGGGATTGGGAGCAGGAGGAAGAGGGGACGACCGAGGATGAGATGGCTGGATGGCATCACCGACTCGATGGACGTGAGTTTGAGTGAACTCCGGGAGTTGGTGATGAACCGGGAGACCTGGCATGCTGCGATTCATGGGGTCGCAAAGAGTCGGACACGACTGAGCTGAGCTGAACTGAACTAACTGAACTGAACTGAACCACTGAGAAGGGGGCGTAGAGATGTCGCCACCTGCCGCCCAGAGCTGGTACTGCACCCTTGAGCAAAGCAAATCGGGACCTACCGGTATTAATCCCCTGGAGAAGGATACGGCAACCCACTCCAGCATTCTTGCCTGGAAAATTCCATGGACAGAGGAACCTGGCGGGCTACAGTCCATGGGGTCGCAAAGAGTCGGCCACGACTGAGCAAATCAGCAGCATTGGTACTAATTAGCTTTGGAACCTAAGAATTAAGTCTGAAACGGAGCTTGCTTCGCAACACCCACCCACCCGACCCCTGCCCCCAGTCNGACTCGATGGGCGTGAGCCTGAGTGAACTCCGGGAGTTGGTGATGGACAGGGAGGCCTGGCGTGCTGCGGTTCACAGGGTCACAAAGAGTCAGACACGACTGAGCGACTGAACTGAACTAAATGTTCACAATAACTAAAAGATGGGAGCAACTCAAGTGTTCACTGGAAGATGAATGGATAAGTAAAATGTGGTCTCTACATACAATGGAATGTTATTCAGCTATAAAAAGAATGAAATTCTGGTACATGCTACAATATGGGTGAACTTTTACAACATTATGCTAAGTAAGTGAAGTAAGCTAGACACAGAAGGACAAATGTTATGTGATTCCACTTATATAAAATACCTAGAATATGAAAATTCATAGAGACAGAAAATAGAGTAGAGGTGACCATGGGCTAGGAGAGGGGAGAGTAAAGAGTTAATGTATACAGAGTTTCCACTGGGGTGATGAAAATTTTGGAACTTGATACCAGTGATTGTTGTATAACATGGTAAATATAACTAATGCCTTTGAGTTGTAGCTTAAACATGGTCAAAGTAGCACATTTTACATAATGGACACATTTTTTATGGAAGTAAAAATGTAAACAATAAACTTCAAATAAAATAAAAACCCAGGTTCCATCCCTGGGTCAGGAAGATCTTCTGGAGAAACAAATGGCAACCCATTCCAGTACTCTTGCCTGGAAAATCCCATGGATGGAGAAGTGTGGTAGGCTACAGTCCATGGGGTTGAAGAGTCAGACACGACTTCACTTTCACTTTCAAGTTGAAGTTGCGAACTTTTGCCAAGTCCTGTAGTGCTTGGTGCAATGCATGACCAAGATGCTGTGGCCTATGATGGAACACCTGAGGGGAAGGAGAAGATGTGATCTGGGGACTCTGTTCTGAGCGCACTAGTGTTAGTGGCTGTGGAGCTCTAAGACATCCCTGTCAGAGGTGTTGGTTCTATCACATACTTACCATGTACTAAGCTAAAGTCTTCACACAAATCACCTCATCTAACTCAGAACAACCCCAGGTGGGTCTTCCCTGGTAGCTCAGTGGTAAAGAATCCACCTGCCAGTGCAGGAGACATAGGTTCAATCCTTGATCCAGGAAGATCCCACATGCCACGGAGCAAATAATCCCATGCACCACAACTATTGAGCCTGTGCTCTAGAGCCCAGGCTGCAGCTACGGAAGCCTGCCAGCCCTAGAACCTGTGGTCTGCAACAANTAGACACTTATAGATGGGGGTCTGGGAGACTCAAGCTTGTGTTGATCCAACCCAGTCCTGCAAGTCCCTCCAGAGCATCTTGAAACTCCCTCGTTGTAAAGAAAAAGTACCTGCCGAGAGGGCTTTTTGCTGGTGATGGCAGTGCCAGTGCTAAGTACTCTAAACGCCACGGTAGGTGATGCCGCCAAGAGGCAGCCCCTGTGGATCACTGAGTGGGCACAGGCAGTAGTAAAAGAATGGTTCAGGGCCCAGTGGGAGCTGAATCTCTCTATCTGGAGGAGGGAAGAGGAACTTCTGTCTGCTTGGATCATGGGGATCCTTTTTCATTAAAAAAAAAATTTTTTTTTTTGGCCACACCATGTGGCTTGTAGGATCTTAGTTCCCTGACCAGGGATCAAACCCTTGCCGCCTGCATTAGAAGCACAGAGTCTTAACCACTGGAGTGCCAGGGAAGTCCCTGTCCCTTATATTTGTGATTGAACTGAGGCTCAGAGAAAGGGGTAGAGCACATATCCAACCCAAGTAGTCGGGTTCCATTCAGGCCCCATGCTTCTGACCACTGGACTCTCTTTTGCTGAGCTTTGGGGCCTGAATGCTTACTGTTGGATTACAAAGCCTGTTTTGAGTATTTACTTAGTCAAACAGTAATAAGGAGAAGTGAAATCATTAGTGGTTCCCAAGCGGCTCTAGTCATTCTGACTATACAGTTTTTTTTTTTTTTTTTAAAAGTCTCATTCCACGGAAGATGTGTTTTTCTCTGAACAATGTCAGTTAGATCAGAGAAGCACTTTTCCCAGGAGGGAGACTGAAGCACATGGGCATTTCCGTGGAGCAGGATGCTCCTGATTTGTGAATTCACAATTTCCTGCTGGGGGCTTAGATGGCTATATCCAAATTTTCTTGTCTATCTTTCTACCTTTATTGGGGAGTGGATTATGGTACTTGATGATTTAATCTGTGTAATCTCTAGATAAAACATGGCTCCACTTTGCTGCCAGGAAAATGTTAATTTATTCAGCTTTTGGATCTCGATAGGAAAATGAAATGATCAACAAAGCAGTGTGTGTGTGTGTGTGTGTGTGTGTGTGTGTGTGTGTATGCATACTCTTGTGCTTGCACATGTATGCTGATACACAAATATCTGCACAAAGAGCAGCAAACATGGCTTAAAGGTAGGGGTTTTAGATGGTTTTAGCTTCCCTGGTGGCTCACACAGTAAAGCGTCTGCCTGCAATGCAGGAGACCCAGGTTCAATTCCTGGGTCGGGAAGATACCCTGGAGAAAGAAATGGCAATCCACTCCAGCACTCTTGCCTGGAAAGTCCCATGGACAGAGGAGCCTGATAGGCTACAGTCCATGGGGTCACAAAGAGTTGGACATGACTGAGCAACTTCACTTTCACTTAGATGGAAAGGTCTTCAGGCTCCTTTCAAGGACTGCAATCTCCCCTTCCCCAAAACTGTATGCACAGCTGTGTGTCTATGGCATGATTATTTTTTCGGAGGGCACACAATACTGTGTTCATCAGAATCTCAAAAGGGTTTTAGGGAACATCAGTCTGTAATTTGATGATGCCTGTTACCTGGCACGTCTTTTGCTTTGAAGAGCCACAATCATCTTAGATATGAGAGGTCCTTGATATTTGAGAAGCATCTTTCTCTAGGTAAGGCGCTGAGCTACAGGAATTGTTATTATTTTGAGCTTGTTAAGCTTGAAGCTTGAGAAACTCCAGCCAGATCGAAATAAACCTTGGCAGGATGAACCTGAGCATGCCTGTCTGTGCCTCCAGCAGGCTGTCCCTTCTTCTAGCTCCTTCCCCTCCTTCTGTTCAGCTGCTTGAGCTTCTGCCCACCTTCTGTTTTCCAGGCCTGGAACCACCACAAGGAATGGGAAGACCACAGTTTCACTTGATTTAACATGTCTGACACATTGTAGGAATTAAAAAAAAAAAAAAAAAAAAGGTAGCTTAAAAAAGCACATCCATCCAGATCTCTAGGAAATGGTAATTCGTTCCAGATGTGGAACAAGGAAATTCCCATTCTTTTCCTAGGCAGAACCAGAGACAAGCCCGGGTTTTACACATTCATGACAAATGGGGGGCCATCTGAATGTGAGTTTCTTTACTTTAAAAAAAAAGGAGAGAAGCATAATTAGCTGAGTATTCAGCACATGCCCTGCTCTGTCTTCGATCATTCACGTGCAATATCTCCATCAGTCATCACAGCGGTCGGGGAGGTTGGTACTCTCACAACTGTGTTAGAGACGAGGAAATTGAGGTTTGCAGAGGTGAAGCAATTTGCCCATGGTCAAATTGACAGCAAGCATCAAGAGTCAGGCTTTGAAAGCCCTGTTTCCATGATGCTGAGCCATTTTTGTGAACCTCATGTTTTCTCATTTGATCAGGAAGGACTTCTTGTATGAGAAGGCCCACGACCTGAAGGTTAACAAATGATATATTCCATGAATGTGTCTGTCTGTAATTCTCTTGGGGTTAAGCAGTCCTTCTCAAACTTTACTTCGTATACAAATCACCTGGGAATCTTATGAATGCAGATTCTGATTCAGCAGGTGGATGAAGCCTGGAGTGGGGCCCAAGATGCATATTACTAACAAACTTCCAAGTGAGGCTACTACTACTGATCTATGAATGTTTTGGGTTTGTCAGGGGATAGATACAGTGTTTACAAAGGACTGGCTCATATATGATCTAATTTGACCCTCACCCAACCGCTGTGAGGTTACCATTATTATTTCTGCCTTAGAGATGAGGACACTGAGAGTCTGATTAGAAATGGCTACCATTTTCAAGTGTCAGCTATTTCTGGAAATAAGATGTGGGCATTTATTGTACTATTCTTACAACTTTGTCTTCTATAGAAAAATTTCAGAGTCAAATGTTGAAGAAAAGAGAGAGAAAAGAGTGGTATACACAGTATCAAATTCTGTGGTGAAGTCAGGTCAAGATAAAAGTCAAAAGAGTTCATTGGATTTAGCAACAGGGATTTAGCGTTGAATTCATTGCCCCTCCATTCTAGAAGGAAACTTATAAATGAATATATAATTTCTTCCTCTTTTTTTTTTTTGGCTGCGCTATTTCACTTCCTATTCCTATATTCTTGTATATAGCACTTTTTCACCTCCAAATCCTTTTCCATTTTGTAATTACATATTCATCTATGGGTCTCCACGTGGGATTTAAGTGACATGAATTCAAGGACCATATCTTCTCTGGTCACTGTCATATCCCCACCATCTAGCACATTTCTTGACCCACAGTAAGCAGTGAATGCAAATTGTTGAGTGAATGGATTAATGAAAAGTTCCTACACTGCACAGAGCCTGGCAACTTTGCATCTAGGAAAACCCAGACTAAAACCACTGAAAGGAGAGATGATTCTTACCTATGTTTAAAGATCTGCAGAACAAATAATTTCACACTAAACATCAGTACTCCCATTGCAGTCTTTTGGCATGAAATGTGCAAACTGTGACTGGAAATTGATTCAAGCTCAGAGGTAGGCAGCTGGGGAGAACACATTTAAAAAATTATTGCTGTTGTATGCTGTGACATAGCCCAGCATGGCCCCAGAGGCCAGTGTGTGACCAAAACTAATGACACTGGGCTTTGGCTTAAAAGATAAGAAAGTTCAGCTGTAAGTAGGGACTCAGAACAAATTTCATTCCCATTCATTTGTTTTAGATGTTTGGATTTTGAGTTGATTTGAACTGGTTTTCTAGGTGGAGCCATTTACAAAATCTAATATTTGGCTTTTGTTAAGGTTGTGTGCATCAGTGAAGTTTTACTCTAGCTTCTGGTTCATAGACAGTCTCTATAAGACCACTGTGGTTCTCAGTGATTCTCAGGCAAGATCATCAATTCTAAGAATCCTCTTGCTAGAAGGTCCTGGAGTATTATTTTGTCTAGTCTCCTGCCTGCAAAGGGTCATTTGATTTGTCCAAGGCAGATTGTTCACTTGTTTTTATTTATTTACCAAACATTTACTGAGTGTTTACTCTCTCAAACATCATGGCTTAATCTTAGAAGACTAAGATATAATATATCCACTCTCAGAGTCACTCCTTGAGGACAAAGGCCATGTCGCGGTCTTGTTTTCTCTTTACACAGTGCCTGGTCCAGTGGTTGTAGCAGGTATGGTGGCATTTGTCACTTTTTGGTGCCCAGTGTTAGACTCTTTATCCAATCTTTGGAAAGTTTCCCATTATATGAGTCTTAGGGAAAGGTAGGGCCCTCCTGGTGCTTCAGGAGCTTCACAGATAAAGTAATTGCCTTCCCAGGGTGTTTGCAACTCAGGTGTGAGCCTGTGATCTAGACTTGACCAAATAGATGCCCATGTATGAGAATTTTACCAGGGAGCCACATTATGCAGAAGCCAGGGCTGTGGAGGATGTGTTTTGGAGATGGCACGAGCAGCAGTAGGCTTCTGGAGGCCAGCAGTGGTACCAAAGGCTAGCAGTGGTACCAAAGGCAGCACCATGCCCAGGGCCAGCGGAGGCGGAGCTCTGAGCCGCGCACACCTTGATTCACTGGCTGCTGCACTCTCGTTCTCTCTGAACTCTTCTTGTCACCTGAATTTGGCAGAGGCCTTTATGCCTGCCCATTTGCCAGGCCTGGCTCTCCAACCTTCCAGGTGGTTCTGTGAGCTCCTCAAGCCCCAGAATGCTTCAAGAAGCCAGAGCTGTTTTCTGTTGCTTGCACTTGGGACACCTGATTTGTGTAAACTCTTGGTTCACTAACCCCAGAATAACAGCACCTTTTTTACTTTTCATAATTAAATTTAATGTAGACTCTGGTGTGGTTTTTTTTTTTTTGGCTGCACCACCCTGGCTTGTGGGATCCTAGTTCCCTGACCAGAAATGAACCAGCTCCCTTGGCAGTGAGAATGCAGAGTCCCAACCACTGGACCACCAGGGAATTCCTTTCAATTTATATTCTGAACTCCCATTATGTTGGGTGGTAGATACTTCATCTCAGTCAATTCAGGATCTCATCTCCTCAGTGTTTTTTCAAACTAACATCTAAAATTAATTTTTAATGTTTTAAAAACACAGAAGAGTGAGAAACAGAGAAAAATGCCATAGATAATCCCACTATTCTAATTTAACAACTGTTATTTCATGTGTATAAGTTTTTACAAATTTATGAATACACTTAAACAATGCTGGAATCAAGATTGCTGGGAGAAATATCAATAACCTCAGACATGCAGATGACACCACCCTTATGGCAGAAAGTGAAGAGGAACTAAAAAGCCTCTTGATGAAAGTGAAAGAGGAGAGTGAAAAAGTTGGCTTAAAGCTCAACATTCAGAAAACGAAGATCATGGCNGGGAGTTGGTGATGGACAGGGAGGCCTGGCGTGCTGCGATTCATGGGGTCGCAGAGTTGGACAAGACTGAGCGACTGAAATGAACTGAACTGAACAGAACTGAACACATTTTAAACTAATATTATTGGATAGATATTTTCCTTGTGACTTCTGGGCATTCATAATACAGTTATGAATTTTATTATAAAATTTTATTTTAGAAGTTTATATATTATTGAAAAATTAAAACCTATGAGAGTTGAAACACTAGTACAGTGAATACCTCTATGTTTCCTCTTCTATATTAGTTCTTAACTACTTTCTGGATTTGCTTTCTCTCTCTCTCCTGAATGTACCTGTATGTTTCCCCCACTGAATTATTTGAAAGTAAGTTGCAGAAGTTATGGTATTTTACTCTCTTAATAGTTCTGTGTGATTTTCCTAAGTAAAAGGACTTTCTGCTACATAATCGCAATACCATTACCACAGTTAAAAAAATTCACAATAATTTCATAATATCATCTAAAATCTAGTACATATTCAAAAATTCTTCAATTGTTCCTAGAACATCTCTCATAGCTAGATTCTGAGAGCCTCTTTTTTAAGTTCCTGGAGTCTTAAATAATATCAGTGTTGGCGGGTAGGGTAAGAGTGAGGTGTGGAGTCCTTTATGGGAGGAAGTCTGGAAGACTGCTTCACCATGCCTGGATCCTATTTCCCCTCTTGGGTCTTCTTGCCAGATTCTTTGGGCTTCTTGGGTGAACTGCTCAGAGCCCGGATTTCCAGCATTCAGATTCCAGTCGAGTGTTTCTGTTGATAGCGCCCCCTTGTGGGGTGAGGGACAGGTACACCCCAATGCCCAAGCTCTTTCAGCTTCCCTTCCTGTTTTCTCATTCTGAAGGCAAGAACTCCTTGATCTGCTTCTTTGTTTTCTTTTGACACGAGTCCCTTCAAGGTTCAATCTTTTGAAACTTAGAAGCCTTTTTAATGCTTTCCTGGTCAAGCCATGGTCTGACCCCTTAAGCAGAGAATGGCCATGGGATAGGAGGACATACTGGTGGTGTAGGAAAACAACATCAGTTAATCTTTCTAAATATTATCCTGGCTTATTTGTTCTGTGCCGACATTAGCACATGTATTTAGCTGTTATGCCTCAGGATGGCCATGCTGGTTGTTTAAATATTAAAATACTTATGAACTAGACTGCTAATCCTGTTATCCTAAAAGATAACTTTGGCTGGCGTCTGTTTTCTTCATCTTTCTCATATGTGTATTTTTAGATATTTATGAATACAATTAATGCAGTGGTAAATTAACGCTATAAAGTGATAAAAAGCCACTGTCCTGAGTCCTCTGTCCCCCAGGAAGTCCAGCCTCTCCCCCAGGACACTTCAGATCTCCAAGAGGCCAATGGGTAAATGCCAAGAAGAGCAGGGTGCCTCCAGGAACCTCTAAATCCATTCTGATGGGTAGTGCCAAGACTCGCAGCCTGTTCTGAATATCCTCGTAGAGTAAATGTAAATCAGATCTCATCACCCTCGTGCTTAAAAGCATTCATTGTCTTGGCTCCCTGTTTCACTCAGAATTAAATTCCAGCTGCCTCACAGAGCACCCAGGGCCTTGTAAGGTCTGGTGCTTGCATCCCTCGTGACTATCGCCCCACCTGCTTCCATCAGGCCTTCTACTACCCATGTCCTGGCTGAGCTAAACTTATTTGTTCCTTATGAGTCCTGTGCTCTCTTTGGACTCTCTGGGTCTTCTCAGAGTTGTTCCCTCTGCTGGAAGTTGCCTTGCTAATTACTGCCGACCTTCAGGTATTAGGTTGAATGTCATTTCTCCTGATCTGGGCTCAGGCTTCCTGTAGCTCCTTGAACTTCTTTTATAGTAGAACTCATCATAACCATTTCCTGTGGCTGCTGCTGTCTTCCCATTAGGATTCTGAGCACCAGAAGGCTGGTGTTCATACATACCTTGCTCATCATTTCACCCCAAGTGTCTGGCGTTGTATTAAACGTTCATTGGAAGAAGTGATGAAATTTATACATTCATAAATGCGTATGTGTGTGTCTGTTTACTCACATACACGCATGAGAGAGTCAACAGATGGGACTTAGAAGAGGGGGATAATCTGGAACGTGGCTAAAAATGGAGTGATGTCAGATCAAGTGTCCACTGGGATCACTGCTGTTTGTGGGTAGGAAGAGCTAGCCTGAAATCTAGTAGCCTGGTGAAAGGAAATAAGTTGAAGTGATGCAGATTGGGACAGGAGACTGTTTTGCAGATGATTATAGATGCTTTTTCATGGCATCTTAAGATCTCTTAGAGATAAATGTTTAGAGAAAAACCAGGGTTGCTTATATCTTTACAGTGTGGAGAAAGCAAGCATGAAGGAAATAGGAAATCCACCCTCCACATCCCTGAGTCCATCAGCAGAGCAAAGCAACTCTTGTCACTTCGGGAGGCAAGGCCCTCCCTGCAGGGGGATTATGTATCTCTATGCTGTTGACTGGCTTTGGCCAATGAAATGTGGGTGGAAAGGTATGTGTCACTTCAGGGTGAGAGCGATGAGTGTAGTTTGTGGGTCTCCTTTTCCTTTGGCCAAAATGACTGTCAATGTTCCAGATGGAGCTTGCACATCAGACTTGCGGTGTGAATGAGAAACCAGTCCTCTGGGGTTGTTACTGCAGTACTGCTCTCCTAGTCTGACTCTTATGTGCAGTACCACTGGATCTTTGGATTTTTTCCCCCACATTATAAATTCAGATTTTTTGGTGAAATACTTTAAAAAGTTTGTAATGCATTCAAATCATATACATATATATATGTATGTATAGGTATGTGTGTGCATGTGTGTGTGTGTGCACAGTTGTGTCTGACTTTGTGACCCTCTGGACTGTAGCCCACCAGGCTCCTCTGTCCGTGGAATTTTCCAGGCAAGAATCCTGGAGCCAGTTGCCATTTCCTACTCCAGGGGATCTCCCTGACCCAGGGATCAAACCCAAGTCTCCTGCGTCTCCTGCATTGGCAGGCGGATTCTTTGCCACTGTGCCACCTGGGAAGCCTGTGTATATATTTGAAACATTGGGAGGGTGGGTCAAAAAACCTGTGTAGGCCAGTGGTTTCCTATCTTGGAGTTAGACACAGATACATTATGATGTACAGAACAGACA
Organism: Neotragus moschatus; assembly: GCA_006410615.1. Taxonomy (NCBI): domain Eukaryota; kingdom Metazoa; phylum Chordata; class Mammalia; order Artiodactyla; family Bovidae; genus Neotragus; species Neotragus moschatus. Next base: position 1,157,753 of record SJYA01002331.1, read on the forward strand.
TGCTCCTTACTTCATGGGGGGGTTCAGGAAATAAACACTAGATAAAAGAAACAAACATTATTTCTGAGTTATCCTTGCAATAAGTACTACAAAGCCAAAACACAGGGTGCAGTGAGAGCTCTCTGCGGGGAACTGGCCAGGTGAGGGCGGTAGCAGTGGGGTCAGGTGCAGGTGAGAATGGCCAGGTGAAAGGCCCTGACAGGGCAAGTACAGACTCTGACCTTTGCCTAACTCAAAATCTCGGAGCTGAAAGAAGTTTGAGGAGCTTGTAACTGGAGCTCTTAAGAGATAATGAGTGGTTCAAGTGGTGTGGGAGTCCTCATAGGCTTTGAAGAATAGCTTGGGTCTTAGCCTAAGGGTAATAGGGAGCCGTTGAATGATATTTAGCAAGGGAATGTTGTACTCCAAAGTTGTGGGAATGTGACATTCATTTAATCATTTTTTATTGGTTTATTCCACACATCTCTGAGTGTCCACTCTGTGGAAGGTATTGTGCTTACAAGCACAGGAAATGCAAAACTGTGTCCTGCCCTCAAAGAACTCATAGTTTAACTTATGGTTACCACATGGACACAACTATAAAGTAGAAGGTGGTGTATGGCACCATTTATTCAATCACTTATTTATTCAGTAGACATTTATTAAACACTCACATGTATGTGCCAGGCACTTGTTGTATATATTGGATATATAGTGAACAAGACATCATGGATCTTATAGTTTAGGTCACCCCAAAAGGCAAAGTTTCCTAATTTTTGAAGTGATAGAAGTGTTCGCAACAAAACAAAATTATTGTGATGTTCACATGAGAGAAAGTGCTTAGCATAACGTCTGAAGATAAGTACTCTATAAAAGACAGCTTGTAATTATCACTGTTATTAACATGAAGGAAGAATTTCTAAGATCAACATGATTTGAAGTATTGGATGTAGAAGGAGTCAAGCTTGAGGAAAATGAGTGGCTCCACAGAGGCTAGAACAATTCAAGAGTGGCAGAGGTGTGTGTGTGTGTGTGTGTGTGTGTGTGTGTGTGGGTGTGTGGTGGGAGGATCATTTTAACACACTTTTGACAAATAGAAAGATCAAGCTTGTGATGGACAGATAATAAGACCCTCTGTGGGTAGGAGAGGGAAGGAGAATATGAGGTATGGTAAAACTGTTGCTGTTACTGCTGCTGCTAAGCTGCTTCAATCATGTCCTACTCTGCTACCCCATAGATGGCAGCCCACTAGGCTCCTCTGTCCCTGGGATTCTCCAGGCAAGAATACCGGAGTGGGTTGCCATTTCCTTCTCCAGTGCATGAAAGTGGAAAGTGAAAGTGAAGTCGCTTAGTCGTGCTTGACTCTTAGTGACCCCATGGACTGCAGCCCACCAGGCTCCTCCGTCCGTGGGATTTTCCAGGCAAGAGTACTGGAGTGGGGTGCCATTGCCTTCTCCATAGAATAGTAAAAAAAACTATGTGAAAATAATTCTGTTACCCTCAAACTGAGTTTGCCTCTTGGTAAGAACAGAGTCAAAAGATACAACCAAACCAAAGATTGGGAGAAGGAAGGATTCATCATTTCTTGGAGCAAGTACGTAGAAAACTGGGGATCTTTCCTAAAGCAGTGTCTCTTGGAACAACAAAATTGGGGATGTTTTAAGCTAAGGGCACATGTATATTCATGAAGGGGCTTGGGTGGTCCACATAGTCCAAGTTTTAGTTGATTGAAGTCACTAAAGGAGTCAGTAAAGGTTGACATCATCATCCCTTAAGTTCCAGTTGATCTGGTGGTTGAGTGCTTTAGGTTAATCTTTACCACTGAAACACAACTAGGAGTCCTTTCAACTGATGTATATTATCTTTACTGTTATTACATCTCTTGCCTGATAACAGTTACTTGTTTTTGTGTTCTTTTGTCCCCTTAAGATCATTAAGGGGACTTCTGTAATGGTCCAGTGGCTAAGGCTCCAAGCTCCCAATGCTGGGGGCCCATGTTTGATCTCTGGTTAGGGAATTAGATCACGCATGCTGCAACTAAAGATCCCACTTGTCACAACTAAAGTCTAGCGCAGCCAAATAAATAATATAAATAAGTATATTAAAAAACTTTTAAAAATCATTAATTACTGAGACTTGTTCAAGAGTAAGTATTGCGACCAGGCTTTGATCATGTTTTTTTTAATTTAGTCTGAAATTCCATGTGTATTTTACATTGACAGCACATGTCTCTTCTGGCTAACCACATTTCGGGTGCTCAGTAGCCACATGCACCTACTGGCTACCGGTATTGGACAGAACAGACTATAAAAAAATGACTTTCAAACATTTTTGAATAGAGTAAGAAACACATACACACACACTATAAAAATTAAGCAAAGTTTTTATGAAATAATAGTCATACTGTGAATTTTGCACTCTGATATTTTCTGTTTAGTTCTAATATTTAGTTAAAAAACATACAGGTCATGACCCACTGGTCATAAATTGTTTTTATGACCACCTATTTGTGGATGCCTGAAGTCTGAAAACCACTGATAGGGGAAGCCTGTAGAGTGACATCTTGACTAAGAGGCTGAAAGGATAGGCTCTAGTATTAATGGTGAGGGTAAAAATTACCTTAAAATTCCCTGGGTCTTTACAGGGAAAAAGGCAAGAATGAACTTATCTTGTTTCTTTTTGTGTTTTGCTTGTGACCTTCCTGTCTATGAGGCACTGAGGGCAAATTCTAATGTGATTTGTTTTAAGAGCTGCAGGATACATTTTTCTTTCTCATAATTGAATTCAAATAAGGTGAATGTGTGTGTATTGACAACACCCTGGATACAATATGTTTTAACTGGTATATCTATATGTGTGTTTAGTGGCTCAGTCAGGTCTGATTCTTTTTGACCCTTTGAACGATAGCCCACCAGGCTCCTTTGTTCATGGGAGGTTTTAGGCAAGAATACTGGAGTGGGTTGCCATTTCCTTTCCAGGGATCTTCCTTGACCCAGGGATTGAATCCATGCCTCCTGTGTCTTGCATTGCTGGCTGAGTCTTTACCCACCGACCACCGGGGAAGCTCTCTCTCTATGTATATATGCATATATGTGTGCATGCTAAGTTGATGCAGTCATGTCATGATTCTTTGCGACACTGCATTTACTGTGTATCCTGCATTGGCAGGTGGCTTCTTTACCACTTTGCTACATAGGAAGCTGCCAAACAGTGCTAAAAAGCCTGTGTAACTGACCAGAAGCAAAAACTTGATAGAAGTTTTTGGATGGTAGCTGACTCCTTGGCAGTGGGAGCCATATTTGAAAACTATCTGAGGAAAATGGAAAAGATAGATGCTATGGGAACTGATCTGGGGATTCCTGACATGGCCACACCCCCTTCCCCCACACCCTAGGCCCTTTGCAAAAGTGTGGAACCCGGGGCTCCCATATTGATTCCAGGTGCTTTTTCTCACCTGGTTGCAGCTGATTGGACTAGAGGTTGACGCTTCGCTATAGTTTAGCCAGTCAGAGTCTTTGTTTCTTGAGAATCTGCATAAGGAGAAATAGAAGGTATGGTTAAAGGCATGGGCATGCATGGGCCAGGATTGGTATCATGGTGAAACTGCACAACTCAGATTAAGACATTAAGACTTGAACCTGTGGACCAGGATGTGAACCCAGCCAAAACCCCAACTGGTACTTGAACCCAGGTTTTTTTGTTTGACTCATTGGAAAAGACTCTGATGCTGGGAGGGATTGGGGGCAGGAGGAGAAGGGGAAGACAGAGGATGAGATGGCTGGACGACATCACTGACTCGACGGACGTGAGTCTGAGTGAACTCCGGGAGTTGGTGATGGACAGGGAGGCCTGGCGTGCTGCGATTCAAGGGGTCACAAAGAGTCGGACACGACTGAGCGACTGAACTGAACTGAACTGATGCAGCATGTGGGATCTTAGTTCCCCTGAGCGACTGAACTGATGCAGCGTGTGGGATCTTAGTTCCCCAAACAAGGACTGTACCTGCGCCCTCTGCAATGGAAACACAGTCTTAGTCACCAGACCACCAGGGAAGTCCTTGAACCTACTGTCTTTTTAAAACAAAATTTATTTATTTTTGGCTGCACTGGGTCTTCATTGCACTCAGGCTTTCTCTAGCTGTGGTAAGCAGGAGCTACTCTTCACTGTGACATGAGGGCTTCTCATTGCCGTGGCTTCTCTTGTTGTAGATCATGGGCTCTAGGTACGCAGGCTTCAGTAGTGGTGGCACCGGCACACAGGCTCAGGAGTTGTAAAGCAGGAGCTTAGTTGCTCTGAGGCCTGTGGGACCTTCCTAGACTAGGGTTCAAACCTGTGTCCCCCACGTTGGCAGGTGGATTCTTATCCACTGCACCACCAGGGAAGTGCGGAACCCACAGTCCTTTAATTGAGATCACATATCTGGTCTCAGGACTTAATGAAGCTCAAATTCTTTATGTCTTATTGCAGAAAAAATTCAGTGAGAGACCAAGTGATAGGTAAGAATTCCATAGACAGAATGCTGTCCATCCCAAAAGGCGAGATTGGCCTTGGAACGACTCCATAGCGTGTGGGCCATCTCAGAATGTGAGAGGCCCCAAAATATGGGGTGGTTAATTTTTATTGGTTGTATAATTTCATAGGTTAACAAATGAGAGGATTATTCTGACTATTTTGGGAAAGGGGCAGAGATTTCTAGGAATTGGGCACCGCACACTTGGCCTTTTATGGTCAGCCTTGAATTGTCATGAAGAAGGAAATAGTAACCCATTCCATTATTGTTGCCTGGAAAAATTTCAAGAACAGAGGAGCCTGGCAGGTTAGGATCCATGGGGTGACAAAGTGTCAGACACAACTGAGCACAAGATGGTGGAAGTTGAGTCTTCCACCATCTTGGTCCTAACAGGTTCTAACTAGTTTTTGTCATCTCCTCAACGGCTCTGTCACTATGGACAGTGACTGCAGCCATGAAACTAAAAGATGCTTGCTCCTTGGAAGAAAAGCTATGACCAACCTAGACAGCATACTAAAAAGCAGAGACATTACTTTGCTGATGAAGATTTGTCTAGTCGAAGCTGTGGTTTTTCCAGTAGTCATGTATGGATGTGAGAGTTGGACCATAAAGAAGACTGAGTGCTGAATAATTGATGCTTTCAAACTGTGGTGTTGGAGGAGACTCTTGAGAGAGACCCTTGGACTGCAAGGAGATCAAACCAGTCAATCCTAAAGGAAATCAGTCTTGAATAGTCATTGGAAGGACTGATGCTAAAGCTGAAGCCCCAATACTTTGGCCACCTGTTGTGAAGAGCCAAACCATTGGAAAAGACCCTGATGCCGGGAGAGACAGAAGGCAGGAGGATAAGGGGATGACAGAGGATGAGATGGTTGGATGGCATTACTGAATCAATAGACATGAGTTTGAGCAAGCTCTGGGAGATGGTGAAGGACAGGGAAGCCTGGTGTACTGTGGTCCATGGGGCTGCAGAGTCCAACACAACTGAGCGACTGAACAACAATGACAAGGGCTCTGTCAGTTTTAAAAAGATTTTGTCCTGCCCACTTCTCTCCTGTTTCAGTGCAAGCTACAGCTCAGATAGGGTTAAGTCATGGGGGAACAGAAAGGTGGAATTTGCGGAAAGAGCTAATTTGCAGAATACTTTAAAGGGTAGAAAGAAACCAAGAAGACAGAGCAGGGTGGGCCAGCAAATTTCTGGGTCCTGTTTAGGTAGCCCGGTGGTTCTCAATGGGAAATGATTTTTGCATCCCCCTCACCGGGGGATATTTGGCAATGTTTGGGATCATTTTTGATTATTACATTATTAATTATTACTTTAATCCTTATTACAGCTGAGCAAGTTGAAAGAGTGTTAGGAGCATCTACTGAGGATGTTTCAGGGGAAGTGGGAGCAAGAGAATAGTCACCAGCAAGTTCCTGGGATAAGCCACTGAGAGTCCTTGGCTTCAGGCAGAAAAGAATTCAAGAGCAGTTAGCTGAAGTAAAGAGGAAGGAAGTTTATTTAGAGAGATACAATTCCTTATGGCACTAGTTGTAAAGAACCTGCCTGCCACCGCAGGAAACATAATGAGACATGGGTTCGATACCTGGGTTGGCAAGGTCCCTGGAGGAGTGCATGGCAACCCACTCCAGAGTTCTTGCCTGGAGAATCCCATAGACAGAGGAGCCTGGTGGGCTACCATCCATAGTATTGCAAAGAGTCAGACAGGACTGAAGGGATTTAGCCTGCACGCACACCACATGCTTACATTCCATAGGCAGAATTTGGACCCTCTCAGAAGGTGAGAGCGCCCCAGGGGTGTGGGAGTGGTTAGTTTTTATGAGACTTCCCTGGTGACTTAGTAAAGAATTTTCCTCAATGTGAGAGATCCCTGGGTTAGGAAGAACCCCTGAAGAAGGGAATGGGTACTCACTCCAGTATTTTTGCATGTAGAATTCCAGGACAGAGCAGCCCAGCAGGCTACAATCCATGGGGTTGAAAAGAGACCAGCATGACTGAGTGACTAACACCACTACTACTAATTCCATATGCTAATGACTTTGAAGAATATTCTGTTTTGGAGAAGGGGCAGGGATCTCCAGGTATTGGGCCACTGTCCACATTTCGGTGCTTTATGGTCAGCTTTGGAACTGTCATGGTGCCTGTCACGGCTCTGATGGGTATGTCAACAATAAATGTATAATATGGCTCAAGCTCTACCAGAAGTAAAATCTTCTGCCATCTTGGGTGTAGCTGGTTCTAACCGGTTTCCGAAGCCTGTTTTTCTCAACGGCAGTGTCCCCTCTTCTTTCTTTTAACTGTTGTGGCTCAGGGAGAAACCAGGTACACTGTTTAAATATTCTATAATGCACCGAACAGCCCCCACAGCAAAGAACAATCCACCTCAAAATGTCAATAGTACTTCGTTACTGAGGCACCCTGAGGTGGCTTTATTTTTCTGTATGGGTCCTTAAAATAAATTCCACGTTTAAAAGTTTTTTTTTTTTTTTAATTTTTCTTTTATTTTTTGACTGTGCCACACTCAGGCGGGATCATAGCTTCCTAACCAGGGACTGAACACTTGCTCCCTGCAGTGGAACAGCAGAGTCTTAACCACTGGACAGCAAGGGAAGTTCCTGAATTCCACCTTTTAAATATATTTTTAAAATTAATTTATTTGACTGTGCTGGGTCTTTGTTGCAGCTTGAGGAATCTTTTAGTTGCAAAACGTGAACTCTTAGTTGCGGCGTGTGGGATCTAGTTCCCTGACCAGAGCTCAAACCCAGGTGCCTGCACTGGGAGCACAGAGTCTTAGCCACTGGACCACCAGGGAAATCCCTAAATTCCACCTTTTGAAAACTATCTTCAGTATATTCTCCCTCTCTGTCTCTCTCTCTCTCTCTCTGATGGTAAAGAATCAGAGCTAACATTTATTGAGTACTTACTATGTGCTAGCACCATGTTAAGCACTTTCCAGGGATTATCGCATTTAATCTTCAAATCCAACCTTAAGAGGCAGGGATATTATTCACTCATTTTATAGGTGGAGAAACTGAGGCTTGTAGACTTGGTTACTTTGCCCAAGCTTGTCTTGAATCCAGTCGAGATCATGAATCCAGAGAGTTTGGTTTCAGATCTTAAGCTCTTAACTAATTATGTGTAGAGACTTAGGCCAAAAGAAGCTATAAACAAGAAACAATTATAAGAACTCAAAAGGCTCAGTAGCTTTGGGAGGGGAGCATTTAATTTGTGTGTGTTTTTAAAAATTATTTGTTGATGAATGTGTTTCCTGACGGCTCTGGGCCTTTGATGCTGCTCTGGGGCTACTCTAGTTGTGGGGCACCGTCTTCTAATTGCCACGGCTTCTCTTGTTGCGGAGCATGAGCTCTAGGGCGTGCGGGCTTCAGTAGTTGTGGCCCACGGGCTTAGTTGCCCCAAGGCATGTGGGATCTTAGTTCCCCGACCAAGGATGGAACCAGTGTCCCCTGCATTGCAAGGACAGATTCTTAACCACTGGACCACCAGGTATGCCCTTGTTTTTTATTTTTTAATTAAAAAAAATTTTTTTTTTTAAGTTTTGGCTGTGGCACAGCTTGTGAGATCTTAATTGCTCAACCAGGGAGTGAACCCAGGCCTTCAACAGTGAAAGCACAGATTCTTAATCACTAGACTTCCAGTGAATTCCTGGGAGAATTTAATTTAGCAAAAAACCACATACCTCAAGAGCAACAAAAAATAACACCATTTTAGAATCCAATAATCAAAATAATTGCCACTTTCAAGTATTTACTACATTCA
>SJYA01002331.1:1173225-1189598 GCA_006410615.1 Neotragus moschatus
AAAAAAAAAAGGAAAAAAATTTAATTTTTTTAAAAAGTAAAAGCAATGCAATATGACTTTTGAGCATGTAGATGGTATAAGTCTTCAATCCCAGTCCCTAGAAGTAACCCACTTTTACCTATGATTTAAAAATGTGTGTATTTTAATCTTGGCTTATACTATTTTACAACTTTTTCCCCACAAGATGTTCTGTGCATCTTTTCAAACCAGTTAATGTATATTTACAGTGTTATTATTAATGGCTACATAGTATTCCACTGTAGAGGTGTGCATATTAGCCAACTGAGTATTGACGGAAATGTGGGTTGTTTTAGGGTTTCTTTTTTTGTCTTTTTGTTGTTTATGTTACCAACAAAGCGATGTATGTCTTTGGATTTCTGTGCTAGTGAATTTATGGGTTAAATTTTTCAGAGTAGAATTTCTAGGTCAAAGGTTAAACACATTAAAAAGATTGGGTAATTCTTCTAAATTTCCAGACAGCCAGGTTTTTAGAAGTGATTGAAGAGTTCTGGTTTGGTCAGGTTAAGATAAGGTGCCAAAGGCCAAAGCTTATTGTGGATGCCCCTCTGATCATTAGTGACACAGGCTAGGACTTGAAAAAAAGTGACACCTAGAGATTGTCAAAAGCAGAGCTGTGAGAATTGTAAGCCTTCCTTATAATTTAAGATCGGCTTCCCAGGTGATGCTAGAGGTAAGGAATCCACCTGCAAATGCAGGAGACGTGATTCGATCCCTGGGTCAGAAAGATAGCCTAGAAATGACAGCCCACTCCAGTATTCTTGCTTGGTAAATTCTCATGGACAGAGGAGCCTGACCAGCTGCATATAGTCCATGGGGTTGCAGAGTCAGGCATGACTGAACAACTGAACATACACGATTTAAGATAATAAACTAATGATGTAAGATAATAAGCTAATCTTCAAATCTAAATAAAGATATACTAGACACATTAATTATAAAAAGGTACTCAATGTACTGTGAAAGTGTATATACAGCACATAAAAACAATTCCACCTTAAATTTACCATAAAACTAATATATTTGCTATGATAAATATTAATTAAACAGCCAAATAATAATCTTCCTCATCTCTTAACATTTAGAAGTGCCTTTGGAGTGTGGTTTAGATTCCTCAGACACCTTAAAAGCACTTATCAAATGTCAGTGCCCTTCAGCTAAAGACCACCAGGAACACACTTGCAGTGGAATGAGTTGGGATTAGTATTCACTGCACTGAGGGGGGAAATGCACACTAGGAGCCATGGGGCATCTCCGTAGGAAGGTATTAAAAAGGATGGGATTAGTATGGGATTGGGGCTTAGCTTGGGTGATTCAGGGAGGGTTTAAAAAACTAGGGCTTTGCTCTAGACTGGATACTGGCAGGAAGTGGAAGTAATTCTATCATTGGGCATCTTAATAAATTTTATCCAAAGGGAGAAAAGATTAGATTGAGCTAATTTGGGGGAAATTGGTTAAGCAGCAGCCTCTCATATTAGGGTAGGGAATTTGGGTCATTTTTGATGTTTAGACAGTGTTCCTCTTTGGACTGTGTTCTGTTGTCTTGCTCCTTTGTGGTATCAGAGTAGCCTTGTCTGATATTGATGTTCTGTGCGGTTGTTTATGTTCAGCAGGAGAACACCAACCCCTAGCCAGGACTGCCAGCAGATCAGCTCAGAGCAGCACTGGGGCCAAGTTGATCTAAGTACCAGCTTATGGATGTCGGGGCAGTTTCTCTTCTCCTTCTCAGAAGGAAGTTTTCACTGTCTTTGCCTGGATAAACCCTACTTATCCTTCAGATCTCAAGATCTCAGCTCAAACATCATTTCCTGATGATAGTCTTTCCTCATCCATCCCTCCCCTCCACCAACTGTGTCCTCAACAAAATAAATAGGTCAGGCCTTCCTGCTATACAGTTATTAACAACTTCAGCTTCTTCTTTGTGACACTCATCACAACTGTCATTGCTTAATTGTGCCACGAGTTATCCAGTGCTTGGCTCACCAGCTCGCCTGTGGATCCCTGTGAGAGCAGCGACTGTGTGTGTCTGGTTCATCTCAGTAGATGCTCATACTTAGTATTTGATGAGTGAACACTGAGTGAGGCCGTGAAGCTTCTTGTGTATGAGTAGACTGTACCTCACTCATGTCTGTATTCTAAGACCTGCAATAGTGCTTGGTGCACAGTAGATGTCCAATAAATATCAGTTTTACGTGTCAACTTGACTGGGCCATGGGATGCCTAGATTGCTGGTTAAATATTATTTCCAATTGTGTCTATGGGGGTGCTTCGGAAAGAGATTAGCTTTCAAATTGGAGAACTGAGTAAAGAAAATGGCCCAGTGTGGTGCAGCTTCATCCAATTCATTGAGGACTTGAATAGAATACAAAGGTGGATGAAGGTTGAATTGACTCTGACTATTTGAACTGGGACATTGATCTTCTCCTGCCCTTGGTGCTCCTAGTTCTCAGGCCTTTGGACCTGCACTGGGATCTGTACCATCAGCTGTCTGGCTCCAGGGCCTTTGATCTACACCACTGGCTTTCCTGGGTTTTTAGNTATGGGGGTGCTTCGGAAAGAGATTAGCTTTCAAATTGGAGAACTGAGTAAAGAAAATGGCCCAGTGTGGTGCAGCTTCATCCAGTTCATTGAGGACTTGAATAGAATACAAAGGTGGATGAAGGTTGAATTGACTCTGACTATTTGAACTGGGACATTGATCTTCTCCTGCCCTTGGTGCTCCTAGTTCTCAGGCCTTTGGACCTGCACTGGGATCTGTACCATCAGCTGTCTGGCTCCAGGGCCTTTGATCTACACCACTGGCTTTCCTGGGTTTTTAGCTTGCAGATGGCAGACTTCTCAGCCTCCCATAATTGTGTGAACCAATACCCGTAATAAATATCATATCATATCTATCTACCTGTCTATCTTTCTCTCTTTTTGGTTCTTTCTTTGTTAAAGCTATTTCTTTCTAAATTTATTTTTAATTGGAGGATAATTGCTTTACAATGTTTTACTGGTTTCTGCCATACATCATGGAGAAGGCAATGGCACCCCACTCCAGTACTCTTGCCTGGAAACTCCCATGGGTGGAGGAGCCTGGTAGGCTGCAGTCCATGGGGTCATGAAGAGTTGGACACGACTGAGCGACTTCACTTTCACTTTTCACTTTCATGCATTGGAGAAGTAAATGGCAACCCACTCCAGTGTTCTTGCCTGGAGAATCCCCGGGTCGGGGGAGCCTGGTGGGCTGCCGTCCATGGGTTCATACAGAGTTGGACATGACTGAAGTGACTTAGCAGCAGCAGTAGCCATACATCAACATGAATCAGCCGTAGGCCTACACATGTCCCCTCCTCCTTAAATCTCCTTCCCACCTCCCATCCCATCCCACCTTATAGGTTCTTTTTGTCTGAAGAAACCTGACTGACACATGCATTAATAACCCAATTCTTTTCCTTTAGTTTTATTCTGTCCAAAGAAATAATTCCAATGGCTTTAGAGTTATCTCAGATAATTGAGTATTATGTTCAATGCAGATATAGTTGGTGGCCCAGGTGTGTAGAATGATCAGTCAAAAACCATTTTGAAAAATATTTGACTAGAATTTTCTCCTCTTTGCCTCACACACCATTTTTTAAAAAAAATCTATCAGAAGCTCCGTTCAGTCTCAGATCAAATAAAGGCCCTCAAGAAACCAGTGATGGCTATCAGAGCTCTGCACACTTCATTGGAAAGCCATAAACACAATTACCAGATCATTAAGGACAGTAAAACAAGCTTTGAAGCAACGTGCCCAGCATTGCCTTGTTGGGCATGAACGGTGTCCTGCACGTGCCAGTGCCTCCCTGTTGGAAACCGCCTAGGAAATGACGAAGGATTGGGAACTGAAGTGTCTCTGTGGCAGGTGCAAGGATTTAGGTCTGGCAAAGAAGACCTGGGTTCCACTCACAATTCTGGTGCATCTTGGGTGGTACCTTTACCAGACTCTGAGCCTCAGTGTCTCCACTGTTAAATAAAGTATTGGGGATTGATTGCATTAATGCCCTGATTTTTTACCTCTTGTGTTAGTTTGCTAAGACTGCTTTAACACAGTACCACAGACTGGGTGGCTTAAACAACAGACATTTATAATATTACATCTAGAGGCCAGAAGTCCGTGATCAAGGTGTTGGCAGAGTCGGTTCCTTCTGAGGGCTGTGAGGGGCTTCCCCAATGGTGCAGCAGGTAAAGAATACATCTGCAATGCAGGAGACACAGGAGACGTGGGTTCGGTCCCTGGGTTGGGAAGCTCCCCTGGAGGAGGAAATGGCAACCCATTCCAGTATTTTTTCTTTGATTTGTTTTTATTTATTTTTAACTGAAGCATGATTGCTTTACAATATTGTGTTCATTTCTGCCGCGCTTCAACATGAATCAGCCATAGGTATACATATGTCCCTCCTTCTTGAGCCTCCGTCTCACCTCATCCCACCCCTCCCTCTAGATTGCCACAGAGCCCCGGTTTGAGTTCCCTGAATCATACAGCAATTACACCCCAGTATTCTTGCCTGGAAAATTCCATGGATGGAGGAGCTTTGTGGGCTGCAGTCCAAAAGGTCCAGAGAGTCGGACATGACTGAGCGACTGAGCATGTACCCATGAGGGCTGTGAGGAAGCATCTGTTCCAGGCCTCTCTTCCTGGCTTCTAGATGGCATTTTCTAGATTGCTTTCCCTGTGTGTTTGTCTGTGTTTAAATTTCTCTTTCTCTCTCTCTGTTTTTTGTTTTTGGCTTCACTGAGTCTTCGTTGTGGCATGTAGGCTTGGTTGCTCCACAGAATGTGGGAATCTTAGTTCTCTGACCAGGAATTGGACCTGCGTCCCCTGCATTGGAAGGCAGAATCTTAACTGCTGGCTTAACTTTCCCCACACCAGGGAAGTCCCTAAATTCCTCTTTTTTATAGGAACGTTAGTCATATTGGAGTAAGGCCTATCATAAAACAGCTCTGTAAAGATCCTATCTCCAAATAATGTCACATTCCGAGATAGGACTGAATAGCGCATTCTGAAGTTAGTACTTTGATAAATGAACTTTGAGGATATACAGTTCAAGTGATAACACCCTTCCTGTACCCACAACCTTTGCAGTTCCTTTTATGAAAAAGTTGGAGTGTATTTCCCATCTTTTATTTATTTATTAAAAATTTTTTTGAATACACTGCATGGTATATGAGATCTTAGTTCCCTGACCAGGGATCCAACCCTTGTCCCCTACATTGGAAGCATGGAGACTTAACCACTACACCACCAGGGAAGCCCTCCCCTCCCATCTTTTAAATGATCGGTGCTGGCCTCATGATTTGCTTTGGCCAAAGGAGTGTTAGAGGCGATGCAAGCAAAAGTCTGCAAAAGTGTTTGTTCTATTGCTATTCGAAAATTTCCAGGCAAGGCTGCTAGAGAAGGAGAGGCCCATGTTTTCCCAGGCATCCCAGCAGAGGCTAACCTAAATCAACCAACATTCAATATGTCGGTGAGTCCAGCCAAAATCAGCAGAGCTGTGAAGATAACTTGCAGTTACCCATAGGCTCGTCAGGGTGGCAGCAAACTCAGATGAACCTTGCCTGGGATGGCTGAACCCCACATGTTTATTGCTAAATGGTCTAGGGGTTTTGTGCTTGCTTGTTACTCAACATCACTGGGGAAATATATAACTGATACTGTGTTAGAAATATTCATTCCCTGAGTTGTGAGGACCTGTGTGAAATCACATAACTGTTAAGTAAATGGTGGCCATGGCATCACAGTTCAGTTCAGTTGCTCAGTCGTGTCTGACTCTTTGTGACCCCATGAACTGCAGCACACCAGGCATCCCTGTCCATCACCAACTCCCGGCATCCACCCAAACCCATGTGCATTGAATCAGTGATGCCATTCAACCATCTCATCCTCTGTCTTCCCCTTCTCCTCCTGCCCTCAACTTTTCCCAGCATCAGGGTTTTTTCAAATGAGTCAGCTGTTCTCATCAGGTGGCCATAATATTGGAGTTTCAGCTTCAACATCAGTCCCTCCAATTAACACCCAGGACTGATCTCCTTTAGGATGGACTGGTTGGATCTTCTTGCAGTCCAAGGGACTTTCAAGAGTCTTCTCCAACACCATAGTTCAAAAGCATCAATTCTTTGGCACTAAGCTTTCTTTTTAGTCCNAAATAAAAATAAATCTTTTGTTGTCATTTCAGCAGTCTTCATAGCATGTTCACCAGGAGTAGATTCCATCTCAAAAACCACATTCTTTGCTCATCTGTAGAAGTAACTCCTTATCTGTTCAAGTTTTATCATGAACCCCTCAAAGTCATCCATGAAGGTTGGAATAAACCTCTTCCAAACTCCTGATATTTGACCTGTTCCCATGAATCACAAATATTATTATTATTATTGTTCACACCTCATGGCTTGTGGGATTTTAGTTCCCCGACCAGGGATTGAACCCAGGCCCTTGGCAATGAGAGTCCTAACCACTGGACCACCAAAGAATTCCTCACAAATATTCTTAATGGCATTTAGAATGATGAGTGTGCTTTCCAAAAGGTTTTCACTTGACTTTGTCCAGATTCATTAGAAGAATTACTATCTATAGCAGCTATGTGTGTGCGTGCTCAGTCGTGTCTGACTCTTTGCGACCCTTTGGATTGTAGCTTGCCAGGCTCCTCTGTCCGTTGGATTTCTCAGGCAAGAATAGTGGAGTGGGTTGCTATTTCCTCCTCCAGGGGATCATCCTGACCCAGAGACTGAACCTGCATCTCCTACATCTCTTGCATTGCAGGTGGATTCTTTACTGCCGAGCCATCGGAGTAGCCCTAAGGGGATGTGCCGTGCATTCTGAATCAAACCTGGGCCTCCCACGTGACAGAAATTCTATCACTTAACCAGCAATGCAAGCAGCATGGCAGCTATGGCTTTACAAAATGTGTTTCTTAAATGATAATAAAACTGCACACCCAGATTGAGANAGCCATCGGAGTAGCCCTAAGGGGATGTGCCGTGCATTCTGAATCAAACCTGGGCCTCCCACGTGACAGAAATTCTATCACTTAACCAGCAATGCAAGCAGCATGGCAGCTATGGCTTTACAAAATGTGTTTCTTAAATGATAATAAAACTGCACACCCAGATTGAGACTGATGCCACTGTCTTTTAATTGAGATCACACGCCTGGTCTCAGAACTTAACGAAGCTCAGGTTTTCTATGTCTTGTTGCAGAAAAAATTCAGTGAGGGACAGAGTGATAGATAGGAAGTAGATTTATCTAGATACACAGTCCATAGACAGACTACAATCCATCTCAAAAGGTGAGAATGGCCTTAGGAGAAACACTCTCCACAGATAGAGTGTGTGGTTAGTTTTAAGGAGTGGGAGGATTTGGGGGAAGGGGCAGAGATTTCCAGGAATTGGGCCACTGCTCACTTTTGACCTAATTTTATGGTTAGCCTCCAAAGTGTCATGACACCAGTGATACTGTAGGTGTGTCATTTAGATGCTAATGCATTAATATGGCAGTGAGCGTATAACAAGGCTCAAGATTCATGAAAATCAAATCTTCTGCATCTTGGACCTAGCTGGTTCTGACCAGTTTGTGTCTTATCCTCGAGGGCTGTGTCATACTTTTAGAGGTTATTTCCTTCCCTCCTGTTTTAATAAGAACTGAAAGTCAAAATTTCTCCTTGGTCCATGAGCTACAGAATGGATGTTGTGTTAGCAAGCATGAAAACAACATTAATTTGGTCTGTCTCCATCAGAACTCTTAGCTGACCAGGTACATTGTCAATGAACAGCAATATTTTGAAGAGTCTTTTTTTCTGAGTGATAGGTCTTAACACAGGACTTAAAATATTCAGTAAACCGTGTAAAAGGATGTGCTGTCATCCAGGCTCTGTTGTTCCATTTACAGAGCACAGACAGAGTACTATTGTCCAGTTGCTCAGTTGTGTCCAGCTCTTTGTGACTCCATGGACTGCAGCACGTCAGGCTTCCCTGTCCTTTACCATCTCCTGGAGTTTGCTCAAACTCATGTCCGTTGAGTTGGTGATATGATCCCATGTCATCCTCTGTTGTCCCTTTCTCCTCCTGCCTTCAATCTTTCCCAGTCAGGGTCTTTTCCAGTGAGTCAGCCCTTCGCATCAGGTGGCCAAAGTATTAGAGCTTCAGCTTCAGCATCAGTCCTTCCAATGAATATTCTGGGTTGATTTCCTTTAAGATTGACTGGTTTGATCTCCTTGCTGTCCAAGGGACTCTCAAGAGTCTTCGCCACCACCACAGTTCGAGAGCATCAGTTCTTCAGCACTCAGCCTTCTTTGTGATCTGGCTCTCACAATCCGTATGTGACTACTGGAAAAAACCATAGCTTTGACTATATGGACCTTTGTTGGCAAAGTAATGTCTCTGCTTTTCAGTATGCTGTCTAGGTTTGTCTTAGCTTTTCTTCCAAGGAGCAAGCATCTTTTAATTTCATGGCTGCTGTCACCATCCACAGTGATTTTGTTGAAGCCCAAGAAGATAAAATCTGTCACTGTTTCTATTGCTTCCCCATCTGTTTGCCATGAAGTGATGGGACTAGATGCCATGATCTTAGTTATTTGAATGTTGAGTTTTAAGCCAGCTTTTTTGCTCTCCTATTTCACCCTCATCAAGAGGCTGTTTGGTTCCTGGTGTCATCTGCATATCTGAGGTTATTGATATTTCTCCTGGCAATCTTGATTCCAGCTTGTGCTTCATCCAGCTTGGCATTTTGCATGATGTACTCTGCTATAAGTTAAACAAACAGGGTGACAATATACAGCCTTGATGTACTCCTTTCTCAAGTTTGAACCAGTACGCTGTTCCATGTCCAGTTCTAAGTGTTACTTCTTGACCTGCATACAGGTTTCTCGGGAGATAGGTAAGGTGGTCTGATATTTCCATCTCTTTAAGTATTTTCCACAGTTTGTTTTGATCCACACAGTCAAAGGCTTTAGTATAGTCAGTGAAGCAGAAGTGGATGTCTTTCTGGACCTCATTTTCTGTGTTCCAGCAAATGTTGACAATTTGATCTCTGGTTCCTCTGCCTTTTTCACTTCTAGCTTGTACATCTGAAGTTCTCAGTTCACATACTGTTGAAACCTAGCTTGAAGGATTTTGAGCATTACCTTGCTAGCATATGAAATGAGTGCAATTGTGTGATAGTTTGAACATTCTTTGGCATTGCCCTTCTTTGGGATTGGAATGAAAATTGACCTTCTCCAGTCCTGTGGCCACCGTTGAGTTTTCCAAATTTGCTGACATAATTGAGTGTAGCACCTTAACAGCATCATCTTTCAGGATTTGAAATAGCTGAAATTCCGTCGCCTCTACTAGCTTTGTTTGTTGTGATGCTTCTTAAGACCCACTTGACTTCGCACTCCAGGATGTCTGGCTCTAGGTAAGTGATCACACCATTGTGTTTATCCTGGCCATTAAGATCTTTTTTGTATAATTCTTCTTTGTATTCTTCTTAATATCTTCTCTTTGTTAGGTCCCTACCATTTCTGTCCATTTGTTGTTCCATTTATAGAATACAGACAGAGTTCAATTCAGTTCAGTTCAGTCACTCAGTCGTGTCCGACTCTTTGTGACCCCATGAATTGCAGCACGCCCGGCCTCCCTGTCCATCACCAACTCCTGGAGTTCACTCAGACTCGCGTCCATCGAGTCGGTGATGCCATCCAGCCATCTCATCCTCTGTCATCTCTTTCTTCTCCTGCCCCCAATCCCTCCCAGCATCAAAGTCTTTTCTGATGAGTCACCTCTTCGCATGAGGTGACCAAAGTACTGGAGTTTCAGCTTTAGCATCGTAGCATAATTCATAAGGGCCCTAAGATTTTTGAAACGATAAATGATTGTTGGTTTTGACTTAAAGTCACCGACCATATTGAAACCGAGCAGGACCCTGTGGGGCCTTACCAAGTACAAAAGCCCCTCCATAACACCTGTTTCTTGTTTGTAGAAAACATTTTAGTCTCCTAGGCCTTCCCTAGGAGGCAGAATTCCACAGAGCAAACTCAAGTAGTTACTAATTAGAGAAGTGAGGAAATGCAGAAACAAAGGAAAAGCAATCAAGCAAAAAAAGTAATGATAGCTTAAACTATGGTTCAGTGATAAAACAGAATCACAGGACTCTTAGTTCCTCCTGAAGGAATATACGTAACAATATGACACATNCCTGCGAGAAAAATGATACTCAAAGAATCAGATCGACTCACTGCAGGTCACATAGGTAGTAAGTGGCAGAGCTTCACCAGAACTGGAGATATTTATGATTCGTCTAACATAGGAAAGCATGGTATTTGCATTATCTCTTCCTGAGGAAGCTGTTGACTTTAAAAAATGAATAGAGTTAATCATTCATCTCTGGAAATCTTCTTTTTGTGAGGTTTGAAATGGAGACAAAAGAGGAGATTAGGCATCCATCCATTCATCATTTCATTCAGTTATCCACTCATTCAACAAATAATGACCAGACTTCCTTGGTGGCGCAGTGGATAAGAATCAGCCTGCCACTGCAGAAGACACAGGTTTGATCCCTGGTCCGGGAAGATCCCACATGCCGAGGAACAACTTAACTCATGTGCCACAACCACTGAGCCTGGGCTCTAAGGCCCAAGAGCTGCAACTACTTAAGCCCACACACCCTAGAGTGTGCTCTGCAACAACAGAAGCCACCACAATGAGAAGTCCATGTACCACAAGGAAGAGTAGCCCCTGGCTGCCACAACTAGAGAAAGCCCACACAAAACAGTGAAGATGCAGCATGGCCAAAATTAAATAAGTAAAATTAAAAAAAAATAATGACTGAGGTCACGCTTTGCTTGGACTGTACTAAAAAATGGAATAATGACCGAGGTCATGCTTTGCTTCAGGACTGTACTAGGCATTCTGCTTCTATCTTTGTTCCTTCATCCTGTTGTCTCATTCTTCTTCTCACCAGTGCCTCCTCCTTCTTTCATTTTCCTTTGCGAATGTTGACAAGTATGAGCTCAAAACAAAACAAAACACGAATTACTTGTTAGGGCAAGTCTGTATAAGATTGATGCTGATGGTTTTAGTTCATTTAGAATGTTAACTGCTGTGAGCACAACCTGACACACCTCAGTTTTGTTCTGCATTTTTGAAAGACCATACGGTCTAGTGGCTGGGAGCATGCCCATAAATACTCCACTGCAGCTTCCCAGATGCCCAAATAGGATGCTGAAAATTACATGCTTCCGAAGTTCACAGTTACTTCCAACCCACGTCTACCCACTCATCTCTTCTTTTTACTTTTTATCATCCACAACGGGTCAGACTCCATGTGACTACACTAAAGCTATAAGTGGACACTGGTTGTGCAGTCGTGCACAATTATAAAGACCTTATCAAATGCCGACGTTGTTCTATGTGCTTTACATATGGTAACTCATTAGTCTTGACAACAATCCAGTGAAGTATGTACTAATATTCCCCCTTGTACAGGTGAGGAAACTAAGGCACGGGGGTGTTTTTTCCTGAAGGTCACATGGATGCCTGAATGGTAAGTGAGAGAGCTGGGACGTGCACCCTGGCATCTGGGCCCAGAGCCTGTCTTTGATTCTGCCTCTCTAACCTCTCCTGATGTTTCTCCTGAAGACCATATCCTTCTCTGGACCACCATTGGGTGCTTCTATCCTGCTACCACTCTTGAGTGTACTAAGTGGTGACACTGATGTGGTTATAAGGGAAGTGCTTTCTCCATTCCATATCTGTCTATCTGTCTGCTTATATGCATAGGCATATTTGGCCACGCTGCTCAGCTTGCAAGAACTTGGTTCCCTAAACAGGGATTGAACATAGGCCCGCAGCAGTGAAAGCATGGAGTTCTAACCATTCGACCATCAGGGAAATCTGGTAAGTGCTTTTTTTTTTCCCCAGAGTAAAACCACTAATTACATATCCTAGCATAGAATTTGAATCTGGATACCCTCCGCTCATGGACTCACCTGTCAATCCCACAACCTTTCTAGTCTTACCTTTCTTCTGAAACTGACCCTCAGCAGAACATCAGTGTCCATCTTCAGAATAAAAGACAGCAGGGGGAGGAGGAGGAATGGCCTCCAAAGACATCTCACTTGAGCCCCAGTTTCCTCATCTGCAAAATGGGAATAAGTTAATGAATAATGTAACATGTCAGTTCAGTTCAGTTCAGTTGCTCAGTTGTGTCCAACTCTTTGCGACCCCATAGACTGCAGCATGCCAGGCTTCCCTGTCCATTGCCAACTCCCAGAGTTTACTCAAACTCATGTCCATTGAGTTGGTGATGCCATCCAACCATCTCATCTTCTGTCTTCCCTTTCTCCTCCTGCCTTCAATCTTTCCCAGCATCAGCGTCTTTTCAAATGAGTCAGTTCTCCACATCAGGTGGCCAAAGTATTGGAGTTTCAGCTTCAGCATCAGTTCTTCCAATGGATATTCAGGACTGATTCCCTTTAGGATGGATTGGTTGGATCTCCTTGCAGTCCAAGGGACCCTCAAGAGTCTTCTGCAACACCATAGTTCAAAAGCATCAATTCTTCGGCACTAAGCTTTCTTTATAGTTTAACTCTCACATTCATACATGACTATTGGAAAAACCATAGCTTTGACTAGATGGACATTTTTTGGGAAAGTAATGTCTCTGCTTTTTAATATGTTGTCTAGGTTGGTCTTAACTTTTCTTCCAAGGAGCAAGCATCTTTTAATTTCATGGCTGCAGTCAACATCTACAGTGTTTTTTGAGCCCAAGAAAATAACATGTATGCTGACTTTTATTGAGTGCTTCGTGTGTGTAAGTTTTGTGCTAAATGCTTTGCCATTTGCATGTTCTCGTTTAATTCTTAAAGCAACATTATGAGTAAGGCAGACTCAGAGTAGTCCTGTAACTTGTCCAAAGTCACATAGGAGGTAGGAGGTAGGAGGTAGGCAGCAGAGCCTGGATTCAGAATCGAGCTGTAGGACATCAAAGATTTCACTCTAGTGCAACTCCAGCTGTTCTCACTGAGATAATACTGCCTCTTAGGACTCTTTTCAGAAATTTGTGAGGACAGCTTTGGTGATGATGGTGATGGGAAGTTACAAAATCATGACATTGGGTGATTTGCTTTAGGGGACAAGGCAAACTAGACATTTAGCAATGTGTGGGGAAGATCTGTTATGTGTTCTGCTTAACCTTTTAGTGCCCTGCCAGACCTTCATGTAGGTAAAAAACTCATTTATTATCATCTGAGCTTCTCTTATGTACAGAATATATTTTATGTAGTTTTAGCAGGTTCTGATTTTTCTAGGAATGCAGCTTACAGTGTGCCTCAAGAGATGGTTTTAGTTTATTTGGCTCAAAATGTTATCCGTTGTGTGTACCATTTCCAAAAAAAATCCCATCACCAACAGCAACATTGTTCAAGGTATTTGAGGGGCCAGCATCACACCCCCGAGTTAGCTTGCATTTTATCTGTTTTACACACAGTGGCTCTTTGCTTATGTGCCATCATCAAGCTACCTATGTCTTCTAACATTTACATATGAAATGGATTTTTGGAAATTATATACATGTATGCAGGTTATATTATCTCTGAATTTCATTTTGCAATAATGTAAAGAGCACATTACAATATGTTTGTTATAAAAGGGTGGATAGAATGGATCATTGCTCCCACTTTTTCCTTCTTTCCCATAGTGGAATTGCACATCATCACATTTTGCCATGTGACTTTGTAGTACTTCTCACTAGAGTGGGTGGAGAGTATTTATGTGCCTCATTGATTTGGGGCTTAGATATGAAATTTTCTTTGGCCAGTGATACCTGGAGAGAAATGGAAATGTGCCAGTTTGAACCTGGTCTGCAAAAGGCATCATCATGGTTTCACTCATCTTCTTGTTCTTTTGACACTTGCTATAAGAAAAATATGCGTCCACTGCTCTGTGGAGAATGGGGAAACACTTGGAACAGATCTAAACTCCACCTGGAGCCAAGATCATGGTGTTGCAGTGAGTTCAACAGAACAACAGCCAATCACAAACTCATGAGTATAAAAATAAGATTTTTCGAATGGCAACCCACTCCAGTATTCTTACCTGGAAAACCCCATGGATGGAGGAACCTGGTTGGTCCATGGTGTTGCAAAGAGTCAGATACAACTGAGCGACTTCACTTCTCCTTGTGAGTCACTGAGATTTCGAGATTGTTATGCACCAGGCTTCCCTGGTGGCTCAGAGGTTAAAGTGTCTGCCTGCAATGTGGGAGACCTGGGTTCAATCCCTGAGTCAGGAAGGTCCTCTGGAGAAGGAAATGGCAGCCCACTCCAGTACTCTTGCTTGGAGAATCCTATGGATGGAGGAGCCTGGTAGAGTACAGTCCATGGGGTTGCGAAGAGTCAGACATGACTGAGCAACTTCACTCACTATGCACCAGAAACTCACTCATACAAAGAGATGTTGAGTCTGATAAGATTGATAAGCAATGTGGTCTACTGTTTTCCTAAGTCTTGGAACACACAGAGTGAATGCTTTTCAACAGAATGGCTAAATTATATATATATATTTTTTAATTTTAAAAAAGTTTATTTATTTATTTTCTTTTTGGCTGCTCTGGTTTTCATTGTTAAATGATATTCTGATACCATATTAAAGGGGATTATGGATACCCAGCTTTCAAATCCTTAGGTTTTGGGCCTCTGCAATTACTGTTGAACTCTCCAACCATCAGGGTAAGTGCTGGTGTTTTGGGAGGGTATAAATTCACCAAGTGAGCAGGCCAGAAATAATTGATGAGTTCTCTTCTTTAAAAGGTGATCTGGTGCCATGGAAACAACAAGTGTGTTCAGCTTTGTGACTATGGATTATAATTACCAAGTTATTAAGCAGAGCATTATGTGAAAGATTGATGATTCTTGCTCAATGTAATGTGTCCTTTAAATGCTAAATAATAAGTTAAATGCAAGGAATAAATAAGTTCGATGGCTTATTTATGGGGTAATTATGGGATATTTTCAGCCCATAAACTAGGGCATCTGTAGAAACCCAACGCTGTGGAGGAGAAAGAGCCCTGAATTAGAAATAAGGAGACCTGGATTCTCTGTCACCTGCTAGCTAGTGACCTTGAATGGCTTATGTCTTTGCTCTCTGCCCCAGTTTCTTTGTTTGGAAAATTGTGTGTGGGGGGATGTGTGAGCATAAAAATACCCATCTCATAGAGAGGTTGCAAGGAATCATTGTCAATGACATAATTATATACATTTCTGAGCTCTGTGCCTGACACATAATAAGTGGTTACAAGTGTTATCTATCATTGTATCATCGTATTTGAAATATGAGATTCGGCCCTTCTGCTGAGAGTTTTCCTATTTTATGTTTTTAGTCAATATGAAATTAGTACAATTTATAATAGACTGTCATTGAATTCTTCTTGAAAAACCACTCTTCTCTGCTCAAAAAATTATCAGAGACTTGAGTAAATTCAGACAAGAATAGAGGAGAAAATATATATCATCCATCTATCCCATCATCTAAATATAACTACTGTTAACATTTTAATGTAGACTCCTAGTCTTTTTTTTTTACCCATGTATAGAATTTCTTTTTTAAATCTGAAATTGGAGTCATGCTGTACATGCTGATTTGCCACCTGCTTTTGAGATGTTTCCAATGTCATTAAATGTCCTCCTAAAACATACTTTTTAATGGTTGCCGAGTAGTGTGTTCTTGAGGAACATAGTCTAAGTGGAAGAGTTATTCAAGGAAGCCAACTTAGCCCATTCACTTAAATTATACTTTCAGACTTTCTGAAATCTTCATCTAAAATTGGTCTTAAATGGGCTAGGACTTGGCTTTAAGGTTTCTATCCACCCCTTCCTTCCTCCCCAGCTACCCCAGGTGCTCTGTCAAGTAGTTAATGACTGTACTAGGCACTTATTCCGTAGGGGAGCTCTCAATCTAAAGGGTCTCTGTGGTGAGCCATTTTGTAAAAGGAAAGATTTGTCATTCAAATAATCGCCCTCTCATTTCTCTCCTCAGGTAAATTTCTTTTTTTTTTTTGGAGTTCTCTTTTAAAGTAAGGTCCATCTACAGGTAAGACTTCTCTACTAGCCTTCTTAAATTACCTTCAATTCAGTTCAGTTCAGTTGCTCATTCGTGTCTGACTCTTTGCGACCCCTTAGACTGCAGTATGCCAGGCTTCCCTGTCCATCACCAACTCCCAGAGCTTGCTCAAATTCATGTCCATCAAGTGGGTGATGCCATCCAACCATCTCATCTTCTGTAGTCCCCTTCTCCTCCTACCTTCAGTCTTTCCCAGCATCAGGGTCTTTTCCTGATAATTCTTGTATTCTTTTCCTATAATT
>SJYA01002331.1:1190519-1280917 GCA_006410615.1 Neotragus moschatus
CCTTTAGGATGGATTGGTTGGATCTCCTTGCAGTCCAAGGGACCCTCAAGAGTCTTCTGCAACACCATAGTTCAAAAGCATCAATTCTTCGGCACTAAGCTTTCTTTATAGTTTAACTCTCACATTCATACATGACTATTGGAAAAACCATAGCTTTGACTAGATGGACATTTTTTGGGAAAGTAATGTCTCTGCTTTTTAATATGTTGTCTAGGTTGGTCTTAACTTTTCTTCCAAGGAGCAAGCATCTTTTAATTTCATGGCTGCAGTCAACATCTACAGTGTTTTTTGAGCCCAAGAAAATAACATGTATGCTGACTTTTATTGAGTGCTTCGTGTGTGTAAGTTTTGTGCTAAATGCTTTGCCATTTGCATGCTCTCGTTTAATTCTTAGAGCAACATTATGAGTAAGGCAGACTCAGAGTAGTCCTGTAACTTGTCCAAAGTCACATAGGAGGTAGGAGGTAGGAGGTAGGCAGCAGAGCCTGGATTCAGAATCGAGCTGTAGGACATCAAAGATTTCACTCTAGTGCAACTCCAGCTGTTCTCACTGAGATAATACTGCCTCTTAGGACTCTTTTCAGAAATTTGTGAGGACAGCTTTGGTGATGATGGTGATGGGAAGTTACAAAATCATGACATTGGGTGATTTGCTTTAGGGGACAAGGCAAACTAGACATTTAGCAATGTGTGGGGAAGATCTGTTATGTGTTCTGCTTAACCTTTTAGTGCCCTGCCAGACCTTCATGTAGGTAAAAAACTCATTTATTATCATCTGAGCTTCTCTTATGTACAGAATATATTTTATGTAGTTTTAGCAGGTTCTGATTTTTCTAGGAATGCAGCTTACAGTGTGCCTCAAGAGATGGTTTTAGTTTATTTGGCTCAAAATGTTATCCGTTGTGTGTACCATTTCCAAAAAAAATCCCATCACCAACAGCAACATTGTTCAAGGTATTTGAGGGGCCAGCATCACACCCCCGAGTTAGCTTGCATTTTATCTGTTTTACACACAGTGGCTCTTTGCTTATGTGCCATCATCAAGCTACCTATGTCTTCTAACATTTACATATGAAATGGATTTTTGGAAATTATATACATGTATGCAGGTTATATTATCTCTGAATTTCATTTTGCAATAATGTAAAGAGCACATTACAATATGTTTGTTATAAAAGGGTGGATAGAATGGATCATTGCTCCCACTTTTTCCTTCTTTCCCATAGTGGAATTGCACATCATCACATTTTGCCATGTGACTTTGTAGTACTTCTCACTAGAGTGGGTGGAGAGTATTTATGTGCCTCATTGATTTGGGGCTTAGATATGAAATTTTCTTTGGCCAGTGATACCTGGAGAGAAATGGAAATGTGCCAGTTTGAACCTGGTCTGCAAAAGGCATCATCATGGTTTCACTCATCTTCTTGTTCTTTTGACACTTGCTATAAGAAAAATATGCGTCCACTGCTCTGTGGAGAATGGGGAAACACTTGGAACAGATCTAAATTCCACCTGGAGCCAAGATCATGGTGTTGCAGTGAGTTCAACAGAACAACAGCCAATCACAAACTCATGAGTATAAAAATAAGATTTTTCGAATGGCAACCCACTCCAGTATTCTTACCTGGAAAACCCCATGGATGGAGGAACCTGGTTGGTCCATGGTGTTGCAAAGAGTCAGATACAACTGAGCGACTTCACTTCTCCTTGTGAGTCACTGAGATTTCGAGATTGTTATGCACCAGGCTTCCCTGGTGGCTCAGAGGTTAAAGTGTCTGCCTGCAATGTGGGAGACCTGGGTTCAATCCCTGAGTCAGGAAGGTCCTCTGGAGAAGGAAATGGCAGCCCACTCCAGTACTCTTGCTTGGAGAATCCTATGGATGGAGGAGCCTGGTAGAGTACAGTCCATGGGGTTGCGAAGAGTCAGACATGACTGAGCAACTTCACTCACTATGCACCAGAAACTCACTCATACAAAGAGATGTTGAGTCTGATAAGATTGATAAGCAATGTGGTCTACTGTTTTCCTAAGTCTTGGAACACACAGAGTGAATGCTTTTCAACAGAATGGCTAAATTATATATATATATTTTTTAATTTTAAAAAAGTTTATTTATTTATTTTCTTTTTGGCTGCTCTGGTTTTCATTGTTAAATGATATTCTGATACCATATTAAAGGGGATTATGGATACCCAGCTTTCAAATCCTTAGGTTTTGGGCCTCTGCAATTACTGTTGAACTCTCCAACCATCAGGGTAAGTGCTGGTGTTTTGGGAGGGTATAAATTCACCAAGTGAGCAGGCCAGAAATAATTGATGAGTTCTCTTCTTTAAAAGGTGATCTGGTGCCATGGAAACAACAAGTGTGTTCAGCTTTGTGACTATGGATTATAATTACCAAGTTATTAAGCAGAGCATTATGTGAAAGATTGATGATTCTTGCTCAATGTAATGTGTCCTTTAAATGCTAAATAATAAGTTAAATGCAAGGAATAAATAAGTTCGATGGCTTATTTATGGGGTAATTATGGGATATTTTCAGCCCATAAACTAGGGCATCTGTAGAAACGCAACGCTGTGGAGGAGAAAGAGCCCTGAATAGAAATAAGGAGACCTGGATTCTCTGTCACCTGCTAGCTAGTGACCTTGAATGGCTTATGTCTTTGCTCTCTGCCCCAGTTTCTTTGTTTGGAAAATTGTGTGTGGGGGGATGTGTGAGCATAAAAATACCCATCTCATAGAGAGGTTGCAAGGAATCATTGTCAATGACATAATTATATACATTTCTGAGCTCTGTGCCTGACACATAATAAGTGGTTACAAGTGTTATCTATCATTGTATCATCGTATTTGAAATATGAGATTCGGCCCTTCTGCTGAGAGTTTTCCTATTTTATGTTTTTAGTCAATATGAAATTAGTACAATTTATAATAGACTGTCATTGAATTCTTCTTGAAAAACCACTCTTCTCTGCTCAAAAAATTATCAGAGACTTGAGTAAATTCAGACAAGAATAGAGGAGAAAATATATATCATCCATCTATCCCATCATCTAAATATAACTACTGTTAACATTTTAATGTAGACTCCTAGTCTTTTTTTTTTTACCCATGTATAGAATTTCTTTTTAAAATCTGAAATTGGAGTCATGCTGTACATGCTGATTTGCCACCTGCTTTTGAGATGTTTCCAATGTCATTAAATGTCCTCCTAAAACATACTTTTTAATGGTTGCCGAGTAGTGTGTTCTTGAGGAACATAGTCTAAGTGGAAGAGTTATTCAAGGAAGCCAACTTAGCCCATTCACTTAAATTATACTTTCAGACTTTCTGAAATCTTCATCTAAAATTGGTCTTAAATGGGCTAGGACTTGGCTTTAAGGTTTCTATCCACCCCTTCCTTCCTCCCCAGCTACCCCAGGTGCTCTGTCAAGTAGTTAATGACTGTACTAGGCACTTATTCAGTAGGGGAGCTCTCAATCTAAAGGGTCTCTGTGGTGAGCCATTTTGTAAAAGGAAAGATTTGTCATTCAAATAATCGCCCTCTCATTTCTCTCCTCAGGTAAATTTCTTTTTTTTTTTTNTGGACATGAGTTTGAGTTAGCTCCAGGAGCTGGTGATAGACAGGGAGGCCTGGTGTGCTGCAGTTCATGGGGTCGCAAAGAGTTGGACACGACTGAGCAGCTGAACTGAACTGAATTGAGGTTAAATTAGGTCATTAAGACGGACTCTCATCCAATGTAACTGATGTCTCTCCAGTTTTAAGAGGAGAGTAGGACATAGATGGGCTTCCCATGCAGCACAGTGGTAAAGAGTCTGCCAATGCAGGAGATGCAGGAAATGTGGGTTTGATTCCTGGGTCAGGAAGATCCCCTGGAGCAGGAAATGACAACCCATTCCAGCATTCTTGCCTGGAAACTTCCATGGACAGAGGAGCCTGGTGGGCTACAGTCTGTGGGGTGGCAAAGAGTCGGACATGACTGACGACAGAACACGCATGCACAGGACACAG
Organism: Neotragus moschatus; assembly: GCA_006410615.1. Taxonomy (NCBI): domain Eukaryota; kingdom Metazoa; phylum Chordata; class Mammalia; order Artiodactyla; family Bovidae; genus Neotragus; species Neotragus moschatus. The sequence continues at coordinate 1,194,532 of SJYA01002331.1, forward strand.
ACAGTATAGAGAGAAGACCTTGAATTTGCACTTCCAGTCTCCAGAATGGTGAGAAAACTTTCTGTTGGTTAAGTCACCCAGTACGGGCTTCCCTAGTAGCTCAGCTGGTAAAGAATCTGCCTACAATGCAGGAAACCCAGGTTTGATTCCTGGGTTGGGAAGATCTGCTGGAGAAGGGATAGGCTACCCACTCCACTATTCTTGGGCTTGCCTGGTGGCTCAGGTGGTAAAGAATCCGCCTGCAATGCAGGAGATCTGGGTTCAGCCCCTGGGTTGGGAAGGTCCCATGGAGAAGGGAACAGCTGCCCAGTCCAGTATTCTGGCCTGGAAAATTCCAGACCATGTTGGAAAGAGTTGGACCTGACTGAGCAACTTTCACTTTCACTTTCAAGCCACCTAGTCTATGGTACTTTGTAATAGCAGCCTCAGCAAACTAATACACTGGGTAAAGAATAATCAACAGCCTAGGAGAAGTTCTCATAGGGACATGTTGACTCCTGCTGGTCCAGCCTGTGGAATTCTTAAGTATTACTTAAAATGAGATCATCAGGTCACAAGAGGGTTATGCTTATTATGAAAGAGTGTAGTGCTTGTGGGGGAATTTCAAAGAAAGATTGGGAAGATACTATTTTGAGTTGGGGCTTTCCTTTAAACTATCTTAATATATTTCACATACTCTACCCCTGAATTTGGCAGTGAATGTGTGTGTGTGTTTTTGAGACACTGGGAAAGGAGGACTTCCCTCGTGGTCCAGTGGCAACGACTCTGAGCTCCCAATGCAGGGGACCAGGGTTCAATGCCTGGTCAGAAAACTAGATCCCACATGCTGCAACTAAGAGTTTGCATGTGGAAACTGAAAGACTCTGCATAGTGCAACTATAAGATCCTGAAGATCAAAGATCCTGCATGTGACAACTAAGACCTGGTGCAGCCAAATTAAACACACACACACACACACATTAACACATGGAAAAGGGGGTAAGAAGGGGCTGAAGAAAAGAACAGATTTCTATCTGTTTACGTATTGCCTTTAATAAGGGAGAATGACCCAATCAGGAATTTTTAATGACTGGATATCTGTTTGAACTTGATTGGACAGGATTCGTCTTTCAAAGCCTTTCTGAGTTGGCTTTAACACTCTCTGTGAAATAGCAACAGCATCAGCAGGAGCTTCTGCAGGTCAGGCCAACTCTGTCTGCCTGACAGTAAGATCATCCTATCTGGACCTGGGTACTGCTTAACCAAGAATAATTGAATGCCTCAGCAATCTGGATTTGGAAATCACCTGAAGGAATGACAGCTTAAGGGCTGATTTATGCCTTATTTGTCTTGAACGTGTAAAAGGAAGAATAACTGAGCGCATGAGTCTTGGGCAAAATTGGTATGAAGGGATGTTGGAGAGGATTGTTGTATTCCCTGAGTATTTTGATAACCATTCTGGTTCCTTTTGGTAAAAATTTTATTCTAGGTATAAAATCTTTCATGCAAGGGCAGTTAGGACATTTTGAAGATCTATCCACTCACCTGTAATCAATCTGTCCATGTATCCATCCACCCATCCATCAGTTCAGCCAACTATCCATTCACTCACCCGTCTCTTCACCCACATATTCCATTCATCTATCTACCCATCCATCCATCCATCTATTCACCTGCCTACTCACCCACTTTCTTAATATCACTTCAATCTAGTAACTTCTCTCCATCTCAGTTTTCTTCCATGCATCCCTAAAATAGCCTTCTCACTGGTCTTCTTGCCTCCAGCCTTCTCATCTTGCCTCTTTTGTCCACATTGCAGCCTGATCCTTCAAAGAATGATCTTTCTACACTTCAGTTTCCTCATCTGTAAAAGCAAGGAAATACTGTTCACTTCTCTGGATTATTATAAATGGGACTCTCATTTATTCAGCCAACCATGATTTATTGAGCTCCTACTTCATGCATCAGTCTCCTCTGTAGGCCCTGGTGATGTAGCAGCAAACAGGGCCAACAGGTCCTGCCTTTGTGGAGCTTTTATATCAGTGAGAGAAGCAGGCAGTAAGTGCACATTCCAACAGTTACATGACACAGTCTCAGGTGGTGACACACATTTAGAAGAACAATGATGATGTCCATGAAGTGCTTAGCACCATATCCAGCACATGTGTGCTAAGTTGCTTTAGTTTTGCCTGACCCTTTGCGACCCAGTGGACCGTAGCTCGCCAGGCTCCTCTGTCCATTGGATTCTCCAGGCAAGAACACTGGAGTGGGTTGCCATGACCTCCTCAGGGGGATCTTCCCAACCCAGGGATCAAAGCTGTGTCTCTTATGTCTCCTACATTGGTAGGCAAGTTCTTTACAATTAGCACCACCCAGGAAGACCATCTAACACTATATAGATATTGAATTAATGGTAGGCATCATAGTAACACTAATTAGTATTATCATATATCAGTCTCTCTAAAAACTTTCAACAATAATTGTGGTTTCACCTCACAAAAACTCCATGAAGTCGATGAGATTATTTTACTCATTTTAGATATGGAAACTGAGGCACAATCTTTCATTGTCTTGAAGTAAATGTTCAAATTCCTTACTCATGTACTCAAGGCCTTTCATGATTTGACCCTGCCTATCTCTCCAGCCTCATTTCTTTCTGACATGGTGTCTCCTGCCTTGTGTCTCCTTGTGTCTCATTCTTCAAAATTTAGTTCAGTCATTGCTTCCTCCAGGGCGTTTTTCTTGACCACTACCCTCTCCAACCCCTGGCACCCTCTAAGGCAGGGTTAAGTGCTTTGCCCCAGGGTTCCCACCATTTCCCTTATATGGTTCTCATCATATGGTACTGCAGTTGTCCACTCTGTCTGCTGCCTCTGTGACAACATGAATTCTCTTGAGAGTGGACATCTTGCCTTTTTCCTCTTAACCCCAGTATCCAGCCCAGTGTAGGCCAGTACTGGGCATATAATAGGTACTCAACAAATGAACAACATTGCATTAGAACATGGAATATGAGGTCCATGAATCAATGTAAATTGGAAGTGGTCAAACAGGAGATAGCAAGAGTGAAAAATTGACATTTTAAGAATCAGTGAACTAAAATGGACTGGAATGGGCAAATTTAATTCAGATATCTCTTATATCTACTACTGTGGGCAAGAATCCCTAAGAAGAAATGGAGTAGCCCACAGAGTCAACAAAAAAGTCCAAAATACAATACCTGAGTACAATCTCAAAAATGACAGAATGGTCTCTGTTCATTTCCAAGGCCAACTATTCAATATCACAGTAATCCAAGTCTATGCCCCAGTCACTAATGCTGAAGAAGCTGAAGTTGAATGGTTCTATGATGACCTACAAGACCTTCTAGAGTTAACACCAAAAAGAGATGTCCTTTTCATCATAGGGGACTGAATTGCAAGAATAGGAAGTCAAGAGGTACCTGAAGTCACAGGCAAGTTTGGTCTTGGAGGGCAAAATGAGGCAGGGCAAAGGCTAACAGAGCTTTGCCAAGAGAATGCACTGGTCATAGCAAACACCCTCTTCCAACAACACAAGAGGCTACTCTACATATGGACATCACCAGATGGTCAATACTGAAAGTGCGAAACACCACTAGGCCATTCAGGTATGACCCAAATCAAATTCCTTACGATTATACAGTGGAAGTGACAAATAGATTCAAGAGATTGGATCTGATAGACAGAGTGCCTGAAGAACTATGGATGGAGGTTCTTGACATTGTACACGAGGCAGTGATCAACACCATTCCCAGGAAAAAGAAATGCAAAAAGGCAAAATGGTTGTCTGAGGAGGTCTTACAAATAGCTGAGAAAAGAAGAAGTGAAAGGCAAAGGAGAAAAGGAAAGATATACTTATCTGAATGCGGAGTTCCAAAGACTAGCAAGGAGAGATAAGACAGCCTTCTTCCGTGATCAGTGCAAAGAAATAGAGGAAAACCATGGAATGGGAAAGACTAGAGATCTCTTCAAGAAAATTAGAGCTACCATGGGAACATTTCATGCAAAGATGGACACAATAAAGGACAGAAATTGTATGGACCTAATACAAGCAGAAGATACTAAGAGGTGGCATGAATACACAGAAGAACTATACAAAAAAGATCTTAATGACCCAGATAACCACAATGCTGTGATCACTCACCTAGAGCTAGACATCCTGACATGTAAAGTCAAGTGGGCATTAAGAAGTATCACTACAAAGAAAGCTAGTGGAGGTGATGGAATTCCAGTTGAGCTATTTCAAATCCTAAAAGATAATGCTGTGAAAGTGCTACACTCAATATGCCAGCAAATTTGGAAAGCTCAGCAGTGGGCACAGGACTGGAAAAGGTCAGGTTTCATTTCAATCCCAAAGAAAGGTAATGCCAAAGAAGGATCAAACTACTGCACAATTGCACTCATCTCACCCACTAGCAAAGTAATATTCAAAATTCTCCAAGTGAGGCTTCAGCAATACATGAACTGAGAACTTCCAGATGTTCAAACTGGATTTAGAAAAGGCAGAGGAGCCAGAGATCAAATTGCCAACATCCACTAGATTGTAGAAAAAGCAAGAGAGTTCCAGAAAAAAAATATACTTCTGGTTTATTGACTATGCCAAAGCCTTTGACTGTGTGGATCACAACAAACTGTGGAAAATTCTTCAAGAGATGGGAGTACCAGACCACCTAATCTGCCTCCTGAGAAATCTATGTGCAGGTAAAGAAGCAACAGGTAGAATAGGACATATAGCAATGAACTGGTTCCATATTGGGAAAGGAGTACATCAAGACTGTGTATTGTCATCCTGCTTATTTAACTTATATGCAGAATACATCATGCAAAATGCTGGGCTGGATGAAACACAAGCTGGAACCAAGATTGCTGGGAGAAACATCAATAACCTCAGATATGTAGATGTCACCACCCTTATGGCAGAAAGCAAAGAGGAATTAAAGAGCCTCTTGATGAAAGTGAAACAGAAGAGTGAAAAAGTTGGCTTAATACTTAACATTCAAAAAACGAAGATCATGGCATCTGGTCCCATCACTTCATGGCAAATAGATGGTGAAACAATGGAAACAGTGAGAGACTTTATTTTGGGGGGCTCCAAAATCACTGCAGATGTTGACTACAGCCATGAAATTAAAAGATGCTTGCTACTTCGAGGAAAAACTATGACCAATCTAGACAGCATATTAGAAAGCAGAGACATTACTTTGCTGACAAATCTGTCTAGTCAAAGCTATGGTTTTTCCAGTAGTCATGTATGGATTTGAGAGTTGGACATCCAACTCTCATAAAGAAAGAAAGAAAGCTGAGCACCAAAGAACTGATGCTTTTGAACTGTGGTNAAAACCCTTCACCAAAAAAATTCCTAATCAACCCACTATACTAATAATTTCTAACTTCCTCAAAGAATCTGCCTTTAGTAAGTCTAAAACATCTCATGCCTCTCACGGTTGGGAGGCTGTAAACAATCACATGTGGCTGGACAAACCTGTTCAGGCAGGCTAGATAGCCTTCAGAGAAGTTTGTAAGTTGAAACACTCTTGTCATGCCCGGGAATTTTTATTAACTGGAGCTGCAGGTTAACTCCTTCTCCTAGAGAAGTGATGGGGAAGAGCTCCCCTGTAAAGTCAGAGGTATAGGTGAGAGCATAAAGCAGTAAAGTAGGCAGACTCTGGTTTTGGGGGTAAATGCTCAGGAACAGGGGGTTTCCTGGGGCTTGATCCCGCCTTTACGTATGCCGAAACCTCCTTCCTCATGACCTTTGCCACAGGCGGAGTTCCTCACGCTGGCTCCCAGCATCTAATTTTGCCCTGGCTTTTAGGTTCCACGTGAGAGGGAGCTCAAGGCGGGGTCAGAGAAGTCCTACCTGAGAACATAGATCTAAGCTAAAGTCCATCCAGGAGATGGACTGGGCAGTGGTGATTGGGGGGGGGTCAGGTGAGGGGAGAGAATACTAAGCAGAAGGAATAGGTTGTGCAAAGGTCGTGAGGCTGCAGAAGATATGGCACATAAATAATGTGTACAACTAGGTATGTAGCTGGAAAACCTGCTCATGGAAAATAATTGCTTTTCCAGGGATCTTCCCAAAGAAGACTCTGACATAGAGATTTGAATATAAGACATTTGCATTTTTAGAGGCAGTTCTGAGTACGAGTTGAGAAAAGGGAGCGGGGGTGGTAAGACAGGGAAGGGAAGGATCCGGATATATCATCACATCAGTTATCTCTGAGCAAGTAGGGAGCTTTGGGGGCTATGGTCAAACATTCCACCCAAGCTGGGGTACTTACACAACATCTCCCATCAGTGATTGTTTGAGGACTGCTCTTGGGGTTGGGCGAAATTAATTCCCTGGCACCTCCATTCCGCCATGTGTGAGTCAAAGTGGGTCCCAGTTGCCAGAGAAGCCATCAGGCAAATAATAGCAGGTGCTGGCCTTTGAAAGTTGGGCCAGTAGGGTAAAGGCCAGGGGACCTTGCAGGGGTCCCGTGCATCTGCTATGTACTCCAACCCCCTCTGAGGCTTGGAGCTGTTGGGGTCATCCAGGCTCAGCTTGTGGGGGCCCTTGTGAGCTGTTGTGAGAGGTCTCAGGCTCCACCCTTTGGGGAAGCACTGTTGATCTTAAGTTTTAAGCTGATCTTAACTTTGATCACTCTAGTCCTTGGGTGGAGAATGGACTGTTGTGGCCTGAGGAGCAGATACAGGGAGAGAGAGTTTGTCAGGCAGCCTCAGCTATCCAGGCAAGATGATGGTGGCTTAGAGTTGGTAGGGTGGGGATGGAGAGCAAGTTGGAGAGAGGTGGAGATGGAATAGACTAGATTTCATGAGCATCTACATCCGGGGAAGGTGGCAGCCGTTTTCCATAGTCTCTTCCTTATGCTAAATTAGACGCAGGTGTCTCTGAGACTTGGCAAGTGGGGCTGTCATTCTCCTGATCCTCCACCCGCCACCTCTTACCTGTCATCTGCTGTGGTCTTGGTGCCCACTCTTCACAGTATTCTCCAGGCTGCTGGAGCCAGCATAAAATAAATAGCCCCTATGTCCCACCTTGCCAGCTTCCCTTCTGCCTTGCCCACCCTGCTGTGCCTGGTGAGCTCTGGCTACAGTTCCAGCTTCTAAAGCAGTATTATTGTCGAGGAATGTGGAAGCAGACGGGCCAGGGAGGAGGGGGCGGGGATGAGCATTCCGTCTGCCATCTGTGGCTCAAGCGAGAGCTGTGCTAATGGGAGCCAGGGCCTCAGTCTCTGTGTGATCCAGAGAAACGCGTCTCCACTGAGTGGGCAACAGGACTCCATCTGCAGGCCCATTTGGCGTCCTGTGGGGTCACTGTCTCTGAGAGTGGGGCTGGGAAGCCAGGCCTTGAGATGACGTGCTGTGGATAGAGGTCTCCTTTGTCCCCAAGCCCCACTCTTCAGCTGGGCCCTGCGGGGTACAAAATGCTGCTGTGCTGTACTTGCAGCTCAAGAACATACTGCTTATTGTTAAGCATCACTCTATTAGCCGTTTTAACCAAAAAACTGGAGTTCAGGTTTTAAGATTTCTAGAATGTAGAGGGATCCTAAGGATCGTTCATTTAACGAATATTTAATTCTGGAAAATTCCTGTTTTCTTCTGGGTAAAGCCCACCTGGACCCCAATTCAGCACTCTAAGCACAGAGACACCAAGGGAGCTATTGTTTTTACCATGATGAGACTTGCCTTCGACCTTAGAGAATAGCTTCAGGTATGTTCTCCTGACCCAAGCTGGGCCTGTTCAAAGGCTTCCGTCGACTGAGAATAGAGAGAGAAAGGGCAGCTTGTAGTGGCTGAAATGGTAACATGTAGAAGATGGCACACACCTGTTTCTCTCTGGTCAGCAGGGAGGAGAGGGAGAGAGGGAGGGAGGGCAAAAGGGATGGAGAGGGTGAGCAAGGAAGGGAAGTGGAAGGGTCGGGGACGAGGGAGGGAGGAGAAGGTAGGTACGAGTAGTGAGTAGGAGGCACAGGTGTGTTTTGCACCTTTCTCCAGAGTTTCCTCGTGGCTCCTCTTCCTTCCTTGAGCTCCTATTCCCTCTGTGGTAGCTCACTTAGTATAGCACACCCATTATTTGCTATATCTTCCTCATTTCCATACCGTGTTTCCTCTCTGTTTTTTTTTTTCCCCATTAATTGATTTTTATTGCAGTATATTTGTTTAACAATGTTGTGTTAGCTTTTACTATAGAGCAAAATGAGTCAGCCATACATAAACATATCCTCCACTTCTTAAATATACCAGTTTCACTCAATTGCTTGTCCAATCCATTGGGATGGTCAGAATGCCAGCACCCCAGCCAAAGGCCCCAGCTGGCATGGCTTCCACTTTCCCTTCAAGACCATGATGACGCCAACCTGACTGTACCAGCCAACCAAACAAACTCATAAATACCAATTAGTTATATTGATGAGCAATGTTTATGGGTTCCTGCAGATCAATTCATAAGTATTATAAATTACAACAGTTTCTAAATGCCCTGTGACTAATGGCTTTGGTTGTAGTGGATTTTATCACGTTGTTGAGTACCTAATCATCCTTGGCCTCACTGAGTGTTTCTGTGACCTGCAACGAAGCGACAATGACTCAGAGTCCAGCAGTTTCAAGGTCAGAGAGTCTGTGTTTCTAGCTTCCATCCTGAGTGGCAGGGATCCTGGTATTTTGCTATTTAGTGGTTCATTCTTTCATTTTTGGTAATGGTGAGCTGTCCTTTTCCACTCACTTAAGAAACATCTTTTATTCTGACTTTTACCTGTTGTTTCCGAGGCTCATTCATTCATCAGATTATTTATGGAGCACTTTCTATATGCCCAGTGCTATGTGAATGCTGGGAATTTAGTGCTGTATTGGTCAGGATAGGCTAGTTGTGCTGATGTAACAAGGTACCTTTGAAATCCTAGAAGATTAAAACAAAAGTTTTTTTTTTGTTTGTTTGTTTTCATTAAGCTACACATCTATTGTGGATCAACAGTGGGCACTCTTCCACTTATTCACTCAGGGGCCCAGGCTGATGAAACATTGCATCACTGTGGTAGGAGAATTGATAACTGGAGAATTACTGTGCCAGCTTTTCTGTGCTTCAGCCCAGAGGTGACATGTATCACTTCTCTATGCAGCCCATGAGCCACATATTTGCCCCATGGCCCCAATTAACTTCAAAGGAGGCTGAGAAATGTGGAGAGAGCACATGGAATATTTGGTGTGTTTAATGGTCTTCAGAGAGATTGCGTTGTAGCTTGTGTTGCAGGGATCAAACAAATTATTGCATAAATAATTGTTTAACAATAATTGGGACGAAGGCTACAAGAGAATTTGGGATGCTACAAGAGTGTAAACCAGGAGGTCTGTTGCCTTCTAGGTGGTTGGGACAGATTCCTAGAGAAGGGTTATTTCAGCTGAAACCTGAGAGGTGAACTAGGGCTGGTGAGGTGGAGAGAGTGAGTGTGGCACCCAGCTGTGTCACAAAATACAGATCACCCTGAGTTCTCCTCTCAAAGAAATTAAGAGTATAGCGCGAGAGGTAAGAAATACACGGGAAAGGACAGTACCAGTTAGCCTGCAATGACGGGTGGCATGGGTAAGTGATTTCGGTGCATTGGCTCACTTGATTCACCCTCACAATAGGTTTAGAAACACGCTGCCCAGCAAGTATCTGGTGAGGACTTGAACTCGTGTGTGCCTGAGGTTCATGCTCTTTACCACTGTGTGCTGCTCCCTCTGTGGTGACAGCCTGGTGACTCAGTTAGTTAGTCACTGAGTTAGTTAGCTCAGAGTTCATTGCCTGAGCTGATCTTCCTCTGCCTCTCTGATAAGTTACTGAATCTCCCCAGGCCTTGGTCCATCATTAAAACAAGAGCATTTGGCTAGACCAGAGTTTTTTTCGGAGGAGCCTGATAGGCTGCAGTCCATTGGGTCATGAAGAGTTGGACATGACTGAGCGACTTCCCTTTCACTTTTCACTTTCATGCATTGGAAAAGGAAATGGCAACCCACTCCAGTGTTCTTGCCTGGAGAATCCCAGGGATGGCGGAGCCTGGTGAGCTGCTGTCTCTGGGGTCGCACAGAGTCAAACACGACTGAAGTGACTTAGCAGCAGTAGCAGCAGCAGCAGAGCTTTGAAAAAATGTTTTAATGTAGTGGAACATTTAAAAAATAAAATCCATTTTAATTTAATAATTATACATATATAAATACATACATATGTATATAACTAATTTAAAAACAAAATCAATGCAGATCAATATATAAAGTAGGTACGAGTGGACAGTAGCCTGAGGAGGATCCCCAAACCTCAGCCCCACATCTTCCTATCTCCTGGGACTCCCCTGAGGGGCCTGGCATGTGGTAAACACTCAATAAAACCATTGGACTACCTGAGGTTACTTCCAGCTCTCAAGTCAGCTGAGTGTTCCCAGTATTAGGAGTCACTGTGGCCTTATGGCAGAAAGTAAAGAGGGACTAAAAAATNAAATCAATGCAGATCAATATATAAAGTAGGTACGAGTGGACAGTAGCCTGAGGAGGATCCCCAAACCTCAACCCCACATCTTCCTATCTCCTGGGACTCCCCTGGGGGGCCTGGCATGTGGTAAGCACTCAATAAAACCATTGGACCATCTGAGGTTACTTCCAGCTCTCAAGTCAGCTGAGTGTTCCCAGTATTAGGAGTCTCTGTGGCCTTATGGCAGAAAGTAAAGAGGAACTAAAAAATCTCTTGATGAAAGTGAAAGAGAGTGAAAAAGTTGGCTTAAAGCTAAACATTCAGAAAATGAAGATCATGGCATCCGGTCCATCACTTCATGGGAAATAGATGGGGAAACAGTGGAAACAGTGTCAGACTTTATTTTTGGGGGCTCCAAAATCACAGCAGATGGTGACTGCAGCCACGAAATCAAAAGACACTTACTCCTTGGAAGAANTGAAGAACTAAAGAGCCTCTTGATGAAAGTGAAAGAGGAGAGTGAAAAAGTTGGCTTAAAGCTCAACATTCAGAAAACTAAGATCATGACATCAGTCCCATCACTTCATGGGAAATAGATGGGGAAACAGTAGAAACAGTGCCAGACTTTATTTTTCTGGGCTGCAAAATCACTACAGATGGTGAATGCAGCCATGAAATTAAAAGACACTTGCTCCTTGGAAGGAAAGTTACGACCAACCTAGACTGCATATTAAAAGGCAGAGTCACTACCCTGTCAACAAATGTTCNGAAACAGTAGAAACAGTGCCAGACTTTATTTTTCTGGGCTGCAAAATCACTACAGATGGTGAATGCAGCCATGAAATTAAAAGACACTTGCTCCTTGGAAGGAAAGTTACGACCAACCTAGACTGCATATTAAAAGGCAGAGTCACTACCCTGTCAACAAATGTTCATTTAGTCAAGGCTATGGTTTTTCCAGTAGTCATGTATGGATGTGAGAGTTGGACTATAAAAAGGGCTGAGCACCGAAGAATTGATGCTTTTGAAGTGTGGTGTTGGAGAAGACTCTTGAGAGTCCCTTGGACTGCAAGGCATTCCAACCAGTTCATCCTAAAGGAAATCAGTCCTGGGTGTTCATTGGAAGGACTAATGTTGAAGCTGCAACTCCAATACTTTGGCCACCCAATGCAAAGTGCTGACTCATTTGAAAGACCCTGATGCTGGGAAAGATTGAGGGCAGGAGTAGAAGGGGATGACAGAAAATGAGATGGTAGATGGCATTACCGACACAATGGACATGGGTTTGGGTGGACTCCAGGAGTTGGTGATGGACAGGGAGGCCTGGTGTGCTGTGGTTCATGGGGTCACAAAGAGTTGGACACAACTGAGCAACTGAACTTAACTGAACTGATATTGAGACAAGCAAAATGTTTGGGATAAGGCATAGGGATCCTGACAAGGTATGTAATCTAACAGAAGATACTTACATAAATCTGGATCCCCAAAGAGCTATCCTTTGAGCCCCTATAAGGATGAATAGAGATAAAGGAGCATTATATTAGTATGTGGGGTAGTTCTGTCACCAGAATACTTTTTAATACTGAAAGATATTTTTAATTGTGAAATGCTTAATCTCTGTCCAAAATAACAGAGGTGGTTATAGCACTTTAAAGACACATCCAGGCCAAGGAATGGCCAAATGGCATCAGTGTACACTGTAGAAATAAAGGTTTCACAGTAGAGATGATTGTGGATAAAACTGAGTCATCACATGCCTACAGATAGTTACCCCATGAAGACTTGAAAGACTCTCCATTATTGAAATCAGTATTAATAATGCCATCTGTAACTCAGATGGAAGAAAAAAAGACTGTCATATGAAATCAACATGGTCATTTAAATTGCATTGGTTTTGCATTTTTGGTTGTATTTGACTTGCAGTTTTTGTTTTATTGTTACATAAGTCTTGGATATCTAAAGGGTTTATACTTAGTTTAATGGTTGTTCATATTATAATAGAATTATAAAATATTTTTTCTTCAATAGAGATATATACATTCTTTGGATATAGAGTGACTATAGAGTGTAGGTTTGAAAAGGACCGGCTTACCATTTGACTTCTTGTGTAGATCCACCTACAGTGTGGACCACTCACTCTAGTCAGACAGTGTCATGGCAATTATGGTGCACATTACAACTTGTGAAAGCTGTCTTTTATTTCAGTATCTATGAACCTTTTGAAATGGTTCTATCCTGAAGCAGAAATCTGCCTCAGATGAATTAGGTTGAATTAAGTGAAAATCCTGTTCTTATCAGTCAAAAACAACTATCTATAAGCATCTTCTTATCATAAAACCTAATACATCATAAAGTTTCTTCTCTTTCAAGGAAAGCCTAACCTAAACCAGTATGAATGAATCATAAGAGAAATTTCTTAATAGGCAATTAACTCTCCATGATGCTATACTGATTTTTGCTGATGCCATTCAGTTAAATTAGAAATTAAATGTAAATGCTTTTTTAATATAAAAATAATATATTGAAAAAAGAAACTATTGAACATATATATGGGCTTACCTAGTGACTTCAGCAGTAAAGAATCCAACTGCCAAAGTAGGAGACATGGATTGCATCCCTGGGTTGGGAAGATTCCCTGGAGAAGAAAATGGCAACCCACTCCAATATTCATGCCTGGGGAATCCCATGGACAGAGAAGCCTGGCAGGCATAAGTCCATGGGGTGGCAAAGAGTCAGATATGACTTATCAAATAAATAATAACAACAAGAAGAAGCGAATATATATAAGAAAGAAAGAAGGAATATAAAATTAAATCGTAGTAAGTGAGACACTACCTTGGGGAACCACTTGGCCACTGATCACAGAGACCTTCTTCCTAATAGAACAGAAGTTAATTAATCAGGTTTTTGTATAAAGCAATACAGAAAAGATCCAGAACTCCTAGAAATAGGTATCAATCAGAACAGCTTTTCAGTACAGTCTTTTTTATTTCCTATTCACTACAACACTAAGAAGTAATCAAATATTACCCATACTGTTTTCTCAACTCATTTTTGTCTTTTCCTTTAATTGTTTTAAATTCCTCAAGAGTGAAGAACCCCCACCCCCATCTAATTGTAAAAGAGGAGAGCAAAGAAAGTTTTGTCCATAGTTATTGCTTCCTTAGAGATGAGGTGACCTACCCCCTATTTCATACTAAACATGATTATTAGTGATAATATCTAAGTGAAACATCTCTGGTTTCATTTGAGACAATGAAATGTGTGTCCCCCTTTCTTCCAACACAAATATTTCAAAATAACAAGCATGACAAAATCTTCATGATACAAGGCACGATATGAAGAAATATGAGGAACATCTCATGTTCTTGTTACTCCCATGTTTAATGTTTTTATTTTCTCTTTTAGATTAGGAAACATCCCAAATCTTGTATACAAAAGCTTTATGTCCACTTTGTTCCCAGATAAAGGAAGGATTATTTCTTGACAAGTGGGCAGTGAAGCCTGGCCTCAGAAACTATATTCCATGACTTCTCTGCATGGCACCAAAGGACTAAGGCTAAGAAAGAGGATACATATTCACAGAAAAAGTAATTCAGATCTATGAAAAAAGGGCTAAATAAAATTATAATAAATGGTAAAATATTACGGAAGTTCTGTGATAGCAAAGTCACTCATTTGTCCATTCACTCAACTGTTTACAAGAATCTATTTTACATAAGGTATTGTTTAATATAAATAATCGACATTCATTGGGTACTTATTATGCACCAGGAATTATACTAGCTATTTTATATACATTATTTCAAAATTACTATGAATAGGTACTATTATTATCCCAATTTTACAGAAGAAAAATAGGAAGCTGAAGAGGTTACATAACAAGTTCATAAGTGGCTATGCTGGGATTTGAACTTATAACTGACTGTTTTCTTTCTACTGCACTATACGAACCACTTAAAAACATTTGAAAACTGAATGGATATAAATATTTAGTGCACCTAACAATGTACAAATCAATACTCCATTAAATGTGAATCATTAACACTTCATTTGGGGTTTCAAAATTTCATTTGGAGTCAAAGCATAAATATCAAAGCACTTTTTCTGTTGACAGCAGTATTTCCCATTCTCATCTGTAGCACTTTCCAACGGCCAACATCACAGTGAATTTTACAGGAGTAACTTAGAAACTATTATCATGTTAGCCAGTGTAAAAATTTCCTGCTAGTTCTTCTGTTAGTGGAGTTACCCCTCAAATGAAAAATGCCTGTGGAATACCCAAGACTGGGTACTTTCCTATGTGTTTGCTAAATAATAGACAGGAGTTGCAGCTACAGTTCTCCCTCTATTTTGACTTCCATGGTAGTGGACTAGAGCATGATCCTTTTATAAAAATATTTGATTATTTATTTATATAATAATCTCTTACTAAGTACCTACTTATGCAATCTATGCTAAAGGGATGTTTGTTCAAAGAAAATGTAACCAACAATAGTTTACATATCTATTGTGAGAAAATAAGGCACATTTAGGAACCTTCTATGATTCAATTTGCATACACGCTCTAAGGAAGACATGTTAAAAGAGTCTATTCCTAATTCCTAGTCCTCTAAATACCTCATATCTTTATCAGGAGAGACACGTGCCTTTTCTGTCATTTTTATCCCTAACTCCATGCATATATTCCTTACACATTGCTGGTGCTAAAATAATAATGTTTGTTATTCAAATAAATGAGCTCTGTATCTTTTCAAATCCTTTAGCAGGATCCATTAAAAAATAACAGTAGTCTGTGGCTCAGAGGCTCTGGCTTGTATCCGGACAATATGCCAAACCTACCATCTGACTTTTTTAAACAAGCCGTAGCAACTAACTCCCTCCATGAGAGTGAATGGAACTGAACGGATGGCTAGGATTTCAAGGGATGGTACCAGATGTTCCTTAGTATAACTCTAGTGGCTTTCAGCTCATTTCTGAAAATAATTGCTTTAGAATGAGGCTTCCACCAAGAGCTCATGATGAACAAGCAGACTTTTGCATGTGATTCTTGGAAGAACATGTGAGTAGTCAAACCCTGCAGACGTAGAAACTGAGGGGAAGATGAAAAACTCTGAGATCCATCAGAATGGGCTTAGGAGTTCCAGCAGGAATAAACTAATTGGTCCTACCTACTGTGTCTATAAGCTTCCCTGCCAGCTCAGTGGTAAGGACTCCACCTGCAACACAGGAGACACAGGAAACACGGGTTTGAGCCCTCGGTAGGGAAGATCCCCTGGAGAAGGAAATGGCCACTCATTTCAGTATTCTTGCCTGGAAAAATCCCACAGACAGAGGAGCCTGGCAGGCTGCATTCCCTCTGGTCGCAAAGAGTTGGATACAACTTGATGACTAAACAACAACAAAGTAGGTCTACACTAGGAGATAAAACTGACTCTGAGCAAAGAAAGAAAATATAATCATCAAGATGCACCAAGTATCCTGGGAAGTGAGATCGGTAAATTAGATGGAAGCTTCCAGAAGTAAACACTTTGGGCTCTCCTTACAGGAGCAGGTAAAGCTGCTTAGAGACAGTCTGTGCAGTATTATACTTCATGAAGTGTGCAGGCAAGTAAAGTCTGTAAGCTGGGTATGGGAGAAGAAAATCAGATTCTAAAGTCAGTAATTACAAACGGCACACAAGGTCAAGGCAGGACACAGAAAGGTTGGACTAATACTGAGTCTGATAATCACAAAATTTCCCAAGAAGAGCTCTTAAAATCACCCTGTGTTCACTCCTTATACCAGTCCTTGAATTCTGTGAAACTGATGGCTACTTTTTGCTCAGAGAAAATCCATTTATTTGATTCTTTTTTTCCTCAACTTCTAAACTATCTATGACCAATATTTTTCAAATGGTTCTATGGATGACTCCTTTGACTAAGACTCAATAAACAGAATCAAAAATGGTTACAAGATCACTTAGATCTTACATTAGTGGTCTAGTGATCAACATAGATTCAAAGACAATCTGGTCTCTTTTCATTGCACATACAAAGCAGTAAGTTGAAGGGAAATTGAGTTACTTCCTTGACCTAGTACAACTACTTAGAGGTCACATTAGGACTAGAATAGCATGTCACGAACATGCCTAGTTCAGTGTTTGTTTGTTTCCCTAAACAGTGCTGGTTCTATTATAATGTGAACACATTCAGCTTTCTTTACTTATTGTTCTATCTTGCTCAAGATCTCATGAAATAATATTGTTATCAGAATATTTCCCAAAGAGCTTGCTTACTAAATCTCTCTTATTGAAGTGACTATCTTATTGGACTTCTGTGTCTTGCCTTTCATTGCTAAAAACAAAACAAAAAAATGCAATGCCCAGTAGTTTATACATCTCTGACAGTATATGATTCAAAAAGCAGCCACTAATTAATTCTATAACCTCAGTAAACTCACTTAACCTCTGTGGTCCAGATTCCTCATAAGAGGAAGGAAGAGGAAGAAAAGGGAGGAGACAGACAGAGAAGTGGGTGATGGAAGAGGAAGGAGTTGGAATTAAATAATCTAAAACATTCCTGGATTTAAAGCCTCAAGAGCTCTGTGTAGATGTAATCCAATTTTGGTAAATACAGAGTCTAGGATACAAGCATGGTTTATATACATAAAAGTCTGTGTAGTAACAATAGCTAAGTTAGAGAACAATAACCATATGCCAAGCATTTTTCTAAGGGCTATGAATATCTATGAATTCACAGAATAATTGTCACAGAAACTCAGTGAGAGAAGCATCATTATCTTTATCCCCATTTTCCAAATGAGGAAACGGAGGCACAGAAGTGAAGTAATATGCCAGTGTCATACATACAATGGGTTGTAAACACAGGGTTTGACCTATCTAGTTCCAGTTGTCATTCACTTAAAAGACCATTACACTGCCCCTTGATAATGGATGAGCTTGCAGGTTTGGGTGGCTGATGATGATAGAGATGATGAGATTTTGGATGGTCTTTTAAGATAAAATATTATTTTATCTTAAATTTTATCTTTATTTAAGATAAAATAATAACTTTTAATTATACCATGCTTCTTGCGGCAGTTTTCTTAGACAGTTTATAGTAGTAAAACACCACTATTCATCCATTTGCTCAGATTAAAAATCAAACGATAACTCTTGATTTATGCCTTTTTCTCATTCCAGAATCCATCAGCAAGTCCTCCTAGATCTACCATCAAAACAAATTTAGAATCCCAACCATTTCTCACTGTCATACTCTACCACTTGTTACGTCTTCATCTTCACCTTTACCTGTAATGTTGCAATTACCTCCTAAATCACTTGCTTGATTTTACACTTTTACACTTACACTTCTACAGTCTAATCTCCACATAGCATGCAGAATAGCTATTTTTAAAACATAGACCACATCATTCCTCTACTCAAAACCCTCCTGTGGCTTCCCATTGTATTTAGAATGAAATACAATCTCTTTACTAAGGTCTGACTCTATGATCTGGCCTTCATGGACTTGTTATCTACTTCTTTTTGATGGAATATATTTTGCAGTCTGAATAAACTTCCTGAAGTCTTTGAACTTCTCTTGTGATGTTATGTACTTTTTTCCAACCAAAGTATAACTGCTTTTTCCTTCTGGAAGAGAGTTAACTCATTAGCATTAAACACTAACATAATTACTACATTAAAATCCCATGCCATGTGAATATGCAGAAATGAAAGCTGCCCCCTGCTTCCTTTCTTTCTCACAATCTATGAAAACTTTCTAGACTACTCTGAGAATTCTTTTTTCTTTCAAGTGACAAAGAATACCTGCTCAGCAGGTTTTTATTGTCTAGGTATTACCTATTCATCATTACAAGTGATAAGTTGCTGGCTGAGATTGATTGTCAATTTTTACAGAAGCTTTGGCATAATTAGTGATACCATTTAATTTTAAAATCTGTGGTAAGCTAATGGCAAACACACATAGTGTATGGAAAGGAAAACCTGTTGCTTCCCAGAACCTGATTTCCTCATCATGGGAAATCAAATAGGTCAAACACAGCTCATCCATAAAAATTTAAAAAAGAAGCCCTTGTTTCTAGTGATAGTTTAGGTAAGTGCTTCAGCCAATTCTACTCACATGTTCTAAAAGAATTAATTTCTCCCTTACATATCTATGGGAGTAATGACTATCTAGTGACTTAAAAGACCATAAAATGGATATAATCCATTTTCTTTCCATTAAATATCCCACTGCAGTAAGTATGATTTGACCTTCACATGTACAGACAACAATAAAACTAAAAATTTCTCAATTGCCTGATTTCTCAGCTCAGTCATAGGAGTTGAAACAAGTCAGCTCTCAATTTCCAAAATAGTATTAAGAGNAAAAAAAATAAAGAAAATAAAACTCCCCCTATTCTCTCTCTTGCTAGATTATCCAGAGCAGTCTAAGGGGGTTTCCCCATTTATCTTGCTGGGATAAAGAATTTGATATTTCAAGGAAAGCATTTGTTGGCATTCCTTATGCTTATTTTCTGGTTTTAAAAAATTGGATCATATAATCTTCCCAGGGCTCAGGGCATCTAGAGGTTTTAACTGGCTCTTTGGAGTTACTCCACCCCACTCTGTCCCC
The DNA here is from genome assembly GCA_006410615.1 of Neotragus moschatus. NCBI lineage: Eukaryota > Metazoa > Chordata > Mammalia > Artiodactyla > Bovidae > Neotragus > Neotragus moschatus. The sequence continues at coordinate 1,213,593 of SJYA01002331.1, forward strand.
ACCTCCTGGGAGCTAGCCATGCTTAATAATTCCAACATGCTTTTTAATGGCTACAGCAATCTTTCTTTTTAAGGAAATTCTAGTAGTTGGAAAGCTCTGCTTTATGCTGTGTTGAAAACTACTTCTCATATCTTCTACTCTTGACCCCAGGCTTGCTTTATGGAGCTAGGAAAACAAAAATAAAAAAGCAAACAAAAACCCAAACAGACAAGCCCTAGTGTCTTTCTGACTTGCATCTTGACCTCCTTCTCCACCGAGGACTGATCTTTAGCTGATGTGAAGGCAGGACCTGGTTAAGAGCGCAGCAGTGTAGCCACTTGGGTTCCTTGGGCAAGGATTTTAATTCTCTGTGAGCCTCAGTTTCCTCATCTGTGAAATGGCGATCATTACAGTACATACTTCATTGGTTGCTGTAAGGAGTTAAGGAGTCATGAAAGTTAAGTCACTCAGTCGTGTCCGACTCTTTGTGACCCTGTGGACTGTAGCCCACCAGGCTTCTCCACGGCCATGGCANCTCTGTGAGCCTCAGTTTCCTCATCTGTGAAATGGCGATCATTACAGTACATACTTCATTGGTTGCTGTAAGGAGTTAAGGAGTCATGAAAGTTAAGTCACTCAGTCGTGTCCGACTCTTTGTGACCCTGTGGACTGTAGCCCACCAGGCTTCTCCACGGCCATGGCATTCTCCAGGCAAGAATACTGGAGTGGGTTGCCATTTCCTTCTCCAGGGGAACTTCCTGACCCAGGGATTGAACTCAAGTCTCCCGCATTGCAGGCAGACGCTTTAACCTCTGAGCCACCAGTACACGCTAAAGGAGCCATGGGCCATCTAATAGACCTTTAGACCTGGCATGTGCTACTATCAGGTATCCATAGAATCTGGATGCTCTACAGAGAAAGGGAAGATGGCAAGATAGTCAGGCTCTGAGATTCTACCTGGAAAGTTCACCTGGGTGCAGGGACCATGCTTATGTTTGTGTCTTTGAGTCAGAACTCATTTGGCGATTAGCATTGCGTGTCTGCCTCTGGCTGCAGGGCCTAAGAACTGAAATTGTGTAGATGGTGAAACGAACACAGGGGATGGACGTGGGACCAGGGAAGGGAAGGCACACAGCCAGGGTGTGGAATTCTGTGGCAGGTGACAGAAACAAGTGATTTCTGATCTGGCACTTGCTGTCCCAATACTTAGTAGCTGAGTGAACTTGGACAAACTGTTTAAGCCAATTTTTTTTTTTAATCTGCAAAATGGGTTCATTAACATGTGCTGGGGAATAAGAGCTCGATTATTCAGCTTTTATTCAATGCTCCCACCTTCACTCCCTTAATTCTCATAACAGCCCCATGAGGCAGAAATTCACTTCCTTATTTTACAGAGGAGGATACTGGGGCACTGAGAGGCGAGTCACGTTCTCATATCCACACGCTCAGAAGGTGGAAGGGCTGGGATTGGAGCTGAGGCAGACTCTAGAGTCTGGGCTGTTAACCAACTCCTTATGCTGATTAAATGAATAATAATAAGCCTACCCCTTCTTCTCAGTTACCTTCTCTTCTTTAATCCTCATAACAACCTTGATTAAATGACTGGCCCCTGAAAGTCACGCAGGAGGTGTGCAAGGACACACATCCTTTGGGTGGGAGCCTCCTTTGCTTTAGGGGTCTTTGTTGCTTCCTGCTCATTAGAATCATGCACAGAACTCGTCAAAACGAACAATGCCAGCATCTGTGTCCTGTTTCTGCTTTATTAAATTCATTTCTTTCTTTTTCTACATATTAGTGAAAACATACAGTATCTGTCTTTCTCCCCCGACTCTCTTCACTAAGCCCAGTACCCTCCAGAGACATTTATGTTGTTGCAGGTGGTAAAATTTCCTTCTTTTTCTATAGCTGAGTAATATTCCAGTGTGTGTGTATGTATGCGTGTATCACATATTCTTTATCTAGTCACCTGTTGATGGGCACTTAGGTTATTTTCATGTCTTGGCCATTGTGAAAAATGCTGCTATAAAGGGTAGGGTGCATGTATCTCTTTGAATCAGATAGCAAACTAGTGGTTACAAGTGGAGATGGGATGGGGGGAGAAGCAATATAGAGGGAAGGGGAATAACAGGTACAAAGCACTAGGCATAAAATAAATAAGATACAGTGAGGTGATGTACAGCACAGGAATAGAGCCAATATTTTACAATAAATTTAAATGCAGTATAGCCTGTATAAATATTAAATCACTATGTTATACACCTGAAATGGACATAATATTATAAATCAACTATACTTCAATAAAAAAATAATGATGCCAAGCCCCCCCCCCCAGGAGCTTCTGATTCCATTAGTTTGGAGAATGGGGACCGCGCATGGGGAGTTTCCCAAGGCACCTGGGGTGACTCCCATCTGTAGGGCAGGATTGAGAAAGGAGTTTAGAAGGGTTTTACTCCCCTCCAGGCACTGGCTGCTCGTTAAAACCATCTGGGACCTTCTAGATTCTGAGCTTGTTGGTTTAAGCATCAGCCTTACTCACTGAGGTAATTAATGCCCATTGGACCTTACTGGATGCCAGACATGGCATTAACTCATTGAATCCTGCAGTGACCAGCTTGTCCTGGTTTGCTGGGGATTTTCCATTGGAAGAACCAACACCTCAGGTCAGATGTGGGCAACCAGGATGATCGATCACCCTCTTTAATCCTTCTCTAAATTTTTGTTTCCTTCTTAAAATTTATTTTTAATTGGAAGATAATTGCTCTAAGATGTTGTTGGTTTCTACCATACAACAAAGTGAACCAGCCATAGTATACATATATCCCCTCCCTCTTGAACTTCCCTTGCCTCCTCCCGTAGCCCTCCCCTCTAGGTGATCACGAAGCACTGAGCGGAGCTTCCTGTGTTACACAGAGACTTCCCACTAGCTGTCTGTTTTATTAATACACATGGTAGTGCGTGTCTGTCAGGGCTGCTCTCTCAGTTTGTCCTGCCCTCTCCACCCCCCGCTGTGTCAGTATCTCTATTTATCACTACCATTTTTCTAGATGCCATATAAATGTTAAAATATATTTGTTTTTCTTTTTCTGACTTACGTCACTCTGTGTAACATGCTCTAAACTTTTGTTCCTTATTGACCTCATTCATTTATTTTCCAACAAAACTCCAGGTAACTTTCTCCCGATAAACCCATGTTGCACGTGATGAAACTGAGGCACAGGAAGTATTGGTCACAGTTCGTAGACAGTGGTCACAAAATACTAAACCATTATTTCAGTTCCTCTCAGGGAAAGCTGTAAGATTAGTTGGGGGGATGTTTTCGGTTCCCACTTTATAGACGGGTAAAGCAAGGTTCAGAAAGGCTAATGGCTTTCCCGTGGTTGGTGGTCAGTGTGTTAGATGGAAGATGTGATCTTCTGACCCTGCGCCACCCCCAACCCCACCCCAGGTTGTTGCATGGCTTCTGCTATGCTGTGAGGGAGGATGGAGAATGTCCCCTTGAGAAGGTTTGAGGGTCACTGGCTCTGACACTCTTGGCATCTGTCAGCAGATTTGGGGCCTCCCGGCCTCCCTTCCTGCAGGGCTGAGAGGCTCGCTGTGGACTCCTTTCCGCCAGGGATTACAGGGTCTGTGGGTTAGAAGAGACCAAGATGACTGCAGGCAGTTGGGTGCTGTTCAATTAGAACATCTGCCCTCGGGTCCCCAAGGCCAATTCCATCTGAGGGCACACACCCGAGCCAGGTGCTGCCAGACTCTGAGAGCAGCCTCTCGCTGTTGCTCTCTGGGGAGGGATCTGGACACAGCTGAGAAGGCGGCTGAAATGTCATCTGAGGTGTGGAGTAACGGAAAATGCAGGCAGAGAGGCTAGTTTGTACAAAGGATTATTTTAGCATAATCTGGTGTTATTTGGGATAAATGGGGAGAGAAATGTGAGGTATGCATGCTTGACTTCTCGACTCAAGGCAGCCAGACTTTTTTTTTCCTCAAGAAAAGTAACCAGCTGAGGGTTCCAGGGAGACAGCTGGGCCCACCCTGCTCTGCAGCATCTCAGCTGCCTGTTTTGTGGGAAGGTTTGTGTATCTGAAGCATCAGTGCATTGGTTCTCGTAGTACATGGTGGTTTAGTTGCTAAGTTGCATCCGACTCTGCAGCTCCCTGGACTGTGGCCCACCAGGCTCCTCTGTCCATGGGACTTTCCAGGCAAGAATACTGGAGTGGATTGCCATTTCCTCTTTCAGGGAATCTTCCTGACCCAAGGACTGAACCTGTGTCTTCTGCATCTCCTGCTTGGCCGGTAGATTCTTTACCACTGAGCCACCTGGGAAGCCCCACAGTACATGAGCTGACTCTGAAATGTTCAAGGACATAAAAATGTGCATTGTTATGTAGTTATAGTAATATAGTTGGAAGAACAAAATATAACTATATATACACAAAATGGAGATTCACGAGTGCAGTGACTTTTGCCTAGTTCAGGGCTGTAGACTCAGCACCTTGGACAGCTACTGGCACACAGTAGGTATATAACGAATGAATAAATGAATTTCTGGCACACGGGTAGTTTTTAACCAGAAAATGGAATTTGAACAATCCAAATATCCTACCTGTCCTAAATCAATCCTTCTTTATTCACTCTAATCTTCCTCCCCTACTAAGTTCACCCCCTGTTGGCGTAAGTAAAGGCTAAGAGGCAGGACAGACAAGGCCCACAGAATATAAGCTAATGGCTGATGAAGTTTTCTATGCACCTTGTCACTCTGAGAAGCTCTTTTGTGTATTAACTAAGCCCTCATAACAGCCCTTGTAATATCTCCATTGTGCAGCTGGAGAAACCAAGGCCCAGAGCAGTGAGCTGTCTTACTCAAGAACAGGCTATAACCCTGACTTGGCTATTTCCAGGAGTCCTGCAAGGCCCATTTGGAGGTCCATGACAAGTGGAACACATGTTCCAGCCAGCATAGGGTCCGTTGCTGCCTCAGCTCAGGTGGCAAAGACCTTTGTCCTTTCTGCTCTCTGGTTGGTGGGAGCCTGCTCAGTGCACTCCACTCCAGGCCTGCTCTCTTTTTAACCCAGCTGCTGTTTTCACAGGTTTCCATTTTTAGCTCCCCGGACTGGAATGCAGTGTTCAATGCACTGTAAACCTCAATGTCAGTTTGATTATACGAGAGGCATGTGTGGGCTCCTGCTCTCCCGNGCTCAGTGCACTCCACTCCAGGCCTGCTCTCTTTTTAACCCAGCTGCTGTTTTCACAGGTTTCCATTTTTAGCTCCCCGGACTGGAATGCAGTGTTCAATGCACTGTAAACCTCAATGTCAGTTTGATTATACGAGAGGCATGTGTGGGCTCCTGCTCTCCCGTTTCCATGTCTAATAATAACCCTCCGGTTTCTCTTGTCCCTTTTCTTCCAAGGCCGCAAAGCGTTTCAAGCACTTCATATGCAATGTCCCATTTAAGCCTCCAGTTCCCCGGGGAGGCAGCTGGTGGCTATTATGTGAAAGGGCTTTGGCAACTATTCAATTCTCTTCAGATGATAAGGGCTACAGTCATCTCTGTCTTAAATGTAGGAGTACCAAATTAGGGGAGAATAAAGAGAAATGCTAAAAGGAGATGGTATTTAATGAATCTCTACTCTGCATCTTATCAACCCTGGGAGGGGCATCTGTGAACTGACCTTTTTCCATGGATGAGAAAAATGGGCTCAGAGAGGCTAAGCGACTTGTTCAAGGTCACAGTTAATAATTGGTAGACTATGGATTTGACTCTGGATTTATCTCCACAGTCTTTGTTTTCTCCATTGCATCACTAAATGCGCTGTTGTGGAAATAAAGGCACAGTCAGATCCTAATTCTCTTGGCTCACAGTCCAAGTCGGTCCCCCGTCCCTTTCCTTAGAGCTTCATGTAGAGAAACTATCAATTGAAAGGATTATTTCTCATCAGTCAAGACCATCTCTCACCTTCTAAAAAATACTGAAAGTAGGAAACTACTTGTTCGCTGTTCCTTCCGTCCCATTCACTCACGCATGCACGCATTCAGCGAGCATTTACCGTTTCCTTTGCTGTAAGTTCAAAGGGGGAGAAGACACAGTCCCACTCCAGGATCTTGATTTTTGTTAAAGCACCTGTGTGATCTGGAACAAGTGACTTCACCTCCCTGAACCCTAGTGTCCTCATCTGAATGGTGGGGATAATAATGGCTCCTATTTCATAGGGGTTGTGTGGAGAGCAAAAAGCATTTGAGAGTCAAGGAAAAGATCAGCCCCCAGGGCAGACATATGGGCCCTGCGAGGAATGAGGTAGAAGGTATTTTTGGTGTGCTTAGGTCAGTGTTGCTGACATAATTCTGAGGAGATGATAACCTTCACTGTCAGGTGGACCAAACTTACTCTATCCATGTCCTACATGTTTGTTTTGGAGGAGTTGGAAAATTAAGTTGATTTAAATCAAAGAGCATTGATTGAATATTGACTTGGTAGAGAGGCTGTGCAGACCTGGGTTCAAGTCCCAGCTCTACCACATGACAGGCATGTGACTTTGGGACAAATGTGGCACTTTTCTGAACCTCAGTTTCTGCTTCTGTAGATGGGAAATAATAATATCTGCAGTGGTCTTTTGAGAATTAGAAATGATGTGTAGAAAGTACTTAGCATGGTGCCTGGTACCTCTTGGTGCTCAGTAAATGAATGTTATTACCAAAGCAGTATGGGGTACAGATTGAGATTCTGAAACCTCAGAAACTTAAAATCCATCAGTTAGGTCTTCAGGTACAGCTGGATCCAGGTGTTTGTATGAGCTCATGACCTGGTCCCATTCCGTATTCCTCTCATCTCTGCTTTCTTTCATGTTGACTTCACTCCCATGAGGGCCCTCTTCTCCTGATGGCAAGATAGTCCTCAGTAGCTCAAAACTCATATACTACTCACGGACCTAGTAGAATAAGATCTTTTGCCTTATAGTTACAGCAAAATCTATGGTCTTGAGTCCCACTGAACCAACTTGGGTTATGTGCCCATCCTTGAAACAATCACTGAGGTCATGAGTGAATGAAATAACTTGAATCTCCTAGTCTGGGGCATGTCTCTCCATTAAGCTGGGAGGTGAGGTCATCAGGTTTAAACAAACTATAGGAACTGAGAGTGGGAAAGGGTGATTTCTCCAAAGGAAAATCTATGTCCTTTTATTAGAAGAAGGGGAATGAGTGCTGGACAGATGCATTCTCCCAGGAGCAGACTAGAGATGAGGATTTGTGTGTGAGTAATTTATTAAGAAATGCTTATAGGAGAAACTGGTGAGGGGGTGAGGAAATCAGACTAAGGAAAGAGGAAGGAAGTCAACTACGAGTGGGATTTGAGGCGAAGTCCTACGCTTAACCTGATCCTATGGGAAGCTCTGGATGTAAATTACACCGTGGAGTATATCCTACCTCGGGCACAGGANCATGTCCATTGAGTTGGTGATGCTATCTAACCATCTCATTCTCTGGTGCCCTCTTTTCCTTTAGCCTTCAGTCTTTCCCAACATCAATCTTTTCCAGAGTCAGCTCTTCACATCAGGTGGCCAAAATATTACAGCTTCAGCCTCAGCATCAGGGTTGATTTCTTTTAGGACTGATTGGTTTGATCTCCTTTTAGTCCAAACTAATTATAGGCTAAAGTGTGTTTTAAAAATGAATCTCTAGCCATATGTGCTTGATATATTTCACACTAAATTTTTATTTTAAAAACTATTTTTAGGAGGGTTGGAAAGGTCCCTGGAGATCACTGAACATATTTGTATCTTTCCTATAAACTACTTCTATTATAGAGTTTAATCTAGATACTGATATGGCATGTGGTTTCATCAAAATTTTAACATTTTGCCTTATTTATTTCAGATTCTACTTTACAACAAAAGTGGACTATTAGAAATAATAAAGGCCTCTAAGCCATCCTCTATATCCAATTATTTCATCATAGCAAAGATAATAATNTGGGCACCTGTTCTTATTCTGGTCAGGATTGAGGAGGAGAAACCAAGAAGCGATCTCCCACACCTTTTGTGTTTTGCTGCCCAGACAGTAGCTATCATGGCAATGATACAGCCCTCAGCAGTGTTCTGAAACCTCACTGTGCAGAAACAAGTGGGAGGTGATTCGGCAAAGAGCACAAGCAGCAGGGGTGCCAGAGGGGCTGCCTCAGGCTCCTGCTAGATGGATGAGGTTGGCATGAGGTCACTGGGTCCAGAGAGTCCTGGGTACCTTCCTGTGCCAAGAATGACTCGCCAGCAGCTGGAGGTCTGGAGGTTCAGAAGTCCCTCGGGCTCATTTAGTCTCCAATTGCCTCCTCTCTACCCATCTCTCACCCCTCTGACAGCCTCTCTATTCATCAGGAGCTGCTACCCACCTTTGCTGCACCAGCTTTCATCTGTCACTATCTTCCCAAGCCATCTGGCATTGGGGCTTTCTGCACAGGGAGCTGGGAGGCAGTGAGGGAGAAGTGAGCGAACGCACAGGCTAAGTCAGTAGCTCCATCCTCAGGGTCATGGCCACTGCTCTGCTGATTATTTTGAGGGTGCTGGATTGGTTCAGTCTGGGAATAATAAAATAATGAGTCATTTATTGAGCACTTGCTGTGTGCAAGACTCTGTGCTAAGTGCCCATGAACATTGTCTTCTGTTATCATATCCTAAGATTCCTGTTTTTTTTTTTTTTTTAACAAGTAACAGAAAAACCAAGGGAACATGACTTGAGGGGAAAGTAACTTTTTGGCTCAGGAAATGACAAAGTTGAGGGGGAATCAGGCACAGTGTGGATCTAGGAGTTTATATAATGTCAGTGGTTTCTGTCCATCTTTTCCACTGTTTTCTTCTGTGTTGGCATCACTCTCAAGCAGCTTCTCTGTTCCTTTTCCTTCAGCGATGGCAGATTGACCTAAGAGTTACAGAGGTGCCAGTGATTAGCTCAGCAAACCCACTGGGAAGAGAGGTTCTCTTTTCCAGTGGTCCATACTGTAATTGTGTCTGGTTGGACCAACTGAGGTCGTATGTTAGTTTCTAAGCCAATCACTGTGGCCTGGTTCTAATTCATGTGCTCAGGGGTGAACTACTCTGATTGGCCAGACCTTGGTCATGTGCCCACATCTGGAGCTGGGAGTGTGTTTAACTTCATCTGAAACATAGGGACTGAGAATGGGGGAAGTGATTTTCCAAAAGGAAAAAGTACATATTCTTACCAGAAGAGGAGGACTGAGTCCTGGACAGGAGAGAGAAACGATGAGAGGTCTACTAGGGGTTTATGTTATTACTGTCCTCTTTCATATATTTAAAACTGAAGTTCAGACAGATGAAATGATGATCTCAACACCATATATCTCATGACAGTCTGATTCTGGGGTCTGAGCTCTTGACTGCTATCCTTGGGTGCTGCTTTGATGAGAGAGAAGATGGCTCCATTCTTGGGATCTCTGAAGGGTTTTGGCATTGCTTGTAGCAATAAATATTGATTCATTTAATGGGAGCAAGCCTTGGATTAGAAGTCAGGAGGCATGACTCCTAATTATGGGCTGCCAGTTGTTGGATATGTGTCCTTGAAGAAACATGACTCTGAGCCCCAGTTTCCTCACCTATGTATGGAGCAGAATAGCATGCCCTCTGCTTACCTCATGGGGTGGATAACTGGATGTGAAAATGCCTCCGCATCTGCTGCTCCTTCTGTTTGTTGTAACTTTTCTTTCGTGCTAAATTAGGGGCCCCCTCCTCTATGTTACTGCAAAGGTATATTTATAAGTCTGTTTTCCCCTGAGGGCATGGGCTCCCTTCCAACTCCCTCTCCCTTTCTTCCTCCCTCATTTGCTCCCTCCCTTCCTTCCTTCTTTTAATACAAATTTTTGAATACCTATTGCATGCTAAGCATTGTGCTGTGTATTGGTTCATTCATCTGATGCCTGGCCCGTAGTAGGTCCTGTGCAAAATTTTGTTACCCTGAATCTTCCCGTCACCCTCCCAATTCACCAGAGAATGATCCCTCGACGATCTCATTCATTCTGCTTCTTGCTACTGTTAACCGACCAATAGGGATGTGTCCCAACTTTTGTGACACAACAGAAAAAAAAATCACAATGTGGATTTTAGGGAAAATGTACTAAAGAACCTTAAAAATGAAAAGGAGAATGATAGTTATCATTAAAGACTGTGCTTGGGCAGGAAAGTGACCTCACTGATAGACTCCTATGGAACTTGCTGACTTGGGCAGTTTTGGGGGACAGAGTCTCTGGGAGCCCCAGTAAAAGCCATGATCCTGACTAGGTGCATTCCAGGCAGTTGGACTGAGCCCTAACCAAGGCACTGGCAACATATACCCTATTGGGTTTGAGAATTTCTGTGGACTACTGAGTGGCTCCCACTTCCCTGCTTTTTAGTGATAAGATCTATAGCAGTCTGCTTGGCTCACTGTGGTGGGTTGGATGTGTTGAGGGAAGATACCCTGTCTTTTTAGTCCCCAAGTCTTCAGATAAAGTATACTTGTTGAATTTCATGCAAGAAGCTGGACCCACACTTAGACTTGGTTTAGATGACAGCATCCCACGTGAACACGTGCATGCATGCTCAGTCATGTTGGACTCTTTGTGACCCCATGGAATGTAGCCTACCAGGCTCCTCTATCCATGGAATTTTCCAGGCAAGAGTGCTGGAGTAGGGTGCCATTTCCTACTCCAGGGGGTCGTCCTGACCAGGGATTAAACCTGGTCCTGCATCGCAGGTGGTTCTTTACCTCTGAGCCATTGGGGAAGCCCGACAGGATCCAGAGCTGAGTTTAACGCTTCTAGGAGAGGTTTTCAGGGCGCATTGGGAGTGGGTGGGTTTGTGCTGTATGTGTAAAATTTGTGCCATGCAGGCAGACTGTAAGGGTTTTAAAACATGTCCACACATGATCTGACACCTCCNGGAAGCCCGACAGGATCTAGAGCTGAGTTTAACGCTTCTAGGAGAGGTTTTCAGGGCGCATTGGGAGTGGGTGGGTTTGTGCTGTATGTGTAAAATTTGTGCCATGCAGGCAGACTGTAAGGGTTTTAAAACATGTCCACACATGATCTGACACCTCCTTTCAAGAGGTGCAGTCTGTTTCCTGTCCTTTCATCTGGGTGGGCCCTTGTGATCGCTGGGTAAACAGTATGCCGTGGAGGTGACACTGTGTCTTCCAAGGTTAGATTAGAACAGAAAGGCAGCCTCTGCTGGTTTCTCTTGGGATGCTCAGTCTGGGAACTTTCTTCCCCAAGTGTGGCCATCCTGCAGGTACCATGTAGAGGGACCACCTCAAAAAGAAGAGGTGTTTCTGCCCTCAGTTGTCTGAATCTTCCCAGCCCAGGTGCTTGATGCGTGAGTGAAGAAACCTCTGAGGTGACCAGGCGTCAACTACAGTGAATGCAAGGGCATGAAATATTCCCAATAGAAAGCTGCCTGGATGAGCCCAGCCAACCCACAGATCCAGGAGCAAAGTAAAGGACTGCTGTTGTTTTAAGTACTATTTGGGGGGCTTTGTTATGCTCAACAGTAAGCAGGTCCTGCAGTCAAGAGCAGTTCTTAAGGAGGACTCCATAGTTTTCATCCAAGACCCTGAACCCCATTCTGCAAGTTTTAGTACTGGTGCTTTCTTGGTCTTACCAGAAATTACCAAAGGAAGATCCTCAGACAACAGCCAGGACTCATGTTCCTTGCTTATGTGCTTGTCATTCTGATGGGACAGGCTGACTACAATATTGAGAAGCTGCAGTTGTCTGCTCAGACCATGAGGAAAACCAGCAAGTTCTCTCATTCTCAGGGGATGTCCATCACCGCCATCTATCATATGGCACTGAGATGCCGTTGATTCCAGAACCCACTCCAATTCCGTCAGTCTGACAATTCACATCTTGGAATGATGATCTCAGGCATAAAATGGGGATAATTCTGTCTCTGTAGGGGTGGGGGAGATCCCCAGCACAGCTCCAGCCTTATGATGGACCCTCAGTGAGCATGGCTGTCAGCACAGAGGTATATTATTAGATCAACTCTGCATAAGGAAGCGGATGCTGGGTAGTGAGTGAGGCATTGAAACCCCAGGAAAAGGAAGTGTGAACCGGAGCAGAAAGTAGGAGAGGCCTCAGGAAATGGCTCAGCTGATACACTGCCAGGACCTCATGAAAAGCAATGCATCAGAAATGCTTTGGTTACTCAAGTGAAAAAATCGTATTAAACTTTGCATCCGGGAGCAGGGCTGGTCTAGCCAGGGAACAATGTCAGCTTCACTGCAAAAGGCTGCAGCCTTCCCTTAGCCTCAGGAAAGCCGGAAGCTGCCAAGATGGGGCCTGTAGTGTTCTCCTGGGGCTGGTGTCTCTCCGGGATGTGATGTGTAAACATCTCAGGTGGTTCCATGTGTTGACAGCTGTCCCTCTTGCTCTGTCTTCAAGTGAAGCCCTGTTCTCCCAGAAGGGGGCCTTGTTTATCCAGACTTCCCTCATTCCTCCGTAGGCAGCCAGGAGGGATGGAGAAGAAGGAAGTCGCAGAAAAGCAGCAATGGACTGTGATTTAGGAAATAAAAATAAAAATTTGTAGCTGCAGAATGCTTTGATCAAATGAAGACTTACTAGGAACTCTACCATAGAAAGCAGATCTTTCTTTAAAGGTGCTTCTTAATATCAATACTTTGGATAGCGTTTTTGCAATATCTAGCAAAGCTAAATAAACATGGCACATTCTATGATTCAGCTGGTCCCCTTGTTCGGAGGTCCCCAACCCTTGGGCTGAGGACCCGTACTGGTCCCATGGCCTGTTAGAAACTGGGCTGCAGTAGGAGGTGAGTGGCTCTGAGGGTAGAGGGAGTGAGCTAGTGAAGCTGCGTTTGCTGCTCCTCATCACTGGAATTACTGCCTGAACCACACCACCTACCAGTCCATGGAAAAATTGTCTTCTGGTCCTTGGTGCCCAAAAGGTTGGGGACTGCTGTCCTTGTTGGTCTATCCCTAGAATTGCTCCTCAGACTTTACTGGAGTGATGAAGAACCCGGGAATCTTACCAAAATGCAGAGCTCAATGGATCCTGAATGGGGCCTGTGGTTCTGTTAACCTGGCTGGCCCCCAGGTGGTACTGATGCTCGGGCCACACTTCGAGTAGCAAGGCCCAAGGGAACTGCTTTCTGAACTTTCTATTGGCTCTGCCTGTAAAATAACACATTTCAAATGGCAACCCAGTATACAGTTATCTATAATTGAAGCAGAAGTTTTGTGAAGCAATACTTATTCTTGCCATATGATGCACTTTAATATTTTGTCTTCTGCCCAAAAGGAAAAAAAAATAGCCATGTTGACCACAAAGCCACTGAAATGATTTCATTACTCACCGGTGAGTCTCCAGACACACTTTGAGAAACAGAACCCTGGAGAAATTCTTACACACAAGGAAGCAGGAAGGCTCACTGATGCATTGTTTGTAATAACAACAAAAATTTTTTTTTTTTTTTTTGGAAAAAGCAGAACAAAAGCAAAAATAGCAACCCTAAAGAGAGCCACATGAGAATGTANGTCTCCAGACACACTTTGAGAAACAGAACCCTGGAGAAATTCTTACACACAAGGAAGCAGGAAGGCTCACTGATGCATTGTTTGTAATAACAACAAAAATTTTTTTTTTTTTTTTTGGAAAAAGCAGAACAAAAGCAAAAATAGCAACCCTAAAGAGAGCCACATGAGAATGTATCAGTGCATTTGTGATGTATGCATAGGTGAAAATAAGTGAATTTGAGCCCCACGAATCAACATGTATCTCAAAAGCATTGTTGAGTTAAAATTCAAGTTGAAGTATGTGTGTTCTAGGACACCATTGTAGAGACTGTTTAGAAACAGGCAAAATAACTCTATTTGTTGTTTAGGAATTCATACATATGTAGTAAAGGTATAAAAGTGCATAAGGGAATGATTAGCTCCAAATTCAGGGGACTGATTTCCTGTTGGGAGAGAGTGGACTTGGGTGGAGGTGCCTTTGGGGCTTCATTAGTATAGGTACAGCTTCATATCCCAAGGTGGGTGATGAGCCCGTGGTGCTCATTAACTTGGTGTCTGTCGTTTTTTCTTTTTTTCTTTTAATAGGCTAGAGGCATTTTGTAATAATTAAAATTTTAAAAAGAAAGAAAAAGAAAGGAGAAAGTGCTTGAGTTGAAGTTTGTAGGGATTTTTGTTAGTTTCTCAGGGCTGCTGTATTAACACATTACTAAAAGCTTGGCAGCTGAGGACAACAGAAATGTATTCTTGCACAGTTGTTTAGACCAGAAGTCTGAAATTGAGGGGCTTCCCATGTGGCTCAATGGCAAAGAATCTGCCTGCCGGTGCAGGAAGTGCAGGTGATGCGAGTTCGATCTCTGGGTTGGGAAGATCTCTGGAGAAGAAAGAGGCAACCCACTCCAGTATTCTTGCCTGGAGAAATCCGATGGACAGAGGAGACTGGTGGGCTACAGTCCACAGAGTTGCAGAGAGTCAGATACAACTGAGTGACTGGGCACACACGCAGGATGAAATCAAGGTGTCCTTAGGGTTTGTTCTTCCTGGAGGCTCTGAGGGAGGATCTATCCCCTGCCTCTCTCTAGCTTCTTATGACTGCTGGTATTCCTTGCCTTTCCTTTGGTATGGGGCTGGGGTGGGGGGCTTATCACTCCAGGCTCCGTCCCTGTCTTCACATGACTTTCTCTCTGTGTCTCCAGTCTCCCTCTCTGATCTCTTTCGAGGATTTCAGTCACAGCCTAACTCCAGGATGATGTCATCTGGAGATCCTTAATTTAATCTTTTTAAATTAAAAGACTATTTCCAAGCAAAGACTCTATTTCCAAGTAAGTTTATAGTCACTGGTATCAGGGCTTAGTATTTGGAGCAGAGCTGGGATTCTAGAGCCCATGGTTTGAAATTATGGTTCCCTACTGTCTTCCATCAATACCTCTTTAGGACTCAATTCCTTCCTCTCTCTAATGGGACTAACATTTCTAGCCTTTTTAGGGTTTTTGTTAGGGTTCACTGAGCTGTTGTGTCTAAAGCACTTATGCGGGTCCCTGGCATAGAATAACTAGCAGTTGTTATTATTAAGGGAGGAGAGTAAGGCATGAAACATGGGTCCCCCCCTTCCACCCTCCCTCCGACTGTGTGTGTTTAGCAGGATTTGTGTCTCACGCATTTTTGTACATTTCATTTTTAAGCCCACGTGCAGTGAACACTTACTATGTGCTTGGCACTGCTCTAGATCTTAAGCGTGCAGGTAAGACTAAGACACGATTCTTGTCTTCAGAGTCTAGTATTTCTCCACTAAGCCCAGTAGGTGGTTTTATCTCCACTCCACCATTTCCCATAGTAGGCCCTCAAGGAACGCCTGCGGGATGAATGACTGTGAATAAATGAATGCAGAGGAAGTGAGCCCCCTCACCAAGCGCATCCATTCAACTGTGAGCTGCCAAGACTAGTCCTGGGAGAACAGATTAGCCCTATCTTTCAATAAGGATGGTTTCATCCATCTGAAGGATGAGGATGATAGTATATTCTTTGTAAACCTGTTGGTGGCTTAATTAACTAATATTTATAAAGTGCTTCTAAAGCCACATAAGAAAAGCAAGGTAAAAACACCTGTATTATTGGTATTGCTCATTTACTTCCCCCCCTGCAGCAGACCTTGCAAATGTGTTTCTTGAAACAGGAAGAGATAATGTCTAGTTTTAAGATCATTAAACCCCAATAAAGATCATCTGGACTTGCCTATAGCTCCGATGGTAAAGAATCTGCCTGCAATGCAGGAGACATGGGTTCAAGCCCTGGGTCAGGAAGATCCCCTGGAGAAAGGAATGGCAACCCACTCCAGTATTCTTGCCTGGAGAATCCTGTGGGTAGATGAGCCTTGTGGGCTACAGTCCAAGGGGTCGCAAAGTGTCGGACAGGACTGAGCGACTAACACAACTACTAAAGATCATCTACTTGATTAGAGCCAAAACCTACCCTTTCTTCTTTTTCCCCAGACTGTTTTCTTCATACTCAGGCGAGCTGCCTTGTTTTGGGAACATCTGCTATTGAGACAGTAGCTTTCTCTCTTTGTATCTGTCATTTAAGGGGTGTATTTCCACCAGAGTCTTCCTGGGGCTTCATGTGGGCTTATAACATAGTTAGGAGGGCCACAAGAGTTTTTGCATAACTAGCTGTTGATTTGAATATAATTTGCATAACCTATCTTGGTCTATGAAGTTGTATCTTATTTGATTTCTAAAAGCTTTGTCATTTCTGTTTATATAACCATGGAAGTGGCAAAGATCTCAGATCTCATGAGGAATTCATTCTCCCAGAGTCATTGGAGTAGAAGAAAGAGACATTTAACATCTACCATGTGCTTACAAATGTGATTTTGCTAATTTAGTCCACTGGTTCTCATATTTGGCTGCACACTGTAATTGCACAGAGAGCTAAACACTACTGATGCCTGATCCCCACCCTCAGAGATTATGATACAATTAGGAGTATCATAGGCGGGGGTGGCAGCCTAGTGTCAGGAGCTTTGCTGAAGCTGAACAGCTGTCTCATTGGAAAAGACCCTGATGCTGGGAAAGATTGAAGGCAAAAGGAGAAGAGGGCGGCAGAGGATGAGGTCGTTAAATCGCATCACTGACTCAGTGGACATGAATTTGAGCAAACTCCTGGAGATAGTGGAGGACAAGAGAGCCTGGCATGCTGTAGGTCCATGGGGTTGCAGAATCAGACACAACTTAGTGACTGAACAAAAAAAAGGTGATTCTAAGATGTGGCAAAGATTGAGAACTACTTACTTAATACCCATAAAAAACCTATAAACAACCCACTACTCCCATGTTAAAGGTGTAGAAACTGAGGCTTTGGACATCCATACTGTTATTAATGTTAGTAGCTGATCATTTGGAAACTTAGTATGTGCCAAATTATGCTAAGCACAGTGATATTTGTGCGTATTAAATTTTTGCAATGAGTTTTTGAGCCAAAGGTTAATATTTTCCTCTTACAGATAAACAAACAAAGCTCAAAAAGATTATAATTTGCCCAAAGCCTTCCAAACTAGCAAGAAATCATTCACAGGAGAGAGAAGACTGTGCTTAGATTAGGATTAGACTGTTTTGGGATTTGAATTTTGCTTCTAACCTCTGCCTGATGCCTGATCCAACTTGTATGTTCCTTAAGGATCTTCTCTTTGTCTTTTCCTGTGTTCTTTTGGGCTTATCATGGTGCTGGAATCTTCACAGTCACCTGGAAAATACTGAGGGTTGTTATTGCTGTCCAGTTGATAAGTCATGTCTGACTCTTTGTGATCCCATGGACTGCAGCTCACCAGGCTTCCCTCTTCTTCACCACCATCTGGAGTTTGCTCAAACTCATGTCCATTGAGTTGGTTATGCCATCCAACCATCTTANGCACCTGGAAAATACTGAGGGTTGTTATTGCTGTCCAGTTGATAAGTCATGTCTGACTCTTTGTGATCCCATGGACTGCAGCTCACCAGGCTTCCCTCTTCTTCACCACCATCTGGAGTTTGCTCAAACTCATGTCCATTGAGTTGGTTATGCCATCCAACCATCTTATCCTCTGTCGTCCTCTTCTCCTCCTGCCTTTAATCTTTCCCAGCATCAGGGTCTTTTCCAGTTTGTCGGCTCTTTGAATCAGGTGGCCAAAGTATTGGAGCTTCAGCTTCAGCATCTGTCCTCCCAATGAATATTCAGAGTTGATTTCCTTTTGGACTTCCCTGGTGACTCAGATGGTAAAGCATCTGTCTACAATGCAGGAGACTCAGGTTCGATCCCTGGGTTGGAAAGATCCTCTGGAGAAGGAAATGGCAACCCATTCCAGTACTCTTGATTTCCTTTAGGACCGACCAATCTGATCTACTGAGGGTTGGCATGAAGCAACTGGGACCAAGGAGTGGACTTTACAGCCAATAACCAAGACCTTTTTACTGATAGATCAGCTCTCCCTCCCTTCCTGTCCCTTCTCGCCAATATTTATTGAGCCTTGTGCCAAAGACACAAGCCAGACAAGGGCTGTTATGTAGCATCCATCATTTGTCAGCCAATATTGGAGCTTTGAATTAACCTGCAGAAGTCAGGCTATTCTTTTTTCTCCCTGTAAAATGAACTGAGGCTCTTGTGAAGAAATAGTTTCAGCACATCAAAGGGAAGAATGGTGACTTGTTTTTATTTATTTGGGTTCTTTTTTCTTCTTACCTGGGAAATGGCAAGAGGAAAGAAATTTTATCACATTAACTAGCCAAATATGCTCCTGGAATTGTGAGTCGTTGGGTGCCATGCTATTCAAATATAAGTTTACTCATTCAATTCAGTACTTTCTGAGCTCCTGTCATGTGCCTGGCACTGTTCTAAATGATGAGGACCCAGTAAAAAAGGAGGCAAATTCCCTCTGTCTATGGTGACCTGAATGATGAGAAGAAGCAAGTCCTGTGTAGATCTGGAGAAAGAGTCTGCCATGCAGAGGCACCAGCAAGTGAACCCTTCGAATGCGCTTGGTGGATTCATGGAACAGGAGCAGGGAATGTGGTTCCCAGTGGCTTAAGCAGAGAGAGAGGGTCAGTGAGGGGCAGGGCCGAATCTCACAGTGTTCAGGAGCCATAATAAAGCATCGGAATGTTCATCTGAATGAGATAAGAAGCCATTGGGTGGTTTCTTATCTTAAGCAGGAAAATGAACATGATCCAACTTACATTTCAGAAGGATCACTCTGGTTGCTGTGGGTAGAATAGATTGTAGGGAGCAGGAGTGGGAGCCTGGAGCTGACTTGTGAAGTGTTGAAAGGATCCAGGGGAGATATGCTGGTGGTTTGAACCAGAGGGTTGCAATGAAGGTGGCTAGAAGTGGTTGCATTTGGCATCTGTTTTGAAAGTTGAGCCTGCAGGACTTGTGCTGGATGAGGAAAAGAGGAATTTTGGTCTGAATGGATTAAGACACCATCTCCTGATGTGGGAAAGACTGAAGGAGAAGCAGTTCATATTCAACTCTGTGTGAAAAATGTCATGTATTGTATCTTCTTTTTAGCAAATTCACAGTCACATATCAGAGGTTTTTGGATGGCCTGCAGTAAAGAGATCTGCTTCATTTTGGCTAACCTAGTATTTCTAAATATATTTGATCAAGTACAATAATTCTAACTGCCTCTTGGAACATGTGGCAAGGTTCTTGAAACTTTCTTTGAGTCAGACTATCGTTAGAGTGTAGAATCTTGCGTGTGCTTATGTGTCTGTCCGGATAGGGGAAGTGACTTGTAGCTGTTTTTGCAGTGTTCTAAATTCTGGTGGATGTACTGTGGGCTTCTGTTCTTTCCACCTTCAGATACTTCACCACCATCCTCTTCCATCTAGCTAGTATTCCCGCCTCCAGGCTAACCGAAGCTTATCCCCACACCAAATTAGAGAGAGCTAATAAGAAAATCGATACCACTCTCCTGCCTGGAACTTTGAAGGGCTTCCCATTGCCTTCAGGATGAATACCAAATGCTTTACCATGGCTTCACCATATGATTTGTAATGTGACTTTCCGTTACCTTCCCAGCCACCTTTGAGCTCTATGTTCTAGTTGAACCGAATTTTTTAAAGCTTCTTATGCTTTCTCACCTCTGTGCTTTTGCACAGTCTCTTTCTTCTACCTAGAATACTTCCTAAGCTCCTTTCTACAACCTTTGAGTATTATCTCGTATAGTATCCCTTTGTGAGCAATCTCTTGACTTCTTTTGCTTGGGCTAGGCAACTCTATTTGTACTCATGATCCCCGTAGCTTCTTTCCCCTCCAGCTTTATTGACATATAGTTGACAAACAGAAATTGTATATATTTAGGTGTACAATTTGATGAGGTTTTCTTCTTCTTCTTTTTTTGACTGTGCCTCACAGCTTGTGGGATTTTAGTTTCCCCATCAGGGATTGAACTCATGTCCTCAGCAGTGAAAGCATAGAGTCTTAACCACTGGACTGCCAGGAAATTCCCTACAATTTGATGTTCTGATATATGGTACATTGTGAAATAATCACTACAATCAAGCTAAGGTCTAAGCAATGATATTTTTGATGTGATACCAGAAGCTCAGGCAACTAAAACCAAAATAGACAAGTGAGATTGCATTCAACTAAGAAACTCCTGCAAAGCAAAGGAAACAGTCAGCAGAGTGAAAGAGTGAAAGGCAACCTACAGAATGGAAAAACTATTTGCCAACCATGTATTTCACAATATATAAGGAACTCAAACAACTCAGTAGCAAAACTCCAGATAGTCCAATTAAAAAAATGGCCAAGGGACCTGAATAGATATTTATCAAAAGAAGACATACAAAGGGCCAACAGGTATATGAAATGCTGCTCGGCATCACTAATGGTCAGGGAAATGCAAATCAAACCCACAATGAGATAACACCTCATACCTGCTAAGATGATTGTTATCATAAAGACAAGGAGAACAAATGTTGGGGAGGATGTGGATGAAACGAACATTTCTTTGTGCCTTGTTGGTGGGAATGTGAATTGGTACAGCCACTATGAAAAACAGTATAGAGATTCCTCAAAAAATTAAGAATAGAACTACCTTATGATCTAGCAATTCCACTTCTGGGCATATGCTCCTAGCTTTTCCTAGTGTTTATCACATGTTTTGGGGGGATTTCTCTTTCCCATCAGTGGTTGAGTTTCATGAAGGCTTGGCCAATCGTCTTGTTTTCCCTGATAATCCTGATGCTTAGCACAATGCCTGGTACAGAGTAGTAAGTGCACAGTGAATTGCTATAGAGATAAATGAATAAATAAGTGAATGTAGCTCTCTGGATCATTAGCAAGCAACCTTAAGACAGTTTTCTATTATTCTGCTTCCTATGATCTGGGAGTGTTAAAATCGTCACAGAGCTAGAAGGAGGCTCGAAAGGTCCTTGACTCCCTCTTTCGGTCTCTAGACTGAATTCTACTCAGGATTCTTTAACAGATGGGGAGGCTGGAGGTCATGGACAGTGACCAAGACATTGATTGACTTCCGAAAACCTCTGCTGGAAAATTAGAGATCCCTGGGAATCAAGGAACTAGGATACAGTTTGTGTGTGTGGAGCATACAGCTGGGAAGATAGACTCACAAATTAAGTTCCAGGAAGAAAGAGCTAAACATGGAGATTGGGGAGTGGTTTATGGGAACATGGAAGAGGACAAATTAAGTTCATCTGAAGTCAAGGACTGAAGAAGCTATAGGAGAAAGAGTGATAATTAACTTGAGCTTTTAGGGGTGACCAAGAACCTGGCAGCCAGGAATCTGAGATGGGGGCCTGGAGGGAAGGATATTTAAAGTAGAATAAAAACACAAAGATGAGGATGTTGGTGGCGTGTCTGGAGGGACATGAGTTGTATGCCCAGTGGTTCAAGTGAGGTTGAGACTAAGTTTATATCAGTTAGGGTGCTTTGGCTTATGATTAAAAGAAAGCCATACCAGGAGAGCTTCAAATGTCAGGAAAAAAATTATGTTGCATCATGAGAACTCTGGAGGGAGGTAGCTCCAGAATGGCTAATTCAGCAGCAAGGAAAAAAAGTCAGCTTTTCCTCACATTGCCTTTCCAGTGAATGAATATGAGTTTGTGTCTTCCTTTTTTTTAAAAAAAAATTAATTTTATTTTTTGGCTGCACTATGTGGCATATAGACTCTTAGTTCCCTGACTAGGAATTGAACCTGTGCACCCTGCACTGGAGGCATGGAGTCTTAACCACTGGACTGCCAGTGAAGTCTCCTTCCTCCATTGATTTATTTATTTTTTGTAATCAGTAAGGGAAATATTTCCCAGAAGCTCCACACCCAAGCCTGTTGGTCAGGATGATATCACATGTCTAAGCCTGAGCTAAGTCCCTAGCCAGGGACATGTGCACTCTGCAATTGATGTAGGCC
Source organism: Neotragus moschatus (assembly GCA_006410615.1). NCBI lineage: Eukaryota > Metazoa > Chordata > Mammalia > Artiodactyla > Bovidae > Neotragus > Neotragus moschatus. Next base: position 1,235,475 of record SJYA01002331.1, read on the forward strand.
AGTCAAGATTTACACCTGCATCCAGGACTGGAGAAGCTCTCCTGGGGCCCATCACTGTTCAACAGATGAACAAAATCAGGGTTCTGGTAACAAGAGATGGGAGGGCAATGGGTTAGGCACTGAATTTTGGCCACCATGGGGACCTGGAGCACCTGGGCTCTGTCCAGGGTATCAGCTCAGCTCCAGCCCAGTGTTGCCATATGGGGGGGGGGGTGGCTAGTGTTACCAGAACTTGTAATTTTATTTTGAAGAAATGTTGCATGTATTTGGACAATGGACAGTGAGCCAACAGAGATCAGATCTTTTGCTTATTTATTTATTGGCTGTGCTGGGTCTTCGTTGCTGAGCACGGGCTTTCTCTAGCTGTGGCAGGCGGAGTGGTAGTGGTGTGGGGGATGGAGGTTGCTCTTTGATGCGGTGCGTGGGCTTCTCATTGCTGTGACTTCTCTTGTTGTGGAGCATGGGCTCTAGGTGCTTGGGCTTCAGTAGTTGTGACGCATAGGCTTAGTAGCTCCAAGGCATGTAGAATCTTCCCAGACCAAGGGTCAAACCCTGTGTTTCCCTCCATTGGCAGGCAGATTCTTAACCACTAGACCACCAGGAAAATACCAAAACTTGTAATTTTAGGAAAAAACCCCAGAACTGGAGATTTTTATGTGAAGTCTTGTAATTTCTAAATGTTGTAAACTAATTAAAAAAATAACCCAACCTGTTTAGTCCAAATAAAATGTTTGTGGATCAATCATTTGGGAAAGGGAAATTTCCCCTTCACNCTTTCCCATCAGTGGTTGAGTTTCATGAAGGCTTGGCCAATCGTCTTGTTTTCCCTGATAATCCTGATGCTTAGCACAATGCCTGGTACAGAGTAGTAAGTGCACAGTGAATTGCTATAGAGATAAATGAATAAATAAGTGAATGTAGCTCTCTGGATCATTAGCAAGCAACCTTAAGACAGTTTTCTATTATTCTGCTTCCTATGATCTGGGAGTGTTAAAATCGTCACAGAGCTAGAAGGAGGCTCGAAAGGTCCTTGACTCCCTCTTTCGGTCTCTAGACTGAATTCTACTCAGGATTCTTTAACAGATGGGGAGGCTGGAGGTCATGGACAGTGACCAAGACATTGATTGACTTCCGAAAACCTCTGCTGGAAAATTAGAGATCCCTGGGAATCAAGGAACTAGGATACAGTTTGTGTGTGTGGAGCATACAGCTGGGAAGATAGACTCACAAATTAAGTTCCAGGAAGAAAGAGCTAAACATGGAGATTGGGGAGTGGTTTATGGGAACATGGAAGAGGACAAATTAAGTTCATCTGAAGTCAAGGACTGAAGAAGCTATAGGAGAAAGAGTGATAATTAACTTGAGCTTTTAGGGGTGACCAAGAACCTGGCAGCCAGGAATCTGAGATGGGGGCCTGGAGGGAAGGATATTTAAAGTAGAATAAAAACACAAAGATGAGGATGTTGGTGGCGTGTCTGGAGGGACATGAGTTGTATGCCCAGTGGTTCAAGTGAGGTTGAGACTAAGTTTATATCAGTTAGGGTGCTTTGGCTTATGATTAAAAGAAAGCCATACCAGGAGAGCTTCAAATGTCAGGAAAAAAATTATGTTGCATCATGAGAACTCTGGAGGGAGGTAGCTCCAGAATGGCTAATTCAGCAGCAAGGAAAAAAAGTCAGCTTTTCCTCACATTGCCTTTCCAGTGAATGAATATGAGTTTGTGTCTTCCTTTTTTTAAAAAAAAAATTAATTTTATTTTTTGGCTGCACTATGTGGCATATAGACTCTTAGTTCCCTGACTAGGAATTGAACCTGTGCACCCTGCACTGGAGGCATGGAGTCTTAACCACTGGACTGCCAGTGAAGTCTCCTTCCTCCATTGATTTATTTATTTTTTGTAATCAGTAAGGGAAATATTTCCCAGAAGCTCCACACCCAAGCCTGTTGGTCAGGATGATATCACATGTCTAAGCCTGAGCTAAGTCCCTAGCCAGGGACATGTGCACTCTGCAATTGATGTAGGCCAGTCAAGATTTACACCTGCATCCAGGACTGGAGAAGCTCTCCTGGGGCCCATCACTGTTCAACAGATGAACAAAATCAGGGTTCTGGTAACAAGAGATGGGAGGGCAATGGGTTAGGCACTGAATTTTGGCCACCATGGGGACCTGGAGCACCTGGGCTCTGTCCAGGGTATCAGCTCAGCTCCAGCCCAGTGTTGCCATATGGGGGGGGGGGTGGCTAGTGTTACCAGAACTTGTAATTTTATTTTGAAGAAATGTTGCATGTATTTGGACAATGGACAGTGAGCCAACAGAGATCAGATCTTTTGCTTATTTATTTATTGGCTGTGCTGGGTCTTCGTTGCTGAGCACGGGCTTTCTCTAGCTGTGGCAGGCGGAGTGGTAGTGGTGTGGGGGATGGAGGTTGCTCTTTGATGCGGTGCGTGGGCTTCTCATTGCTGTGACTTCTCTTGTTGTGGAGCATGGGCTCTAGGTGCTTGGGCTTCAGTAGTTGTGACGCATAGGCTTAGTAGCTCCAAGGCATGTAGAATCTTCCCAGACCAAGGGTCAAACCCTGTGTTTCCCTCCATTGGCAGGCAGATTCTTAACCACTAGACCACCAGGAAAATACCAAAACTTGTAATTTTAGGAAAAAACCCCAGAACTGGAGATTTTTATGTGAAGTCTTGTAATTTCTAAATGTTGTAAACTAATTAAAAAAATAACCCAACCTGTTTAGTCCAAATAAAATGTTTGTGGATCAGTCATTTGGGAAAGGGAAATTTCCCCTTCACCACCAACCCAATTTTCCTCTCCTGTCCAGAAATGAACATTGTAAGTCACACATGTATCATTCTGGACCTTTCATTTTCTGTGAACTTACAGACACTAAGTACACATACATGGCTTTGTTTTTTGGTGTGTGTATGTGTGCACGTGTATGTTTAACCTCCATGGGATTTTCTTATGCATATTGCTTTATGACAAGCTGTTTTCACTTAACAAGCGGTCTCCGAGATCTTTCCATGTCAGTGCATAGAGATTCATGAATGATACATGACATTCATGTCATGGGAGAGAAAGATTCTTGTCAGTTATGCCCATAAACAGTGTTCCATAGCAGTGCAAGTAACATTCCTTGGCACTCCCCTATGAAAACTCCTTCTAGCATGAAAATTCATTTATAGGAATTCTTCTGTTTTTGGATGGCGGAGTGGCCTTGTAATGCATCCCATCAGTGTGGCTCGTATGAGCTGCAATCCCCGCAATCATTTTCTTGTGTGTTTCCAATTCGGCTGAGCCACCAGGGCAGTTCTTGGGAGATCTGGAGGGCACAGGGGAACAGCAGCCAAGTTATAGCTCACACGTGTTCTTGCTAATCTGCTTGATCATCTTGGGGACACGGTGAGCAGTGGTGGGGCCTGCGATGGCTCCCCTTTCAGTACCTCTGACTCTCAGGCTGGGGGGTGTGTCTATGTGCAGCTCTGTGACTAAGGGCCCAGCTTCCTCAGAACAGTCAGAGCACTAATAACAGGGACAGCGGGAATAGTCATGGGTTTTGTGGTGTTCCGGCACATTCTCCCCACCTTGCATCCCTCCTTTCCTTTTCAACTGCCTGTCCCAAGGACGTCAGTCAAGCTGCAGCATCAGATGTGAAGACAACAGCCCTTCAGAGACTGCTTAATGAGCTCCCACAGTTGCATAAAGCCAATTTACTGTAACAAATTCTTTTTGTTTTGCATATATTTATATATAGCTACATAGAGATATAGAATATATATTTAAAATGTTATATGTAAAATGTGTTTTAAATATATGAAAATGTATGTATATTTGTGTGTATGTATATTCGTATGAATCTATCCACCTATCTGGGGCTTCCCTAGTGGCTCAGTGGTAAAAAATCCACCTGCAAATGCAGGAGACACGGGTTTGATCCCTGTGTCAGGAAGATCCCATGGAGAAGGAAATGGCAATCCATTCCAGTGTTCTTGCCTGGGAAACTCAATGGATGGAAGAGCTTGGTTGGCTACAGCCCATGGGGTCGCAAAAGAGTTGGACTCAACTTAGTGACTAAACAACAGCAACAACAAATCCATCTATCTGTGTCCTAGTGGTTTTGCTTCTCTGGTTGATACAAAAGAATTTCCATCTCAATAACAGCAGCTGTTGCAGTATCAGCAAGAAACATGGAATATTTTTTAACTGTCAGGACTGTGCCAAGTACTTTAGGCATACCAACTTATTTAATCCTCCCACAATAATTCTATAAGCAAGGGCTATTATTCCCCTTTTACATACGAGGTGCACAGGCTTAATGACGTGAAGTCACTTGACTGCCATCATAGAGATGCAGAACCTGATGCCAGCCTGTGTCTATCTGACTCTAAAGCCTGAGCTTTAAACCATCACACTGTGTTGCTTCCCTTAAACAACACGCTCTAGCAAGACTTCACATTAGGAATATGGTTTATGGATATTCTGCACAGTGAATGTTGGCATATCCTCCAACTGCAGAGGAAGAGAGGAGAGTGTGCTTACTTTGGAAACAGGATGTTCCATCTTTGGAAACAGGATGTCATCGAGAGTCTGGTTTACAGGCAAGTGTGGCATTTTCACTGACTCATGAAACAGGCCCCCTGCCTGGCCACCTTCTGGAAGCCACTCATGTTCTTTGAACAGAGTCTGGTATGTGTACCACTGGTTACACACAAGATGACTTTAGGCAGCACTGAACATTGCATACAGTTGAATCACATTGCTATTCTTTTTTCAAATGCCTTCCTACTGATTATGGCTGCTGCTGCTAAGTCGCTTCAGTCGTGTCCAACTCTGTGCGACCCTATAGACGGAAGCCCACCAGGCTCCTCCGTCCATGGGATTTTCCAGGCAAGAGTGCTGGAGTGGGTTGCCATTGCCTTCTTCACTGATTATGGCAGGGAGACAGTATTCATTTGGTACTAATACGTTTCTAACACCTCTCTAGTGTTGGCTAATCTACCTTTGAACAAGAAAAGAAACAAGGCCATTGCCTGAGAGTCTCTAGTAGGCAACGGTACCTTTAGCAAATTAAGTAGCACTGGTTATGTTTTTTTTTGTTTGTTTTACAGTTGTCTGTTTGACAAGGGAAAGTGGTTTTACATTTATGTTATATGCTAGAGTTCACATGTTAGAATTTTCCTAATTCAAATGATGTGAGGCAGTTTAAGAAGGTACACAATAGTGTCTTGGTTTTTGGTGAAAATCATTAAGGTTCTTAAAAAAGGACTGAATTCTATGAAGCAATGGTTGGGTCAACATGGTGAACCAACTAGTCAGTATGACTTATATTGTTCCAGTTCTACTGGTATATCAGGACCCACTTCAAAGTCATTCAAATTTTTGAATGACTTCAAAAGTCATTGTGGTGACTACTCAAAAAAAATATTTGTTGAATGAATGAATAAACCCTTCAAGAAGTCTTCTCAGTCCCTTCTAGCTCCAAAGATTCCTCCTACTTGGGAACTCATAACATTTACTAGGCCAGTACCCATTCAATAAGCATTTTTTTTTTTTTAATATAACACCTGTTGTGTGCCTGGTACCAAAAATGAAGCAGCCAACCAGATACCAAATATAGGGCAATTAAATGAGTATAGTATGTGACAATACTGCTACAGTATTTTTCTTAAAGAGTTTTAATGACAGTATGGACTTTTTCATATGCTAGGTCCTATTTTCCATATTAATTCTAACTCAAAGCCAGGTCCAAATGACATATTGAGAACACTAGAGAAAATAGGATGAAAAAGGGAAAAAAACAAAAATGATTTGGTAATACACCTAGAACTGTACTAATGTGTTAGCCACTAGTCACATTTCATGTGCTGTTGAACCCATGAAATGTGGACAGTCTGACCTGAATGTGCCTTACTTGTAAATAACACACTGGTTTTCAAAGATTTAGCATGAAGAAAAGACTGTGAAATACCTCATTTATAATTCTTTATATTGTAACTTGTTGGAATTACAATTGGGTTATAGTGGGGTAAATGAACTAAATTATTATTTTTTAAAGACATTTTTTGGGCTTCTCTGATAGCTCAGTTGGTAAAGAATCCACCTGCAATTTGAGAGACCCTGGGTCGGGAAGATCCGCTGGAGAAGGGATAGGTTACCCACCCCAGTATTCTTTAAAAAAAATTTTGGAACGTTTATTTGTATTGGGGTATAGCTGATTAACAAACAAAGCTGTGATAGTTTCAAGTGAACAGTGAAGGGGTTCAGCCATACATATACATTGAAACGAAGTTCAATGATTTCTTCTTGACTCTTTAAGGTGGCCAGTGGAAAATTGTAAATTACAGATATGGGTAATATTCTCTTCTGCTGGGTAGTGCCAGTGGCTGGACTGTGCGGTCCAGGAAGGGAGACACCTGTCTCCTTACTTCAGGCTGTGCTTCCAGCATTCACCACAATGCCTAGCACATAAAAAGTGCTCAGTAAGTTTTCATTAAACCACACTGGGCATGTGAGTCATGAAAAAGCTTTTAGGCTTCTTCAACAATGGGCTCAGTATCCAACTCTCATTGCTGTTGCTTGGACTTTACTAATATATTTTTTTTCTCTGCTAATCTTTAGAAACTCTGCTTTAAAAAAAAAAAAAAAAAAGAGCTCCAGACAAGAGCCTCAGATAATGATTTAATTTGGATCCGACAAGCCAGTTATTGCAGGTCAATTAAGTGCCACTTTATGATTTTTTAAAACATAATTTCCTTTTGGTTGTCCTCCATCCTTGCTGTGTGTGGGCTTCCTCTAGTTGCAGGGAGCAGGGGCTACTCTTCCTTGTGGTGCATGGGCTTCTCATTGTGGTGGCTTCTCTCGTGTGGAACCAGACTCTAGGCACACAGGGCTTCAGCATTTGGAGCACAAAGGCTCAATAGTTGCAGCTCTTGGGTTCTGGAGTGGGAGCTCAGTAGTTGTGGCTCAGAGACTTTAGTTGCCAGAAGTATGTGGAATCTTCTTAGACCAGGATTGACCCCCTGTCCTCTGCATTTGGCAGGTAGATTCCTATCCACTGTATAACCAGGGAAGTCCCACTGTATGATTTTAGATCTTTTTTTTTTTTTCAGATTAACCACCACTAAATGGGTTTTTTTTGGCAGAAAGTAAAGAAGAACTAAAGAGCCTCTTGATGAAAGTGATAGAGGAGAGTGAAAGAGTTGGCTTAAAGCTCAACACTCAGAAAATGAAGATCATGGCATCTGGTCCCACCACTTCATGGGAAATAGATGGGGAAACAGTGGAAACAGTGGCTGACTTTATTTTAGGGGGCTCTAAAATCACTGCAGATGGTGATTGCAGCCATGAAATTAAAAGATGCTTACTCCTTGGAAGAAAAGTTATGGCCAATCTAGACAGCATATTCAAAAGCAGAGACATTACTTTGCCGACTAAGGTCCGTCTAGTCAAGGCTATGGTTTTTCCAGTAGTCATGTATGGACATGAGAGTTGGACTATAAAGAAAACTGAGCACTGAAGAATTGATGCTTTTGAACTGTGGTGTTGGAGAAGACTTTTGAGAGTCCCTTGGACTACAAGGAGATCCAACCAGTCCATCCTAAAGGAGATCAGTCCTGGGTGTTCTTTCGAAGAACTGATGTTGAAGCTGAAACTCCAATACTTTGGCCACCTGATGCAAAGGGCTGACGCACTTGAAAAGACCCTGATACTGGGAAAGACTGAGGGCAGGAGGAGAAGGGGACAACAGAGGATGAGATGGTTGGATGGCATCACCAACTCAATGGACATGAGCTTGGGTAGGTTCTTGGAGTTGGTGGTGGACAGGGAGGCCTGGCGTGCTGCAGTTCATGGGGTCGCAAAGAATCAGACACGACTGAGTGACTGAACTGAACTGAACTGAAATGGTTTTGTCATACATATTTTTGTTAATATTATTTTAGGACTATTTTCAATTATTTAAAACATCAATGGACACTTACAAAATTCTCTTAAAGGCAAGACCTATATATTTTTTAAATCTCTTTGGTTATTTGCAAACTGACTTATTATAGAAGGATAAACACATGTAATTTACTAAGGAGTAAAATAACCAAAATATCTTTAAGGGTTCTACAGACAATGACTATCAGGTGAGAGCAAGCAGACAAAATTGACTGCACAGTGAGCTCATATTTGTTGTTGGTGGTGATGTCCAACTCTTTGGGACCCCATGGGCTGCAGCGTGCCAGGCTCCTTTGTCCTCCACTATCTCCCAGAGTTTACTCAAAATCGTGCCCATTGAATTGGTGATGCTATTTAACTATCTCATCCTCTGCCTCCCCCTTCTCCTTTTGTCTTCAGCCTTTCCCAGCATCAGGGTCTTTTCCAATGAGTTGGCTCTTTGCATCAGGTGGGCAAAGTATTGGAGCTTCAGCTTCAGCAACAGTCCTTCCAGTGAATATTTACGGGTGATTTCCTTTAGGATTGACTGGTTTGATCTACTTAAAGTCCAAGGGACTCTCAAGAGTCTTCTCCAGCTCCACAATTCGAAAGCATCAGTTCTTCAGCACTCTGCCTTCTTTGGGATTCCCTGGTGGCTCAGTAGGCAAGGAATCCACCTGCAATGCAGTAGACCTGGGCTCAATCCCTGGGTTGGGATGATCCCCTGGAGGAGGGCATGGCAACCCACTTCAGTATTCTTGCCTGGAGAATCCCCATGGACAGAGGAGCCTGGTGGGCTGCAGTCCTTGTGGTTGCAAAGAGTCGGACATGACTGAGCACTGCACTGCCTTCTGTATGGTCCAACTCTCACATCCGTATATGACGACTGAAAAAGCCACAGCTTTGACTAAATAGATCTTTGTTGGCAAAATGATATCTCTGCTTTTTAATATGCTTTCTAGGTTTATCATGGCTTTCCTTCCAAGGAGCAAGTGTGTTTTAATTTCATGGCTGCTGTCACTGTCTGCAGTGATTTTGGAGCCCAAGAAAATAAATTCTGTCATTGTTTCCACTTTTTGCCTTTTATTTGCCATGAAGTGCTGGGACCAGATGCCACGACCTTAGTTTCTGAATGTTGAGTTTTAAGCCAACTTTTTCACTCTCCTCTTTCACTCTCATCAAGAAGCTCTTTAGTTCCTCTTGACTTTTAACCATTTGAGTGGTTCTGTTCAGTTCAGTTTAGTCGCTCAGTCGTGTCCAACTCTTTGCTACCCCAAGAACTGCAGCAAACTAGGCTTCCCTGTCCATCACCAAATTCCTGAAGCTTGCTCAAACTCATGTCCATCGAGTTGGTGATGTCATCCAACCATCTCATCCTCTGTCATCCCCTTCTCCTCCTGCCTTCAATCTTTCCCAGCATCAGGGTCTTTTCAAATGAGTCAGTTCTTCGCATCAGGTGGCCAAAGTATTGGAGTTTCAGCTTCAGCATTAGTCCTCCCAGTGAATATTCAGGACTGGTTTCCTTTAGGATTCGCTGATTTGATCTCCTTGCCATCCAAGGAACTCTCAAGAGTCTTCTCCAATAGCACAGTTCATATCTGTGGTTGTTGGTATTTCTCCCAGCAATCTTGATTTCAGTTTGTAATTCATCTAGCCTAGTATTTGGCATGAGGTACTCTGCAGAGAAGTTAAATANCGCTGATTTGATCTCCTTGCCATCCAAGGGACTCTCAAGAGTCTTCTCCAATAGCACAGTTCATATCTGTGGTTGTTGGTATTTCTCCCAGCAATCTTGATTTCAGTTTGTAATTCATCTAGCCTAGTATTTGGCATGAGGTACTCTGCAGAGAAGTTAAATAACAAGATAAGAGTATACAGCCTTGTTGTACTACTTTCCCAATTTTTAACAAGTCCTTTGTTCCATGTCCAGTTCTAACTGTTGCTTCTTGAACCACATACAGGTCTCTTAGGAGACAAGTAAGGTGGTCTCTTACTCCTTTCTCTTTTAGAATTCTTCACAGTTTGTTGTGATCCACACCATCAATGAAGCAGAAGTAGGTGTTTTTCTGGAATTCCCTTGCTTTCTCTATAGAATTGCCTATTTTGGACATTTCATGTAAAGAGAGTCATACAATATATGGCCTTTTTTGCCTGGCTTCTTTCACTTAGCTCACTGCTTTCAAGGTTTATCTAAGTTGTAGTATATATTAGTATTTTACTTGTTTTCATGAATCATTCAGTTCAGTTCAGTGCAGTCGCTCAGTTGTGTCTGACTCTTTGCAACCCCGTGAATCACAGCACGCCAGGCCTCCCTGTCCATCACCAACTCCCAGAGTTCACTCAAACTCATGTCCATCGAGTCGGTGATGCCACCCAGCCATCTCATCCTCTGTCGTCCCCNGATGGTTGGATGGCATCACCGACTCGATGGACATGAGTTTGAGCAAGCTCCAAGAGTTGGTGATGGACAAGGAAGCCTGGTGTGCTACAGTCCACGGGGTTGCAAAGAGTTGGACACAACTGAGTGACAAAACTAACCGAACTTCAAAAACAGTCTCCATGAGTTGTAACATCTGGCCCTCCTGACCTGAAAGGGAGGTTTCATCAACCCCCTTAAAAGATGAGGGAAGCAAGGCTTCAGTGCATTAAGTATTTGCTTAAAACCAAACACCTAGACCTGATGACTCAGACTGTATGGACCTGATGGCTCAGATGTTAAAGAATCTGCCTGCAACGTGGGAGACCCAGGTTCAATCCTTTGGCTTGGGAAGATCCCCTGGGGAAGGGAATGGCAACTGACTCCAGTATTCTTGCCTAGAGAAGTCCATGGACAGAGGAGCCTGGCTGGTTACAGTCCATGGGGTCACAAAGAGTCGGATATGACTGAAGTGACTTAGTAGCAGCAGAATATACCTAGAATCTATAGCTTTGTCCCTCTGATGCTGGAATCCCCACTTGTCACCAGCCTGCCATGCTGAACATAATGAGGGTCACCATCAGGCTAGCCTTGGAGGAAGCCACTAAAGCATTCAACCCAAGGCCTGGTTCTTTACCCAGCCTTCCCTTCCCATGGTGAGTATTATGCGTGCGTACATGGGTACATCCTCAGTCACTCAGTCACTGACTTTTGCAAACCCAAGGACTGTAGCTCACCTGGCTCCTCTGTCCACAGTGGGGGGAGGGGGTAGGAATGCCAAAAGAAAAAAAGAAAAAAACTCAGACATAATCCACATATTAGGGCTTCTCTGGTGACTCAGATGGTAAATAATCTACAAACAATGCAGGAGACCCAGGTTCGATCCCTAGGTCAGGAAGATTCCCTAGAGAAGAGAATGGCTACCCATTCCGGTATCCTTGCCTGAAGAACTTCATGGTCAGAGGAGCCTGGCAGGCTATATCCAGGGTGTCGCAAAGATTTGGACATGACTGAACAACTAACACACACACACAGTCCTGATATTAGTTACCTAAAATAACTATGCTGAATATAGTCAAGGAAATAGATGGCAAAATAATCTCACCAGAGAACTTAAATCTATAAAATCAAAACCAAATCAAAATTCTAGGAATAAATAAAATTTTGAATATGTAAAAATTCTGAATATATAAAAACTGAAATTAAGAATTCAATAGAATGTTTAACAGTAGATCAGATACAGCTTTTAAAAACATATTGGTACAACAGGATATAAGTCAGAAGGAAATAACCAGATCAAATCCAGAGAATAAATGAAATGGGAAACCAGAAAAGAAGCTTAAAAAACATGAGAGACATAGTAAAAAAAAAAAAAAAAAAGCTCTACTATATGTAATAAATTAGAGTCCCAGAATTAAAGAATAGAAAATGCAAAAGAAGCAATATTTGGAGAAATATTTTCCAGAAATAAGTAAAAACATTAAGACAGAGTTTCAGGAACTTCTGAGAACCCCAAGCAGGAAAAACACAAAGAAAATCACAGCTAAGCATATCACAGTATAATAAAAATATAAACATTTTTCCTCATCTGAGAACAAATGAAACAGTAAAGGTTTTAAGGATTGTCTTATTTTATCATGAACAACATGTTTGCAATAAGTTTTTAATTAAAAAAAATTTTTTTCAAAAGCATCAGAAAAAAAGAAAAAACATTAACTGCAAGAAAGTGATAGAATGAGAATTGACTTTTCAACAGAGATGATGGAAACAAAAAGACAGGAACTTATGTCCAAGTTAGAATTCTATAATACTGAAAATATTCTTCAAATACAAAAATGAAATAAAGAGGACTTTCCTGGAAGTCCAGTGGTTAAGACTCTGTGTTCCCAATGTAGGAGGCACAGGATCTAGCCCTGGTCTGGGAATTAAGATCCTGCAAAGCACAAAACAAATATATTTTTAAACAAAATAAAACTCAGGAGATCCAACTAAATTAAATACTAAAGGGGACTATTTAGGCAAAACGAAAATGATCTCAGACAGAAATACAGAGAAGATTGAAGAGTCACAGGAAAACTAGTGAGTAAATCTAAATGAATATTGAAAATAATAACAATAATTTTCTATGGGGTTTTAAATATATGTAGGTTTAAATGAATCAACATTAAAAACAAAAGGCTAAAGAAAGATAAATTGCAGTGCAATAGGCCCAAGAATGTCTGAGAAATTGTAAAACTACTTATTTATATTAGACTCAAATAGACAAAAGAGATATGTCTTGATTTTCAGAGTAATTACTAAAAGGAGATATAACTAACAAACTAATAAAAGAAAAACCGGTTTCACTAAAAAGAAGTTGATTGGTTCAAATTAAGGCAGGAAAGGAGGGGGAAGAAAACAAACAGAAAAAATAGTAATATTATAGTTATAAAACCAAGTCAGTAGTTAATTACATGTAAATGGATTAAACACTCCAATAATAGACCTAGCTTGTCAGAGTGCATTAAAATAAAATAGTTATATGCTGCTTATATTAGCTACTCCATAACATGAGGACACAGAAAGATGAAAGGAAAAGAATTTTTAAAAAACAAAAAAACTACTAACCAAAAAAAAAATAATAATAAGTGGTATGGTTATATCAGTACTGATATTAAGCTATTAAGTCAAGTAATCCTAAAGTTGAGATGAATAACTAGGAATAAAGAGAAAATTTTCAATAAAAAGATTAATTCAAGATGATTATATTGTAATACCAGGCTTCCNGACACAGAAAGATGAAAGGAAAAGAATTTTTAAAAAACAAAAAAACTACTAACCAAAAAAAAAATAATAATAAGTGGTATGGTTATATCAGTACTGATATTAAGCTATTAAGTCAAGTAATCCTAAAGTTGAGATGAATAACTAGGAATAAAGAGAAAATTTTCAATAAAAAGATTAATTCAAGATGATTATATTGTAATACCAGGCTTCCCTGGTGGCTCAGAGGTTAAAGTGTCTGCCTGCAATGTGGGAGACCCGGGTTCGATCCCTGAGTCAGGAAGATCCTCTGGAGAAGGCGATGGCACCCCACTCCAGTACTCTTGCCTGGAGAATCCCATGGATGGAGGAGCCAGGTAGGCTACAGTCCATGGGGTTGCGAAGAATCGGACACAACTGAGCAACTTCACTCACTTCACTCATATTGTAATACATACAAATATTGTGGTCACTATGCTGAGCACCAGAAAATAACATAGTGTTGAAGATCAATTATAACTCAATTAAATATTTTTAATTAAATTTTTTTAAAATTATTTTAAATAAATGAAAACAACCTGATTTTTTAAACTGAGTATAGTGCTGAATTTCTTAGCTGTCAGAGGTTTTCTAGCTAATTCCACAGTGGTCAAAAACCCTTGCTGAATAATTGCAAATCATTCTATATGTTGACCATTTTTTTTCTTGAAATCATTTTATGATTGAACACTCTATATGCTTTTGAAAATAATATGTATCATTTCATTGTTTGGTATAGTGTCCTATAAAAAATAGATTTCAAAAGGTTAATTCACCAGGAAGATACAGCAATTTTATATTCATATGCACATAATGCCATACTTTCAAAATACTCAAATCAAAAAACTAAAAACAAGACTAGATAGATCCACAATATACTGGAATATTTTAACAATCCCTCTCAGTAGCTAATAAAACAAGCAGACAAAGAAGTGACAGGAGTATAAAGCTTTAAGCAACACAGTAAGTTTGATTTGTTTGCTATTAGAATGTTTAACAATAGATTGGAATCCACTGCACTGAGGATAGCTGTATATGTACAAATATTTTTAATTAATCATATTTTTAATGTTTTATTTGCTTTCATTTTAATTTCTGATTTTACATTTATTTTTTCTTTTACTCTGCTTTCTTTTTTAAAAAATTATTTATTTTAATTGGAGGCTAATTACTTTACAATATTGTATTGGTTTTACCATACATTGACATGAATCTGCCACGGGTGTACATGTGTTCCCCATCCTGAAAACCCTTCCCACCTCTCTCCCCATCCCCTCCCTCTGGGTCATTCCAGTACACCAGCCCCGAGCATCCTGCATCATGCATTGAACCTGGACTGGCAATTCATTTCACATCTGATAATATATATGTTTCAGTGTTATTCTGCCAAATCATCCCATCCTCACCCTCTCCCACAAAGACCAAAAGACTATTCTATACATCTGTGTCTCTTTTGCTGTCTCACATACAGGGTTATCGTTACCATCTTTCTAAATTCCATATATATGCATTAGTATGACTGCAGCCGTGAAATTAAAAGATGCTTACTCCTTGGAAGAAAAGTTATGACCAAACTAGATAGCGTATTCAAAAGCAGAGACAATTCTTTGCCAACAAAGATCCGTCTAGTTAAGTCCATGGTCTTTCCAGTAGTCATGTATAGATGCGAGAGTTGGACTGTGAAGAAGGCTGAGCGCCAAAGAATTGATGCTTTTGAATTGTGGTGTTGGAGAAGACTCTTGAGAGTCCCTTGGACTGCAAGGAGATCCAACCAGTCCATTCTAAGGAGATCAGCCCTGGGATTTCTTTGGAAGGAATGGTGCTAAAGCTGAAACTCCAGTACTTTGGCCACCTCATGCAAAGAGTTGATTCATTGAAAAAGACTCTGATGCTGGGAGGGATTGGGGACAGGAGGAGGAGGGGACGACCGAGGATGAGATGGCTGGATGGCATCACTGACTTGATGGGTGTGAGTCTGAGTGAACTGTGGGAGTTGGTGATGGACAGGGAGGCCTGGGGTGCTGCAATTCATGGGGTCGCAAAGAGTCGGACATGACTGAGCGACTGAACTGAACTGAATACTCTATTGTGTATATGTACCACAGCTTTCTTATCCATTTGCCTGTTGCTGGATATCTAGGTTGTTTCCATGTCCTGGCTATTATAAACAGTGCTGCGATGAACATTGGGGTACAGGTGTCTCTTTCAACTCTGGTTTCCTCAGTGTGTATGCCCAGCAGTGGGATTGCTGGGTCGTATGGTAGTTCTATTTCCAGTTTTTTAAGGAATCTCCACACTGTTCTCCATAGTGGCTGTACTAGTTTGCATTCCTACCAATAGNTCAGGCTCCTCCATCCATGAGATTTTCCAGGCAAGAGCACTGGAGGTGGGTGCCATTGCTTTCTCTGGATGGCAGTACTAGGTGATAGTAATAGAAACTGACATTGATGGGGCCCTCACTGTTTTCTACATATGGTGCTAAATGCTCCATATTAATGACCTTTTTTAATCAACACTACACCCTTCACATGGGAAAATAAGGGCACCAGAAGATTTTTTATAATTACTTGCCCAAAGTCACTAACTCTAAAGTAGATCCTGGAGCCTTGACTCCAGAGGCCCTCACTCATAAACTCTAGGCCATCCTGCCTCTCCATGATACACAGACAGATGGGCTGCATTGAGGTTCACCTGTCAAAATGTGGGGTTCACCTGTCAAAAGGCGGGCATCGTCGACCCATTGGTGTGAAACAGGAGGTTGAGTGCCTTATATCAGCTATGTTTGGGTGGTGGTAGGATGTGGAGTGGAAGAAAGAAATTAGATTGTGAAGCTTCTGAGTTTATATTAAACTGCAGTCTCCAGAAACCAAACCTACAAAGTCACCTGCGTTACTTATTTTCTTATGAAAGAATTTTCTTACTAAATCAGTTAATGTGACTAGACTAAATGAAACAAAGGTAACATTGAAACCAAACCGTTAGAAGCAGAAAAACACAAAAGAGAAATGCAACCATCTCATAATTCCTTGGGAAGGAAATATATATGGAAGCATAAATTCTGTCATTGGTGTCAGGAGAATTTAAAGATCAAAATCTTCATGGGTTGAGAAGAGTAATTTTTAACGAAACTGATGAAAGTTCATATAAATAATATTTTCTATTTGCTAAAATAAAGCTATAGACCTATACTAAACAGAAAATTGACATTTTCTATATTAATATGGGCATGGATTGTATAGTTGATTGTTGCTTCTTAGAAACTTCATGCTCCCTCACAGTTTGAAGATCTCTCCTAATTTCTTCTGTTTGCTTACAGATAATTTATACCTTGGAATATTTTTGTCTTTATTTTCTTTGCCTGGTTCCCTATTCAAATGGTCAATGCCTGTGTGACTTAGGCTCTTCTCTTCTTACAGATACAGAGTTTCAGGATTTGGAGTCCATTTTCCTTCAGCTTCCTGTTTCCTGCCAATAATTCCATTGCAGGAGCCACTACTTCGCTGCCGTCTGCCCTGCTTTCCTCGATTTTCTATTTCCATCCCCCAGTTCCCTCATTTTCTTATTATTCCCAGTAGCAGTGTCTCAGACATACTAGCGTGGCCAAGGAGTTTGTTTGGGCGTTTCCATAACATCTTAAGGAAAAAACCAAATGAACATTTTGGCCAAACCAGTATGTTAGAAGCAAGAGTCTCATAATTCCAAGTAGGACTAGGAAAGTGTATTATATTATAGTTTTCTAAAAAGAGACATTGTGCATCTGGATTTTCTTCTTTCATAGAAGAAGGAGGAATTCTCAAGGACAGTCAAGTCTTAAAGCAGAAAGTAATACAATAAACACATTAATGAATAGCACGTTCAAACTTTCATTTGTTACACCTCAAAGGGAGTCTGCAAGACTATCCACAAATATTTTGATTCCCTCCCTCTTTTGGTGTACAGTGCGGTTGCTATTTATTTAGTTAGTTTTAATTGTCTATTTGACTGCAGTGGGACTTAGTTGCAGCATGGGGAGTCTTTTAGTTGTGGCATGTGGGATCCATTTCCGGGATCNGCTTTCATTTGTTACACCTCAAAGGGAGTCTGCAGGACTGTCCACAAATATTTTGATTCCCTCCCTCTTTTGGTGTACAGTGCGGATGCTATTTATTTATTTATTTTTAATTGTTTATTTGACTGCAGTGGGACTTAGTTGCAGCATGGGGAGTCTTTTAGTTGTGACATGTGGGATCCATTTCCGGGATCAGGGATTGAACCTGGGCCCCCAGCTTTGGGAGCATGAAGTCGTAGCCATTGGGCCACCATGGAAATTCCCAGTTGCTCTTTCTTACGTAACTGAACTCAGGTGTGACCACGTGATTTGTTGTAGCCTGTAAAATGTAAGTGGCAAGGACGGGTGTCACTTCTGAGTAGAACCTTTAAGAGCTAGCATGTGCTTTGGTATCTTCTAATTTTTGACGTTTGCTACTCTTATCAACTCAAGTCTCTGAGTGGCAGTGTAAACAGAGGCCCTCAGTTGACTCACAATGGNTCAGACTTAAACTAACTGAACTTCCCTCTTTTCCAGGACTTTTATACCTCCAGACCTGGCTGCTCCTTGATGCTTTCAAATAGATTTTTTTTAAATTTATTTATTTGGCTCAACCAGGCCTTAGTTGTGGCACACAAGATATTTGTTGCCACATGTGGGATCTTTAATTGCGGCATGTGGAATCTGGTTTCCTGACCAGGGATGAAACCCAGCACCCCTGCATTTACAGCATGGAGTCTTAACCACTGAACCATCAGGAAAGTCCCTCAAATAGAATTTTTGAATGTTTGTATTTTATCCAGCTTTTCTAGCAATACTTGTTGGGAATATCGTCTGCCTCAGTTACTCCATCACAGCTGCACTTGAAAGTTCCATGACTTTTTTTTTTCTTCTGAACACTTTTTCTTATACAATCTTTGTATTTTACTTATGCTTCTGGTCCTTTGTGGTTTCTACTTTCTGCATATTGCCTACCAGGGCTGCTGGTCTTGCAGCAGGGCTGTGTGTTCAGTGCAATTGCTGTCTCCTGTGGTTGTGCGATGTGGAGGCCCTGACATTCACCCTGTGAGGCTCGGCATGATCTGGCTTTGTGCTCATTCTCTCAGTGACACTTTCCAGCCTCTCAGCACTGGCAAATATGCTTAGAACCCAGAATGGGCAAGGGAGATCTTCTGGGAAGCCTTTCTCAACACTTCAGCCTAGTCCTCTTAGAAAATTCTCATTAGCATGTTATATTATTTCTTTCCAGTGCTTCTCACAAGTGTACTTTCCCATTGATTTGTGGAACTGACTGAGTAATTTTTCTATTCTCCTCCAGAATGTGGTCTGAAATGTGAAAACAGTGACCTTGTTGGTCATGTTTACCACTGTATTCCTTGTGTCCACCACAGTGCCTAGCCCACATTTAACAAATCAATTTGAGCCTTATAATGATGGGTGATGAAAAGGAGGGGATAAGAACCAACATTCATTAAAATTTTATCATTTTATTTAACTTTATCTTATTTTAAGATTCACCTTAACTCTTTGAGGCAGGTGGCGTTTCCATTTTGCATAGGGTAGACCATGGCTTAGAGAAGTTATGTTACTTCCCCAAAGTCACGTGGTTGATAAGTGCCCAATCTAGAATTCAGTCCTAGTCCTACCTGATTCAGAAGGAACTCCAGCATTATGAGTTGTTAAATACTTCTCATTCTTCCGAGCTTTTTGTGTTTTCTTCCTTTTTTATTGACTTTTTAATCTTTACCTGAAACTGCTAGAATTTCAGATACTCCTAAAAAAACTCAAAAAAAAAAAAAAAACCCCAAGAAAAACATATAGAAGAGAAGCTGAAAATTTCTTTCTGTTACTTCAAAAACAAAATGGGCTGCCTTTTATATTTGGATGGAAGGGTTATGGAGGTCAATCTAGATTGTTGTGTGAGCTCCTTAATTCCCAAGTGGTTCAGTTGAGGATGAGCATTAAGTTCTTTAATGACTATTGGTTACGTTCAATTAAAAAGAGGTACTTTCAGTCATAGCAGTGACTATTTAGTCAGCAGCTACTATGTGCCATGCACTACGCTGGTCACTTTACATACTTTCTCTTCAGTGATCAAAATGCTTTTGAAAAATGGGTATTATTATTCCTATTGTACAGGTTTGAAAATTGAGACTCATCAAATGGAACTGTTTTAGGAAGCTTCAGAGTCAGAATTTGAACTCCTTTATGGACTTCTATAAAGATTGCTTATTTCAGTATATAGCACTCAAGCCATCAAGCCTGGAACACAGACGGAGCTTAGTAAACGTCGTTCGCTTTTTTCAGGTCAGTGATGATACGGTGAGCTTTCCAGGAAACAACCACGAAGTCTTACAATGAAGCTTCTTTGTTTCTTGCCAAGGAATGTGAATAGCATCTCCAAATTGACCCTTTGGAAAACCTTGAAGGTTCTGAGTGACAGCAGCCTCCAAGTGGCAAGTAAGGATCACGCCAGTCTCAACTGCAGGCTGTACTCTGCTGTTTTCTCCAAATATTTTCTGGTTGCAAATGTCATTGATCTGACAGTTGATTTCCCGAGACACATTAGTTCCAAGCTGGTGCAATATGAAAGTCTCCTCCTAAGGAAATTGGCCTTGTGAGTGGCTGTCTCCTGGGAAGATCATGCTGTACTCATTGCTTTACTAATATGATGAAGAGGCCACAAATACAATTAGCGGGCCTGGTTGGTGATTTTCCAATAATGATATTTGGGGCATATTATTGATTTAGCTGTAATTGAGCTTAGGATGATCTGAAAATGTCTAAACCAGAGTGAAAGTCATCCGCAGCTTTGGCTCCAATGTAGATGCTCATGAGTGAGGTGGGCTGATATTCTTGGATGTGCTGAGCCTAGGGGCATGGGCCCCTGGGTGGATGTGGCTTCTCTCAAATTTTGCTTCTTTCACACCTTCACAAGTAAGGTGACAACTTTGTCATAATCTACCCTCTCCCGAATCCCACCCCATTTCTTATCATTTAGAGTTTACTATATATTTTGTACCTCTCTTATTTCTCATACAAGTTTGTTCAGTTCAGTTCAGTCACTCAGTTGTGTCCGACTCTGCGACCCCATGAATCGCAGCACGCCAGGCCTCCGTGTCCATCACCAACTCCCGGAGTTCACTCAGACTCGTGTCCATCAAGTCAGTGATGCCATCCAGCCATCTCATCCTCGGTCATCCCCTTCTCCTCCTGTCCCCAATCCCTCCCAGCATCAGAGTCTTTTCCAATGAGTCAACTCTTTGCAAGTTTGTTCAGTGTATGTTAAAGTCATCTTTGATAGGATTGTTAATGCTAGCTGTGAGAAGAGGCAAGACCTGAAATCTCAGTGATCGAATATCACAAAGGTTTGTTGTTTGCTCACATAAGGCCTCAGGATGGTTGGCAAAGGCTGTCCTCCACCTGGTGATTCAGGGATCCAGGTTCCTTCCATCCTGTGGCATCATCACCTCTGTACATATCTGTCGGAAGACAGTTCTCCCTGGATTTCTTGGGTTCTTGTATGGTCCGGACCTTCCCAAGGAAAGGGTGCTGACAGGTTTCGTTCAAGGTTGTTGAATAGCAAACTGAAGATACAGAACCTTTCCCTTCCTGGAGACATTCCAAGAGGAGAAATTTCCCTTCTTCCCTGGTGGTCAAGTGGTTAAGATTCTGTGCTTCCTCTGCNTATGGTCCGGACCTTCCCAAGGAAAGGGTGCTGACAGGTTTCGTTCAAGGTTGTTGAATAGCAAACTGAAGATACAGAACCTTTCCCTTCCTGGAGACATTCCAAGAGGAGAAATTTCCCTTCTTCCCTGGTGGTCAAGTGGTTAAGATTCTGTGCTTCCTCTGCAGGGGACATGGATCAAATCCCTGGTTGAGGAACTCAGATCCCATAAGTTGTTCAGTATGAGCAAAAAACAAAGCAAAACAAAAAAAACCACACACACACACACACACACACACACACACACGAAAGTTTGCTTTTCTTCCTGGAGGATATTTGCTTACTGTCTAGGCAGGAAACATAGAGACAAGCTCCTGTCCCAGAGACATTTACTTACTTTCCAAGGTAAGAAGTAATCTTTCTCCACAGGGGTGAATAGGCAGGTAACCAGCAGCTTGATAGAAATTCAGCATCTACCATGTTCAGGGTTCTTCTCCAGTACTATAAGCCAAGCACAGGAGGCCAGACTCTTCTCACTACATACTGCTACCTAGTGTTGTAAACATACCTTCTCTCCTTCTCCCACCCAAGCCTCTTTCATAAGGGGCTGTAATGGGTCCCAAGGAAAGAAATTCTAGATTGCAATAGAGAATTACAATGCAATTTATGGGTAAAGAAGGGGCCAGTTACAGGTCAGCTAATGGTGAGGGGATGCATTTGAAAGTCTCCTTAAGGCCTTATTAAAATTAATACTCTACTACCATATGATTATCAATGTAATTTTCCAACACTGAGGGCACTGGTAGTTTGCAAATATAATACTATGGCAAATTCATTATTTAAAGGCTGTGTACAATGGCACCCCACTTCAGTACTCTTGCCTGGAAAATCCCATGGACCGAGGAGCCTGGTGGGCTGCAGTCCATGGGGTTGCTAAAAGTCAGACACGACTGAGCAACTTCACTTTCACTTTTCACTTTCATGCACTGGAGAAGGAAATGGCAACCCACTCCAGTGTTCTTGCCTGGAGAATCCCAGGGACGGGGGAACCTGGTGGGCTGCTGTCTATGGGGTCACACAGAGTTGGACACGACTGAAGCGACTTAGCAGCAGCAGCAGCAGCAGCATGTTAAATCATAAAATGCAAAAGATTTCTTAGTAAGCCCATTCAAATCCACAAATATTTTTGAGTGCTTGGACACTTGGGATACATTGCACCTGAACAAGATACTATTACTGTCTCTCAGAAACCTGTGGTTTAGTGAAGAACTACTTGCCTTAACAACTATGCAGTCAAATTTATTACATTAAGCTCAAAGGAATATGCATCTGTTCTTAAATCTACTCTGTCCCCTATATTATGGGGCTTCCCCAGTGGCTCAGTGGTAAAGGATTTCCCTGCCAGCACAGGAGACACAGAAGACACAAGTTCAATCTTTGGGTCAGGAAGATCCTCTGGTGGAAGAAGTGGCAACCCACTCCAGTGTTCTTGCCTGGAAAATCCCATGGACAGAGGAGACTGGTGGGCTGCAGTCCATGGGGTCTCAAAGAGTTGTACGCGACTGAGCAGCTGAGCACACGTGGACCCCTTTATTACATGCTCATGGTTCCTACTCATTTTTTTTCTGTAAATATTCTTTCCACTTTCCAGTCCTGTCTCTTGATCCTTTTCTATTTCTTTAGGATCTACAAGTTGCCCAGTAATTAAGTAGGGACTCTGCTGGGCAAGACTTGTTTGGTTGGGAGTGACAGAAACCAACTCAAGCTGGCTCAGGTCACAAAAGGGGATGTTTAGTGAATCCTGAATTAACTGTCAGTGCAAGCTTCAGGCTCAGCTGGACCCAGGGACGCAGATGATGACATCAGGACTGTCTCTTTCCATCTCTGTTTTCTTCTATACTGACCTTTTCCATATGGTAACCCCAGCAGTTCCATTGTATATATATTTGTTTATTTATTTGGCAACACACAATCTTGGAAATGAAGAAATTCCCTGTACTTCAGTTTTTAAAAAATGTCTTCGATTTTCTATAACTCTGACCAAGGGGAGGGAAATATTTTGGCCAGATATGGGTCACAAATTGCTATGGGTTGAGTTTTGTCTCCCCCAGATTCATGTGTTGAAGTCCTAACCACACCCCTCCCCTAGTATCTCTTAAACGTGACTATATTTTGGAGGTAGGCTCTTTAAAGAGGTAATTGTGGTAAAATGAGAGCATATGGGTAAGCCTCAATCGAATATGTCTGTTGTCCTCATAAGAAGAGGAAATTAGGACTGAGACACACAGAGGGAAGACCATTGAAGACAGGGAGAAGACGGCCATCTGCAAGCTAAGAAGAGAGAGACAGACCTCAGAAGAAATTAATCCTGTCAACACTTTGATCTCAGACCTCTAGCCGCCAGAACTTGGAGAAAATTTTTGTTGTTTAAAGCCACCCAGTCTGTGACGTCCTAATAAACTAATGTTAATACATAGTTTCAGCCCTGAAATTGAAGTGAATTTTAGTCCCTCTTGAACCTATTAGTAGAGAGGGGGTGGTTACTCAAAGAAAACCCAAGAGGCTATTACTACAAGGCATAATAATGGCCTAGGCCATCATCTGGGTCAGATTATTAATAATTATCAGATATTCATTATGTGTTAGGGCTTGAGAACACCTTATACTTAGTATAAAAACCTCATTAGGTGGATACTATTATTTCCCTCACTTAACAAATGAGAAAACTGAGGCCCACGCAAGTTAGATGACTTATCCAAGGTCACTCACTGAGCAAGCAGCAGAGCCAGGATTTACATCCATACCTGTTTGGCTGTAAAAAAATGCAGCTTTTACCACTATTCTTTTTTGAAAATCAATGATACTGTTAGTTTCTGATGCTCTTGCTTTTTGTCTTCCCAAGAGTGAAAATGCTCTGACTTGAGGCATGGGAAGGATGTATGTTAATATATTAATTAAGGAAAATTCACTGTTTGCAGAATTCAGAAGTCTTTTTTCAGAACTGTTTCCTATCTGGGCAAGTCTTTGATTCAAGTTAATTAGCTTTGCAGAACATGAAGTAATTGCTGTTGTTTCTCAAAATTGGGGCTAGGAAGATACCCAATGACCTGTAACCACCTCAGCCCTAACCCCTAAGTCTGAGGATCAGAACTTCAAAAGCTCAGCAAAGAGACAAGATGGAGAAATCCATCATTTCAGCTGCTTTTTTCCCTCTTGTGTGTTTACTGTGTTTTCTGTCCCATGAGTAATAACACATGCCTCCCGCCTGTCTGAATCAGTGGACTAACATCTACAGTTGTGTAAGGAATCCGTCCTGAATTTTATAAATAGGATTTCCAGTTTGAACCATGTAGGCTGATATTTGAGCATTTCACTCAGGAAACAAATTTAGAAAACATCAGACTCATTCATGGTCATTGTGTTTTTTTCCAAGTGGTTCTGATATTTCTGTTGAAACCATCCAGTAACCCTATATATATATATATATATCCTAATCATCTTTTGCAAGATGTATTGATTGCAAGAAAGGGCAATCCATACAAGTTAGTTCACAAACAAAATTCAAAGGGTCTTTGTTGTTGAGTATTTATCATCTGAGTCCTGTAGATGATGGAATTCTTTAGAGATATAAAAGTTGTCCTTCAAATCATACAGTAATTATATAACATTAATTGTTAAAAATTTCGAAGAAGGCACTGGCAACCCACTGTTGCCTGGGGAATCCCATGGGCAGAGGAGCCTGGTAGGCTGCAGTCCACAGGGTCGCTAAGAGTCGGACATGACTGAGCAACTTCACTTTCACTTTTCACTTTCATGCATTGGAAAAGGAAATGGCAACCCACTCCAGTATTCTTGCCTGGAGAATTCCAGGGATGGGGGAACCTGGTGGGCTGCTGTCTATGGGGTCGCACAGAGTTGGACACGACTGAAGCGACTTAGCAGCAGCAGGTAAAAATTTTAATGATTAACACTAGCATGAATCCTTTTCTACAACACCATCTTCCTTGTGGCTCAGTCTCTCTGAAGCACCCCCTGAATTTTGAGTGCCTGTCACAAGTCCTGGGAGGGGTTGCTGTTTCTTATAACCAGTGAGTCCTGTCAGCTTCTCACTGACAGTCTGACCCTGGTACACACACAGTGTAAACCAGCTGCAAATGTTTGACTGAAAATCTTGCCTAAAGTGCAGGATTCCATGAGGTTGATGACACGTGCTTAAAGAACAGGAGAACCACAGACAACCCTTGGGAGTCTGGTGGTCTTAGAATAATCAATATTGATACTCAGCTGGAACCCACAGATTCAGCCACAATGGCTGTTGCAGTGACTGGGCTGGTCATTCGACACTGACATACTAGTTATTCAATGTTTTTAATATCCCCTCCCCCCAAAGAGTTAACAGTTGAAGGAAAAAAAAAATGACAAGGAAAGTGACACGGTGAGCACTTCAAAAGAGAAAGATTTAAATATCAAAAGATTCTAGAAGGCCTTGGGAAAAATTGGTGAAGCCCTTGAATATTTTTTTAAATGACCTTTTTGCTATCATCCTATGAAAGCCAAAGCTGAAATGAAGGATTTTGTCAGAAAAATTATACCAAAAAACCCCACTGACTACTTAATTTACTTTTCACTCTTCATAAGAATTCATGTGTCATTGAAACGGTACCTAAATTGTGTTAGGTTGATAAGCTTTAGTTTCATTTTCCAAGATAAAATTCCAGCTCAAATATCCCCCACATCATTATTATTATTATTATTTTGGCCACTCTGTGTGGCATGTGGCATCTTAGTTCCCTGACCAGGAATCAAACCTTTGCTCCTTGCATTTGGAGTTCAGAGTTTTAACCACTGAACAATTTGCTATGAAAATTTGGGTGTAGTATCAAGTCACTGTAGATATCGTCTACCAAGATTGATTTTTACCTCAAGGGTGGAAAAAAAAGCCAGGGAGGAAAGTCCCTCCTGCCTTTCCTCCTGGAGCTGCTCGACCTTTCTCTTCCACTTCTTGCCATGACCACTCCATTCCCCACCTCTCTGCACATCTGTGCTTCTGCTCACCCATAGGGTACCTGTCAAGGCATCCATGCTTTATATCATATATCTATCTCCCCTTCCTATCACATGCCCTTTGCCATAAGGATTGGTTAAAAGATGAGCATTTTGCTCAACTTGGATCCATATCAGTCAAAAGAAAGAGTTTTGTTTAGAGTTAGGGAACGGGCTTCCCCAGGGGCTCAGTAGTGAAGAATCTGCTTGCCAGTGCAGGAGACACGGGTTCGATCTCTGATCTGGGAGGATCCCACATGCCTCGGGGCGACTAAAACCCTGCACCACAACTTCTGAGCCTGTGCTCTAGAGCCTGCGAACCACAGCTACTGAGCCCGCATGCCACAATTGCTGAAGCCCGCATGCCCTAGAGCCTGTCTCCACAGTAAGAGAGTAGCCCCCTCTCACCACAGCTAGAGAGGAGCACTCACAGCAACGAAGACCCAGCACATGCAAAAATAAATGAATAAATAAAATAAACAAATTTAAAAAATAGAGAGCTAGGGGAGGAGAAACTAGGGGGATGTACACCTGAAGTTGTTGGCAGCCTGTCCTGTTGAGAACTGAAGCAACCTGGAGGAGATCAGGACCAAGATGTGGAGAGAAAATAGGTCCTGCTGACAATGTTTGAGTTGCAGGAGCCTGCCATTCCTGAAACTGGCATGACTCCCTCCAACTTATTGCCACTTTTTCCTCCTTTTGCATTGGCAGGATTGTATAGGGTTTTATGTAACTTTTACCAAAAAAGCTGTAACTGACACAACATGCTTATTTGATTATGATAGTAATAATCCCTCTTAACCATTCCAAGATACTTCCAGCCGTCATTCCATATGATTCTTTCAGTGACCCTGGGATCGAGACAGGGCAAGAAGGATGATCATCTTGACAAAGATGGCTGCCAAGTTTAGAGGGCTACAGTGATGCTTTCTCAAGCACTTGGAAAACACAGGGAGTGAAGATTGCCTTTCTGAGAGTTAAACCAAGAAGTCAATATATTATAGATCAAAGCAGAGCAGTACAAAGTCACCTCAAAGAGGCAGGATGGCTCCAAGACCTGGAAAACTTGTCTGTCATGTGATTGAAGGTATTAACACGTTGAAGGCAAGGTTGCACCCATCGTCATCTGCCATGGAGGCCCAGAGGACAGAGTGGCAAATGCCGATCTTGGCAGTGCAGCTGCTGCAGCTTGTCCCAGAGGACAGGGCGTCTTGTTCTTTCCAAGGCTGCATTTAGGGAATTGCTTTCAGTTGCAAGTCATATAAAAGCATATTGATAACTGTGGTCAGTTAAAGGTGGCTGGAACTGCCTCGCCATTCCTCCCATTAAGAAGCAGTGTCTCCTTCCTCTCCTCTTGAATTGAGCTCACCCTCTGATCTACTTCGAAAAATAGAATGAAGTGGAAGAGATGCTCTATAATTTCCGTGTCTAGGCTGCAAAAGATCTACAACTTCTGCTTTTGCATGCTTGGAAGAAACCGTTTTGTGACCCAGCTGCCTTGTTGTGAGAAACCCAAGTCATACAGAGAAAGGCTGAGCTACCAGCCAGCTGCCAGTCATGTGAGTGAGCTCCTTTGGGCATTTGACTCAGTCGAGCTTCCAGATGACTGCGACTCCAGTCAATACTGTGTGGAGAGAATAACTGTCCTGCTGAGCCCAGTGAACTCACAGAATCATGAGAGATTATAATGGTTGTTTAAAGCTGCTTAATTTTGAAGTGATTTGTAATTGTGCATCGGAAAACTAAAACAACGAAGGCTTAAGTGACAAAGACATTTAATGGTGTTCTCTAATGGGAAGTCCAGATGTAGGAAGTTTCAGGTTTGGTGCATCAGGTCAACAATGTTATGACTGATCCTTACTCTTTTTTTTCTTTCTGTTCCATAAATCTTAGCACATTGACTTCTCATCTCCCTCATGGTTGAAAGATGGCTCTGGCTATCATATATTTTTAAGCAAAAGGAAAGGGAGAGAGGTAGTGCCAGTGAGCTCTTCTCTTGCCTCTGTACTTTTCACCAGAAAGACAAGTATCTTCCCAGAAGCCCCAAAGAAGACTTCCATTATGTATCACTGGGCAGATATGGCAGCCCTTAGTTCTAAGGAAAGTGAATGTATGTTTATCTAATCTCTATAATGTTAAACAACCATTGGAAAGGGAGTTGGCAATTGTCTCTCAACAATGACCAAAATCTCTGCCACAAGATGGAGGCAGATATTGCTGCCAACTGACTTCTAAGAGTTATGAACACCTGATTGGTTGATAAAGGAGTACAACAGGGCTGTATATTGTCATCCTGCTTATTTAACTTACATGCTGAGTTTGCTGTATTCCCCTGTGCTGTACAAAATATTGTTGTATATTATTTAGTCACTAAGTTTTGTCCGACTCTTTTGTGACTCCATGAGTTATNCTTGCATTGAGGGGGATGAAAAAATGTAAGACATGCTCCCTGAGCTCAGAGAAGTTATAACCTGGCTGGAGAGGCAATATATAAAAACATGAAATGGTTAAGTACCCGTGCCCGACACATCAAGATGATGGAGAAGCCCCAGGTGCAATGGCAGCTGCTTCCATACCGCTTGTCCTGTCCCGGTGAAGTGGGAATAGCCATTGTCTTGCAGTCAGACAGACTTTCCTGGACACTCCCCATCCTAGGCTGGGTTAGAGACACCATCCCCCCCCCCCAGCCCCTCACCCTGCCCTGCCCTTGGAATATCCCCTTTGATGGTACTTACTGTGCTGAAATGTAATTGTTCACTGTCCAGTCTTCTCTGTGAAGTTGGGAACAGAAGAATTCACTCGTTCATTGGGTACATTTTTAATGGGTATCTTCTCTATGCCAAGCAGTGTTCTAGGCAATGAGAATAAGACAACCATTGTGTATATTCTTAAAAACATCAGGTGGGTTATGTGGAAAGATGATAAATAAGTAAATATATAGACATGTACTGAGAGACAANGAATATCCCCTTTGATGGTACTTACTGTGCTGAAATGTAATTGTTCACTGTCCAGTCTTCTCTGTGAAGTTGGGAACAGAAGAATTCACTCGTTCATTGGGCACATTTTTAATGGGTATCTTCTCTATGCCAAGCAGTGTTCTAGGCAATGAGAATAAGACAACCATTGTGTATATTCTTAAAAACATCAGGTGGGTTATGTGGAAAGATGATAAATAAGTAAATATATAGACATGTACTGAGAGACAAGGTAGTGGAGGAGTTGGTGGACGTGGAGTAAATCTCTCTCCATGGGTGCATCAGTAATACACCTTCAGACACAGAAGATCTTTCAGAACAACCGCTGAGAGTGGCAAGAGCCCCTGACCACCGGAAAGGAATATACAGATCCATGCAAAACTCCGTGGGTCAAGTTTTGACTGAAGATGATAGCATCATGGATTTTCTAACCTACCAATGTTTTCTAAACTTGTCTACTGCTGCTGCTAAGTCACTTCAGTCGTGTCCGACTCTGTGCGACCCCATAGACGGCAGCCCACAAGCTCCCCCGTTCCTGGGATTCTCCAGGCAGGAACACTGGAGTGGGTTGCCATTTCCTTCTTCAGTGCATGAAAGTGAAAAGTGAAAGTGAAGTCGCTCAGTCGTGTCCGACTCTTAGCGACCCCATGGACTGCAGCCTACCAGGCTCCTCCATCCATGGGATTTTCCAGGCAAGTGTACTGGAGTGGGGTGCCATTGCCTTCTCCGCTAAACTTGTCGGATAATAACAATCACCAGGATACTTGTTATAGCTGTAGATTATCCATTCAATTTGAACAGTTTGTGTTGGACTCTTAAGAATCTATTTTTTTAACATGAAGTCCAGGTAATTCTTATTTTTCAACATGCTTAAACAACTGCATCTCTGTACTATTTTAATAAATAAAAAATTGGGGAAAAAACCAACATAGACACATACTGGGTTGGGTGGTGGTTAAGTGCTGGGAAGAGATTTCAAGCCAGATGAGGTATGTTGTAAACAGGCAGATGCTTCACTCACATGGCCCATCAAGGAAGGACTTGCTGGTCAGCTGTGGGAGGGAAGTCAGCAGCCTGCGCCTGTCAGCTCCTTCAGGGTCGGCCTGAGCCGCAGAGCCACCTTGCCAGGCTCACACTCTTCCCGGGACAACCTGCATCCAGGGACTATGACTGGAGGAGGTACATTTCAGGCTGACTCAGGACATCTAGGGGAATAATACGTGCTTGCAGAGCTCTTCATCTGTATGAACAAGGCTTTGTTGAAACTGTGTCACGGTTGATCTTTTCCCCTTTCCTCAAACCTGCTTTCCCCCCTATATTCCACACTCTGTCACTGTTTGCTTCAGGACAACCCAACATGTGACAAGGGGATGGAGCCTCGGGGCATGGGAAGGGCTTGCCAGCTGGATAAGGTGGTCAGGGAAGTCCTCCCTGAGAAGGTGACATTTAAGCAGAGACCACAAAGGAGGGAATCAGTTATGCAAAAATCTGGAAGAACAGAGTTTCAGGCAGAAGGAACAGCAAGTACAAAAGCCCTAGGATAGGAGCACACTTGGCACATCTGAGCATCAGTGGCAAAGCAAGCCAGAGTGCAAGCCCAGGGACAGAGGGTGACTGTTGGAAGGGCAGCTGGAAGTCACTTGTGCACAGACATCTCTATCATGTATCCCTGGCGCCCGTACACCGAATGCCCTGAATAAATGTCTATCAACCTGACTGCACTGTTTTTCCAGCTTCTCTTCTCTCTCCTCACGTGACCTTGTACTAGTAGTTGCTCAGCCTTGCAGTGCTGTGGTTTCCCCACATGTAATCAGTCAGTGGTGAAAGTGGGACTCTCAGACTTTCCTGGTGGCACAGTGGTAAAGAATCTGCCTACCAATGCAGGAGACACTGGTTCAATCTCTGATCTGGGAAGATCCCACATGCCTTGGAGCAAGTAAGCCTGTGTGCAACTACTGAGCCTGTGCTCTAGAGCTCGAAAGCTTCAACTGCTGAACCCTGCACGCCCTAGAGCCTGTGCTCTGCAACAAGAGAAGCCATTGCAAAGAGAAGCTATTACAACCAGAAGCCCGTACACTGCAACTAGAGAGTAGCCTCCACTTGCTGCAACTAGAGAAAAGCCCATACAGCACTGAAGACCCAAGGGAGCCAAAAATAAAATAAATAAATACACAAAATTATATTTAAAAATAAAAGCAAGTGGGATATTGGAGCTCTGGCTTAGAGCTCTTGCTCCTGAACCATTTTCTCATCTTGCAATTCCTATTCCAGTCTCCCCTCTCCCTCCAGGGACCTGGAGCATACCTGGTCCCACCCCCATGATCCCAGTAGCTTTCCTACTGGGAAGGTGGTTTCTCTGGGCAGCTTCTCCTCCAATTCCAGAACTCCTGAGCTGAGAAGCAGCCAGGCTGGGGCAGTGGGTGGGGGAGGTGGCAGAACCAGGAGGGAGAGTTAGATTACTCTCCTCTGATAATAAATAAACCCGATTAAGGCATCCCTGGACCCGTGAGGCAGGGTGCTCCTTTGGAGGGCCTTTTTGCTTTGATAAAAACTGCAATATCTGAAAATTGTCTTGGGCACCCGAGAACTCCTATTTTATGACTTGCATGTGCCTGGGATAAATTGCTTTCGCTGCCTTTTTATATATAATTCAGGTCCTTATGGATGCTGGTGGGATGCGTAACACTCTCCCGTAATGATTTATTCATCTGGGGAAGCAAGAGTGCCCCCACTGGGTTGTGCCTCGCTTGTCTGACAGCATGAAAGGTTGGCGCTGCAGGCATGTGTTGGATTTGCCTCCAAGGAGTCCGTTTTGGCTGGTGAGCAGTCCTGGAAAGCAGGTCTGGCTGGGTGAGGGCCACTCATCCATCATGAGGCTTTCTCTGAGGCAATCACTGGCTGAGCTAAACGACTTTGCAGGTTTGACTGCAGCCTCCCCTCATCACCACCTTATGGGTGTGAAGGTACTCATAACCCAATTTTACAGCTGAGGAAATGAAGTTCAGAGAAGTTATGTGACTCGCCCAAGGTCACCTGGCCAAGAAAGGAAGGGATTTTCCTATCAAATGTGCCAGCTTCATTTTGCCCATTTTGCACCTTAGCCAGGTGCTTTCTTGATGCATACAGACGCACTTCCTCCTCAGCACCTCCCTGTGAGGGGTAGGTGCAGTGACTTGCTTCCCCATTTTACAGGTAGAGGTGAGGCTCAGAGAGGTGAAAGGACTGTCAGATCACCCCTCTATAGAGACCAGATGACTGGGATTTTAATGTGAGCCAACATTTGTTCATTTTTGTATTCATGTATTCACTGAGTTATTGCTCCATGCCTCAAGTTTTCTCATTTGTCACTGTCTTCATTTAACTGGGGACAATATTGGTACCTAGGGGTTCCCTGGTGGCTCAGTGGTAAAGAATCTGCCTGCCAGTGCAAGAGACTCAGGAAATGAGGGTTCGATCCCTGGGTTGGGAAGATCCCTGGAGAAGGAAATGGCAACCCACTCCAGTATTCTTGCCTGGGAAATTCAATGGACAGAGGAGTCTGGCAAGCCACAGTCCATGGGATTGCAAAGAGTTGGACATGACTGAGCAATTGAGCACACACACACTACTAGTCCATACCTTATAAACTCATTGTGAGGATGAAATGAGGGGTTAGACAAAGGAGTTCACATACACAAAGTGCATTCAGCAGTGTCTAGCACACAGGGAAGTGGGTTATCAATTTTAGTTGCAATAATAATTATTTTCTCATTCAGTTATTCATGCTTTGATTCCACAGGTATTTTCCAGTAGTCTGTTCTGTGCTGGGGACTCTCCTGGGTGCATTGCACATGTTAGCTCATTTTCATCCTTATTGCTACCCTCATCTCACAGGTGGGAACTCAGAGAGATGAAACAAATTGATGGTGGTCCCCCAGGTAGGAGGTGAATTCCATTTTCAAAAATAGGTCAACATTCATTCATTCATTTAATATATTTTCATTAAGAATGTATTACGTGTGGGCAAGGTGTTTCAAATATTCCTGTTGATTAAATGTGGGAATGAGTACAAGGGTGGATAAGATCAGTTCCTGTCCTCAAGGCACTTGTGATCTTTTGTATGAGATATAGACAAACAGACAGGAAATGACTGTATTTCATAAATTCTAAGGTATACATTTTGCCATGTATTAACTTCTTCAAGAGGGGAATGCATCTGTTTTTTTGACCACAGCTTGACTTGTGGGATCTTAGTTTCCCAACCAGGGATTGAACCTGTGCCCCCTGAATTGGAAGCATGGAGTCTTAACCACTGGACCACCACGGAAGTTGCCAGGATGCATCTTGATGATCAAGGGTGTGAAATCACCGTTGACCAGCAGCAGGCAGGATGCGGTGAGCCTTGCCTGGAAATGACAGTGGAGCTCTCTTTTGAGAGTTCTTCTGTTGCTAGTGCTTTTCACGGCACACAGGACCACAGCTTATAGGAAAACATGGACACTGGTTTTAAAAATGATTTAAAAGACCCAGACTTTGTATTGAAAACCTTTTTGGACTATCTTAGCTGATGTATTATGCTTCTTTTTTAAAAGAAAATATGTGCCAGAGTTATATGTGATAAAAAATTGATGTATAAATGAGTCCAAAAGTGCTTTTTAAATAAATAGAAGTAAAGGGATAAGAAAGCATTGTGACTCTTGGGCATATAAAAAACATATGTCCACCTAAAAACACAATTCATAGTAGACAGAAGGTAGAAATAGCCAAATGTTCATCAGCTGATGAATAGATAAACAAAATGTGGTCTATCCCTACCATCAAGTATTATCCTACTACAAGAAGGAATAAAGTAGCAACACATGCTGTAATATGAATGAACCTGAAAACATTATGCTAAGTGAAAGAAGCCAGTCATATCAGTTCACATGTTATATGATTCCATTCAAATAAAACTTCAGAATAGGGAAATCTATGGTGGTCAAAAGTGGATTAGTGGTTGTCTGTGACTGGATTAAGGGTGAGGGACGGAGGAACAGAGAGGTTATATCTAATGGGTACAGGGTTTCTTTTGGGGGTGATGAAAATGTTTTAAAAATGGACTGTGGTGATCTGAAAATGTATCACAACCCATGGAGTTATACAGGTTCAATAGGTGAATTGTATGGATGTGAATTATATCTTAACAAAGCTGTCAGAGAAGAGGGAAAGCATTGGCTCAGAGTGTTTCTTAGATTAGTTCAGTTCAGTCACTCAGTCATGTCCAACTCTTTGTGACCCCATGGACTGCAGCATACCAGGCCTCCCTGTCCATCACCAGCTCCCAGAGTTTACTCAAACTCATGTCCATTGAGTTGGTGATGCCATGGCAACCATCTCATCCCCTGTCGTCCCCTTTTCCTCCCACCTTCAATCTTTCCCAGCATCCGGGTCTTTTCAAATGAGTTAGTTCTTCGCATCAGGTGGCCAAAGTATTGGAGTTTCAGCTTCAACATTAGTCCTTCCAATGCATATTCAGGATTGATTTCCTTTAGGATGGATTGGTTGGATCTCCTTGCAGTCCAAGGGACTCTCAAGAGTCTTCCCCAACACCACAGTTCAAAAGCATCAATTCTTCAGCACTCAGCTTTCTTTGTAGTCCAGCTCTCACATCTGTACACGACTACTGGGAAAACCATAGCTTTGACTAGATGGACCTTTGTTGGCAAAGTAATGTCTCTCCTTTTTATATGTTGTCTAGGTTGGTCATAGGTTTCTTAGAGTTAGCACAATAATGAGGGTGGCTTTGATCTGATGAAATTTGGTGTAATGTGATGTGGTCCATGTTATTAATATGTTGTTGGAGGTAAAACTCGGGGTGCAGAGGTACCAAGAAGTCATCCTGGCCCACGTGGGGAAGCAAGGAAGGTCTCCGGGTGGTGGTGGAAAAGATGTCAAATCTGAAGCTCTGAGTGTAAATAGGAGTGAGAGTGGAGAAAGAGTGACCCAGACAGAGGAAACAGTATGTACCAAGGCTGGGAGATGAGAATCTGTTCTTTACTTTAAGGACATGGCCTTTTCCCAAGGCAAATGCCTTTCCCTAGGCCCTGGAGCTTGGAGTATAAAGAGGAGAATGTTGTGATTTCTGGTTTCTGGGAACCTGTGATTTGGTAGTTGGCTTCCACAAGTGGTGCACTGTGTGTTCAAGGAGAAGAAAGAGAGAGAGGGTGGGGAGTCACTCTTGGTTGAGGTTTTAACAAGCAGGAAGTTTGTGCAGACAGTTCTCACTCTGGTGATGGGAGAGTCAATGACACAACCTTCCCGGAGGGCAGTTAATTAGGTGGGGAGCTTAGCTTTCCACTCTAGCCATCCCACAACCAGGCGTTTAACTTAAGGAAATAGTCTTACCAATCTGAGCCCTGGTTATCTATTTACTGTCACACATGCTGATCAAGGGCAGACCTGGATGTCAGATGCACGTGTATTTAAGACAGCACCATGTCCTTTCCTTGGGCTGGCCTCCGGAGAGCCTCAGTCTCCTCATGTGTAAAATGGAGGTGATAATTATAGAACTGACCTCATAGGGTTGAGGTGAGGAGTAAAGGTATAAAGACATGAGAAGGGCTTGGAACTGTGTAACAGGTGAATTCCAGCTTATTGATTACTACCTTATTATGGAGCTAATAAGGGCTTTCCTGGTGGCTCAGATGGTAAAGAGTCCACCTACAATGCAGGAGACCTGGGTTCGATCCCTGGGTTGGGCAGATCCTCTGAAGAAGGAAATGGCAACCCACTCCAGTATTCTTGCCTGCAGAATCCCATGGACAGAGGAACCTGGAGGGCTACAGTCCACGGGGTTGGCAAAGAGTCGGACACGACTGAGGGACTAACACACACATTACGTGGAACTACTAAAACAGATGCACTTGAAGCCTCTCAAACAGCCCTGGAAGACAGTCAAAATCAGTTATTAAGGAAAGAAAGGCAGTTGAGAAGGGACCCCATTTGTGTGTGTGCATCCATGTGTGCACGCTCAGTCGCTTCAGTCACGTCTGACTCTTTTCAACCCTGAGGACTGTGTAGCCTGCCAGATTCCTCTGTCCACAGGATTTTCCAGGCAACAATACTAGAGTGGGTGGCCATCCCCTCTTCCAGGGGATCTTCCTGAGCCAAGGATTGAACCCTCGTCTCCTGCTTTGCAAGCAGATTCTTCACCACTGACACTTGGGAAGCCCTTGGATATGTGTGTGTGTCTGTGTGTGTATCATTATTGTATACATAATGCATTTTTTTCTTCTCGATGCTTTAAAAACTTTCCTAAAGTTTTAAAGCGATATTAAAGACACATCTTACAGCAAGGATGCCAAACACCTCCCAGCCCATCTTCCACTGAGCCATGGGAGCCTTTCTGGAGGCTTCCCTGAGCAGCAGGGCCCCGACCTGCAATCCTTCTCACATGAACACAATGCATGCAGCTCAGGTTGAAAACAGGCAGAAGTCAAGTCTGACTGCCCAGTTTCTCCAGGTCTGATGCAGCTCTTGGGTTGACAGAGATGGAAAGTTGTTTAAAAGTGGCCAGGGTTGTCTGCAGCAGCTTCTTTGGATGGGATCAAGCTTTTCCTCCTCCATAGCCCAAGCCCTCCTGGCTCAGTGGGCAGAGTGGGGAGCCAGACCTCATTGTTCTGGGTCTCTTGCTGGGGATTTCCAACACCCTGGGGAATCCTGTTTCTTTTGGCTGTGGGTGCCTCAGAGTCATCTCTCATTTGGGAAGCAGCCTCAGTTATGGGATAGAGTACAGTTCACAAGTCAGAGGACAGAGTCCCAGGAGGCCGATTTCACTTTCAGAATCCTAAGAGAGGGACCTGTCGAGTTCATTCCCTGCTGCCAGCCTGACCCACTCTATCATCGTTTATTCTTTTGACTGTTTCTCTTGTTTTAGATCTTAGATGTTCTTTAGATCCTAAGATCTCAGTGAATTTTACATACCAGTACACTGGTGTGTAAAGCTAGAGAGCATTTCTCAGAGGCCAGCTGGCTTTCTCATGCCCCGCCCCAGTTGGTATCATCCCACAGGTAACCACTCCCCAGCCCCCACTGCCATAGATTAATTCTGTCCGTTTTGACTCCTATTAATGGAATTAAATAGCATGTACTGTTTTTTGCCTGGCTTCTCAACACTGTGTTGGGAGATTCTTCCATGCTTTTGTGAGTAGTGGTGGTCTCTCCCTTTTCACTGCTGTGTAGTACTCCACTGGATGAATGTCCTGCGGTTTGTTTATACATTCTACCGTTGATGGGCCTGTGGCTTGTTTCTGGCTTATGTCTGTTATGAATAATGGTGCTGTGGACATTCCTGTATGTGGCTTTTGGTGGACATAAGCCTTCATTTCTACCATAATTTCTTGTAGCAACAACTGTTATAGTCTCTCCATTAATGTTTCAGCTTCTACCCTTCCCCCCTTTAATCCATATTGCTCTCAGAACAATCTTAAATAAGGCTTAATTGCTTAAGCCTCCAAACACCTTCTTTTTTAAAAAATTTTATTTATTTATTTAAGCTACACCATTTGGACTTCCCTGGTGGCTCAGACAGTAAAGCGTCTGCCAGCAATGT
The DNA here is from genome assembly GCA_006410615.1 of Neotragus moschatus. Classification (NCBI taxonomy): domain Eukaryota; kingdom Metazoa; phylum Chordata; class Mammalia; order Artiodactyla; family Bovidae; genus Neotragus; species Neotragus moschatus. The sequence continues at coordinate 1,272,881 of SJYA01002331.1, forward strand.
GGGAGACCTGGGTTTGATCCCTGGATAGGGAAGATTCCCTGGAGAAGGAAATGGCAACCCACTCCAGTATTCTTGCCTGGAAAAGACCATGGAAGGAGGATCCTGGTGGGCTACAGTCCATGGGTTTGCAAAGAGTCAGACACGACTGAGTGACTTCAGTTTCAGTTTTTCAGTTTCATGTAGCTTTCAGGGTCTTAATTCCCTGAACAGGGATCGAACCCATGTCCCCTGTAGTGAATGTGCAGACTCCTAACCCCTGAACCACCAGGCAAATCCCCAAAGGCTTCCTCCTGCACTTAGAATAAACACTGACGACTCAGGCCCATAGAACCCTACCTGATATGCTCCCTACCAGGCATTCCTGGTTCTTCTTGACTCACTGTTGCTCTCACGGTGCTTCAGCCACCCCTGCCTTCTCTTGAATATGTCAAGCCTGTCCCCTGCATGGACCTTGGCACTAACTGCTACCTCCTTCTGGAATTCCCTTCCTAAAACCTCTTTGGATCCCTTCTGATCACTCATGTCTCGTCTTCAGAGAGGTTTTCCCTGGCCATCAGAATGAGCCTCCATATCCATTAGTTCTTTGTAGCATCTGCTGTTTACTCTTGGCTTCCCCTCTGAGAGCAGGGAACTTATCCAATTCATGACATTCATTCCTCAGTGACTAGTCTGGTACCAGGCCTACAGTCATTGCTTATAGATGTTTTCTCGATAAATGAATGAAGACAATAGCTGTAGATACCCACATCATTTTTAACAGGGAGGCAGTGTAGCTTAGTGTAAACAACCTTGGAGTTTGGTTATCTGCCTGAGTTTGAAGCAAGGCTCCATCTCTTATTAGCTATAGGATTAAAATCATCCCATCTCCCAGGCCTCAGTTTCCCCATCTGTACAGTGGACATAATAGGTTGTTTCAGAAACCTAAGACCTACTATTGCTGTTTATGGATCAGTTGTTTTTCAGGGCAGCTATGCTATCCCTATTTTATAAACATCCAGCCAAAAATATTTGTTGAGTGTGGAAAACGAGGTCCAGAGACTGTTGAGACCACACCGGTGCCAAGTGGCACTGCTGGGACTTGAATTCAAGTCTGGCTTCACCCCAGAGCCACTCAGACTCCCCTTGGAGAGCACCTACCCTGGGAATGAATTGAGATCCTTGTGCTGGGTGACAGCCAGAGTGTTTATACAGTAACAGCGTCTCACTACTGTGTCAGTGGCTCGTGAAGGTTGCAGAACAGCTCCACTTGGTTAATACACTTGGTTTCCACATGAGTGCTGGGATCAGGGCAGGACTGGGAGGGATTCCATTATGCCATAAGTGGGTGATGTGGGGCTCTGGCTTTCACCTGGAGCCACTCCTCTGTCCCCTCACGGGCCGCTGCTGTCACTGCAGCCAATGCCCCCTGGCACTCTGGTGGTGCTACCAAGTGATTTAAGTATCTGCAACCTGGTGGTCCCCTGACTTTGGGCTTTTTGCAGGCCATCTTGACTATTCTTTAAGTCTGTTTACTTAAAAACCAAAACTGAAAACCAAAGTAATTTGACCCAACCCCAAGCAATCATATCAAGTGAATCCATGGTTTGATATACATTCAATAAATATTTACTGAGCACCTATATTATAGCAGACACTATTTTGGGCCCAGGAGTACATCAGTGCACCAAAAGAAAACCTCTGATGACTAGTGAGGAGGAGAGACACAGTGAATGAATTAGTGCTTTTATACAGTGTCTGGAGGTGATATCTGATTTGAGATGAAGTAAAGCAGATGGAGGTAAGAGAAACCAACAGTAATACAGTAATCGTGGTAGTGGTGGTCAGTTGCTTCAGCTGTGTCCAACGCTTCACAACCCCATGGACAGGGCCTGCCACGCTCCTCTGTTCATGGGATTTTCCCAGCTCAAGAGGATCTTTCCGACCCACATCTGTGTCTCCTGCACTGTGGTGGATTACTATTATTATTATTTTTTTTTACCATTGAGCCACCAGGAAAGCCCACAATAACTATATGTTTTTATATATTTTTTCCCTGATGCACATAAAATCAACACATAACTGTTAGAATTAACATATTGGTTCAGGTACCACCTGGACTTGCTTTATACAACCAGGTCCATGCAAAATACATATTGTCATTTAGAAAACTTTCAAACAACCCAAAGAAGAAGGCACATCAGGTGAGATGGACTCTTTTTTTGTGCTTGCATGCTTAGTGGTCAGGCATGTCTGACTCTTTGTGCCCTTTGGACTGTAGCCCACCAGACTCCTCTGTCTATGGGATTTTTCTGGCAAGAATACTGGAGTGGGTTGCCATTTCCTTCTCCAGGGGATCTTCTAGACCCAGGGATCACACCTGAGTCTCCTGTGTCGCCTGCATTGCAGGTGGATTCTTTACCCGCTGAGCCATTGGGGAAGCCGTGTTTTACTGAGGAGTAAACTGAGGCTCCAAGAGGTACAGTGACCTGGCAGGCTCTCCCAGCTGGAAGGTGCTGGAACGGGCCTTCTGGCTCCATCTCTTGCCTCTGTGATTTTGGATGTAAATTCTTCCTTGAGAAAGAGTTTGAACCTGCAACTCATCTAATTTCCCTGAAATGTTAGACTGCTCAGCTCCCCCAGATGTGGGCGGTGGCATCGCTCAGCCTCTGTGGAGACCAGGATGTGTAGTAATTGATCGCCCTGCTGCCTTTTCCCCCTGCCCAGGCTGAGTCACTGCCAGAGATGAACTGGCTGATATTTCAGCTGAGGAGATAGCATCTCTCCCGCTACCCCTCCTTAATAAGCTTCCAGTCATTGGAGATGCTGAAAACCTTATCTTCTTCTGCAGGTATGCCTATCGGCTTCACAGCCCCTCACACAGTTGTGTTCCCAGGGTCCAGAATCCCACCTACCTGCTCAAGGTTAAAAACAAAACATCCTCCCCCACCTCCAGCTCTCAGAAAGGTTATTTGTAACATGCTGCGTCTTTGAAGAGTGAATGCCACATTCAGGAAGTGTTCTTGATTGACATCAAAATGTATCTTCCTGATGTGAGTTATCTAGGGCTGGCCTTTTTTGCTCAGTCTTCAGCTGGAACATATGAAGCTAGAGAGGTCAAGTGGTTTGCCTAAGGCTGCGCAGCATAAGTGGAGAATGGCATTGAATTAAGGTAGGCAGGATAACCAGAGACCAACAGTTCTAAGAGATACTCAGGTATGAATTTTGGCTACTTTGCAAACTGCATTGCTCTTGAACAAGTTACTTAATTTTTCGTGTCTCTGTTTCATCACCTGAAAAAGAAATGACAATAGAAGCAACTACCACATAGGGTTATTATGAAGTTTAAACGAGCTCATCTATTTACAACATATTTAGCACAGTGTTTGACATATAGCAGATAGTCAGTAAATGGTGTTGTTATTGTCGTCATTGTTCCCAGGAGAAGAAATTCGGTTCTTACCTTTTCCCTCCGGAACTCCTAACCCTCCTGGCAGCTGAGGACATGCAGCAGGTTCAAGGGCAGGAGCATTACTGGGAGTTTGTTAGAAATGCAGAGTCCCAGGCCCTGCCTCAGATCTGCTGAATCTGCATTTTAACAATGTCCACGAGGGACTCATTTACACCTCGCAGTTTGAGAAACACTGATCTAGGGCTTTTCTTCTCATCTTTCTCTGTCCATCAGGGACCTGGGGAAGTTTTTAAAAATGCAAATGCCTGGGCCCCACCACTACAGATTTTGGGCCATTGGGATAGAGTCCTGGCATCATTATTTTTTAAAAGCTCCCCAGTGACTTTGATGCGTAGCAAGGTGTGATCCCAATTATGGTGGGGGCTGACTTGCCTTAGAGTTGGAAAGAATTAAGTTTGAGGCTAAGGCCTTTCCACTTACTAGCTTTGTGATCTTAGGCAAGTTGCTTAGCTTCTCTGATCCTCAGTTTCTTCACAGTAACCGGAGAAAAACAATCCTCCTCCCTCCCTCTCCCACTTGTGAGGATGAAATTAACACTGATCACGTACAAGAGCCTGGCAACTAGATGGGAATGGATGCACTAACCCTCTTGTGTGCCTCATGCTGTGCCAGGCCCAGAGATGGTATTTGGGTATTGTCATCAATACTAATATGATTAGTGGCAGTGGTATTGTATGTAAATATGAAGGCTTAGGAGCTCTTTGGGGCATGGCTTGTCTCCTGTGGTGATGCAGGGAGTGCCTGTCATGGATTGAGAAGGCAGCCCCAGCAAGGTCAAGGAAATAACAACCCTTGCTACCATTTATTAAGCACTAACTATGCATCTGTCACTGCATTAAATACTTTATAAAAAACTTTAAAAATTAAAGTTATATATGCCCGATGCTGGGAAAGATTGAAGATGGGAGGAGAGGGGACGACAGAGGATGAGATGGTTGGATGGCATCACTGACTTGATGGACATGAGCTTGAATAAGCCCCAGGAGTTGGTGATGGACAGGGAAGCCTGGCGTGCTGCAGTCCCTGGGGTCGCAAACTGGGGCCGGACACAACTGAGCGACTGGACTGTAGTAAACTGATACATGTGCTTAGTTTAGTTTAGTGATTCTCAGTGTGTGTGTGTGTGTGTGTGTGTGTGTGTGTGTGTGTTTATGCAAATGTGTGTTGCCCCCTGGGGACATTTGGAAATGTCTGGAGACATTTTTGGTTGTCACAACTGGGGGTGGGGGTGCTTTCTGCTATTGGCATCTGGTGGGTAAGGGCCAGAGAGGCTGATAAGCATCCTGGTGTACACAGAACGTCTCCCAATGCAAAGCATCACCAGCTTCCCAAATGTCAGTGACGCTGAGGTAGAGAAATCCTTGTTTAGAGTCAGGCAGCTCTGCAAAGCGTGTTATATAAAACAACAGCCTCTTGACCCCTTTCTTCCCTTCCCTCTCCCCCGAAGCAACCGATTTTGACCTTTGGGCGGGTTATTTACCTGTATGTCTCTAAGCAGCCTGCTTGTATTGTGACTTCTTGATGATTCCATTCTAGACTTTACCCCTTGGCTTCTCAACTGTGGAAGGTAAGGAGTTAGCGTTCCTTCCTCAGCCCCCACCTGCGCCCACCTACATGTGCCCCCTTCCCCCAGATCCACTGTGATTTCTGTTGGATCAATATTCAGTGTTTATATTACCCGGGCTGTAAGTGGTATGCTGATGTAGTCGACTCATCACTTTCCCTTCCTGCGACGTCTTTTGTTCTCTCTGAAGTTAATAATTGCCTTGTTTTCCCNTTACTGGGAGTTTGTTAGAAATGCAGAGTCCCAGGCCCTGCCTCAGATCTGCTGAATCTGCATTTTAACAATGTCCACGAGGGACTCATTTACACCTCGCAGTTTGAGAAACACTGATCTAGGGCTTTTCTTCTCATCTTTCTCTGTCCATCAGGGACCTGGGGAAGTTTTTAAAAATGCAAATGCCTGGGCCCCACCACTACAGATTTTGGGCCATTGGGATAGAGTCCTGGCATCATTATTTTTTAAAAGCTCCCCAGTGACTTTGATGCGTAGCAAGGTGTGATCCCAATTATGGTGGGGGCTGACTTGCCTTAGAGTTGGAAAGAATTAAGTTTGAGGCTAAGGCCTTTCCACTTACTAGCTTTGTGATCTTAGGCAAGTTGCTTAGCTTCTCTGATCCTCAGTTTCTTCACAGTAACCGGAGAAAAACAATCCTCCTCCCTCCCTCTCCCACTTGTGAGGATGAAATTAACACTGATCACGTACAAGAGCCTGGCAACTAGATGGGAATGGATGCACTAACCCTCTTGTGTGCCTCATGCTGTGCCAGGCCCAGAGATGGTATTTGGGTATTGTCATCAATACTAATATGATTAGTGGCAGTGGTATTGTATGTAAATATGAAGGCTTAGGAGCTCTTTGGGGCATGGCTTGTCTCCTGTGGTGATGCAGGGAGTGCCTGTCATGGATTGAGAAGGCAGCCCCAGCAAGGTCAAGGAAATAACAACCCTTGCTACCATTTATTAAGCACTAACTATGCATCTGTCACTGCATTAAATACTTTATAAAAAACTTTAAAAATTAAAGTTATATATGCCCGATGCTGGGAAAGATTGAAGATGGGAGGAGAGGGGACGACAGAGGATGAGATGGTTGGATGGCATCACTGACTTGATGGACATGAGCTTGAATAAGCCCCAGGAGTTGGTGATGGACAGGGAAGCCTGGCGTGCTGCAGTCCCTGGGGTCGCAAACTGGGGCCGGACACAACTGAGCGACTGGACTGTAGTAAACTGATACATGTGCTTAGTTTAGTTTAGTGATTCTCAGTGTGTGTGTGTGTGTGTGTGTGTGTGTGTGTGTGTGTTTATGCAAATGTGTGTTGCCCCCTGGGGACATTTGGAAATGTCTGGAGACATTTTTGGTTGTCACAACTGGGGGTGGGGGTGCTTTCTGCTATTGGCATCTGGTGGGTAAGGGCCAGAGAGGCTGATAAGCATCCTGGTGTACACAGAACGTCTCCCAATGCAAAGCATCACCAGCTTCCCAAATGTCAGTGACGCTGAGGTAGAGAAATCCTTGTTTAGAGTCAGGCAGCTCTGCAAAGCGTGTTATATAAAACAACAGCCTCTTGACCCCTTTCTTCCCTTCCCTCTCCCCCGAAGCAACCGATTTTGACCTTTGGGCGGGTTATTTACCTGTATGTCTCTAAGCAGCCTGCTTGTATTGTGACTTCTTGATGATTCCATTCTAGACTTTACCCCTTGGCTTCTCAACTGTGGAAGGTAAGGAGTTAGCGTTCCTTCCTCAGCCCCCACCTGCGCCCACCTACATGTGCCCCCTTCCCCCAGATCCACTGTGATTTCTGTTGGATCAATATTCAGTGTTTATATTACCCGGGCTGTAAGTGGTATGCTGATGTAGTCGACTCATCACTTTCCCTTCCTGCGACGTCTTTTGTTCTCTCTGAAGTTAATAATTGCCTTGTTTTCCCCTTGGCTTTGTTATCTATGTACTTTCCACTAACCCAACTCTCAACTCTTTGCCAATTGTCTAAATCTCCTTCCAAGATATTCAGACCCATCAGGGAGGAAATCTATCAACTTTGCCTTTCAGAAGGCATCTCTGCGAGAACAGGCGAAGTGTTTCTGTAGGAAATGTTTTCTGTAAGACTCACAACAGCCCTGTGAATTAGGCACTGTCTTCATCATCATCCTCATTTGCCATCTGGGGGAAAAGGCTCTCAGAGAGGTTGACTGAGTTCCCAGGATCACACAGCAGGAGGTGGAGGAGTCAGAACTCAACCAGGGGACTGTGCGACCTGAGGCTCTGGGGCCTGGGCTTCCTTATGTCTCAGAAGGCCACTCTAGGGCTTCCTTGGTGGCTCAGTGGTAAAGAATTTGCTTGCTAATGCAGGAGACGCAGGTTCAATCCCAGTCTGGGAAAAACCCACTGGCTGTGGAGCAGTTAAGCCCATGCACCACAACTGTTGAGCCTGGGAGCCACAACTACTGAGCCCATGTGCCCTAGAACTACGTGCCGCAACAAGAGAAGCCATCAAAATGAGAAGCCTGTGTGCTGCAACTAGAGAGTAGCCCCTGCTTGCCACAACCAGAGAAAAGCCCGTGCAACAACGGAGACCCAGCACAGCCCAAAATAAATAAACAAATAAACAAATAACATTTTTTAAAAAGAAGGTCCCTCTAGGAGAAAGCCCTTCAAAATACCTCCTGAAACCAGACTATAACCTGCCCCAATGAAAGAAGACTAGCGTATTCATTTCTGTGTCTGCTGTGTGGATCGCAAGGCCAGGCGAGGAGCAGGACTCCCCGTGCTGCTGGCTGAATGGACGAGTGGAGACTTTTGAGAGGCGTGCTCCCAGGCAGGGTATCAGAGGAGCTGGGGCTTGGCCTTGTAAATATCATCTATTGTTATTTTGCGGCAAGTCACTTAACCTCTAGCCTCAGCCTATTTGGCTGTCAGATGGAGCTGAGAAGACCTGCTTCAAGAACTGTTTTCGAGCAGCCTGAAGAAGCTGACGAAAGGCAGATCCTTAGGAGCCTATAAAACAACTACACGGATTGGTGCA